>RXPK01000043.1:2636934-3236934 GCA_004143645.1 Protaetia brevitarsis
TTTCCTGTACAAAACGTTTAATAATTTTATATAGTAATTTATTATACAAACGTAATACAGGGATTTCATTTTGATCTACAGTTTTCATATGATTGCATGATTTATTCTTACAACAATAACAATGTTCATTTGGAGGAGCCTATTCAATGCAACATTTATACTATTTTTTCTAAGGTATATTGTGTTTTCAGAGATTTACTCTTATTTCTAACAACAAGATTTGGTTCATTTATTTATTATTCGGAGGCGAAGTCAATGAACAATAACAAAATAAAGGTTAAAGATGTAAAGTTACTTTGGAATTTCAATCAATCTCTTAAAGAACATTGGCCGCGAGTATGTTTAATCGATTAACCCATTGTGATAATACAAATGCATGCGAAGACTTCCCTAATGAATTGAAAATCCAAATGTTCTATCTATAAAAAGGGAAGCACAGAGATTCGGGGAAATTACAGACCAATTTCGATATGCCCTTTTCTCTAAGATCTTAGAATCATTGCAACAACATAAATGATTTTATTAATAAAACAGCATGATTTCTAGCTGTCAGCATGGATATCCTAAAGTGATCTACTACGGCTCTGGCCGAGGTGATCAACCAATAGTAATTTCATTGGATCAGGAGAACATGTTGCTTTACATCTGCGATTTGACCACGATTTACACCGTAGATCCGATTGTTATGAATAATGCTGGTTTATGAAATATGGGGTATGGATGTGTTTAGTGATCTTTCCTCAGTATGGAAACAGTACGTGGAGGTGGGCGCTGAAGATGCATGAGGGGCAATATAAATGTGGCGTTCCGCAGGATCCATTTAGGACCGTTTGCTGTTCCTGAAATATATGAACGATTTGGAAGTCGGTAACACAACACTGTTGTTTATATGCGACGAACGTTTTCTTTATAATAACTCCAAAGGACAAATACTTCCGCAGTATAAGTATTTTAGAATAAGACGTATCACCACCTGTCGCAAAAGCCTACTTGCTATTTATAACGTAGTCACTACGGATACAGTTCTGGGTTATGTACCTGCAGCGAAGCGCATTTTCCTCTCCAGAAGCGCCGGTTGAAATTCTCTGAATTTAAAAGAGAAGACTCTGCAGACAATCATTCGTGGAGCAACAGATACTTACCATCCTTATTTCTACATACTTACTTTAGCAACTACATACACATATTTGAGACAGCACATAGAAATGGCAACCACATATTACACACAGGTCAAAAGGTGCAACTAAAACACATTTCAAAAGTACAGACCACCAAAGATATTCGGACTATTGGGAATTAAACTCTTCCACTCTATCTGAAAAAATAATGTGTTTCGAGCAAATTTACAATTTTTCAAACATCGGGAAAGAGAACGCATTAAAAAGTTTTACCTTATATATTTTTTGACTGGAAGGGTACGTGGGGGAGGGAGATGATTTTAAAATGTTTTTTTTTTTTCTTTAAAAAACAACGAAGAGAGAACGCCTTAAAAATATTCATCATCTTTTTTTAACACTGGAAGTAATTGAGTAGAAGGAGTAAAGGTTCCGTTCCGGTTTCGGTTAATGAGTGTTTCGGGGAATCAAAAGGATCGTTTGTTTCGGAACTTTCCTCCTTCTACCCACATTATTGGAAGGGGTACAGAGGAGAGGGATGATTTGCTTAAATGATATTGTTTTCTTTTTTGGAAATATGGCGAGATCCATCATCCATAATGCATGTAGGGAAGGTGGGGCAAGATGGACATTGCTTTAGAACTGCGTAGGTTTACAATTGTTATTCAGGTTTCTAAGTAGCTTGTTAATCTTTAACATTCTTCTGCTGTGATGAATTTTTCGATGGTACTCTTGATGTTTGAAATTTGAATAATTGTGTAAATAACTCTTGCCCACTAGGGCAAGATGGGTTCCAGGCGAGTTTAAAATGGGTCGCACCATAAATCTAGGTAATAGGTAAAACATTCGATTTGTTAAAATATCTTAAAACATGCAGAACAAAGCTTAAACTCTTAAGCGGGAACTACTAGATAAAATAAATAGCGTAAGAGTATTAAACTAATTTCACATTGACATAAGAAGGACGAACTCATCCACGTATTCGCACGCTCCATGACCAACCTCGCCATCATGGCATTGTATCAATTTCCCCTTACACTAACATTGACGCGTCCTCCCTCACAGAGACTGACTATTCCTGATGTTTCTCAAAATCTATTATGCTTTCTTACAATTCGGCTTTGTCTCTTCTGTTTCTTTCTTGTCATTTTTTCTTTTAACTCTCCCTTTCAGCACTTCTGTTGCCTTTAGGATTCTCCGGTCTGTTTCTGTCGCTTTTTATACAATGCTTAAGATTGGGTCTTCCTGTTCACTTTGATTGAACCTTTACTTTATTCCTAACAATCGAGAATAGGTTTATGTCTTCGAGAAGTAATGGCAATCCAGCATAACGGAGACCAATGGAAGAGGTGAGTTAGTGTTTTCCATGTGCGCCATACCATAGCCCATTTTGCCTCTTTGGGAATTTTCTGGTTATGTTATAATACCATTTAATTTGAATAAACAGAATAACGCAGTTATAGGGAAATACTGCTCGTGTCAAATTATAAGCACAAAAAGTGAGTTGTAAAAAATTACTTATTGCTTCCGATACAGCGTGAACCACCATCAGAAATAATAGCGAAAGGGTTTGAATTGCAATTCGTAGGCGCAACAGCCATAACTTTGTTATTCGCTAGTAAGTTTCCTACATTTGAAAATAACACATCCCATATAGGACTGCTATTATTGACGATGCTACTGCCGTTTCGTAGATAAGACGATGTCCCCATCATGCCTGTGGCCCCATCTTGCCCCACCCTCCCCTATTTAATTATCAATAGGAATCGTAATAGGTAAGTGACGTAAAATATAATATTAAAGTACATATATTTTGATCTGCGAAACGTTAGAATTCTATAATCAGCATGACTTTCACGAATAAGAATTACCGTTTTAACATTTGTTTTATACGCTGAACTTATGGGATTTATCTGGAAATCCGACCATTTAAATAAAATCTCGGGTCGTGACGGGAACTCTGATACTACCCGTCCCCGATTTAACAGGTATATAAATGGTTAAAATATCAGCCACTATAATTATTTTATACTGAATATCCGCCTAAGCATCTGGGAGCTACAGCTACAAGGACTTACTGAGAAAAATTGTTAGACCCCGTTACCATGGTGGAATCCATGTGAAATCTATTTTCTTATTACTATAATATTTCTCTATTTAACTGCAATTCTTTTTTTATTTTTTAGTTTTTCAACTATTACAATGTCACAAGGACAATTCGTGCATTACAAACATTTTCAGGTTATTCTATTTCCTTAAAGCTTTTTAATAATCGTAAATATCGGATCTGCCTTATTAATCTATTTTTATTCAGCGAAGGCATTTTGCAAACTATGGTATTTAAACGTAATAAATCAGATAAATCTATTCACAGGCGGCGATGTAAAGATGTTATAACATCGGTGACGGTAAACATTGCGAAGTATATAACTAGAAAAATTTGCTATGCGATTGTAATCCAATTGTTGCACTTTCATAGCGGCTCACGTTAATGTATCCAAGCTACAAATTATGCCAAAATATCGTGCCAAAGTTGACCCGCGCAACCTTCTAGAGTTGGTCTTTCGTTTGTTTATTTTTGCTGTCTCATATTTTAACTATTTCGTTTACTGTGGCATTTTGGGAAAACCAATCCCCAAAAAAAACGGCGGAGCTTCTACAACAGGATCCTAGGTAAGCGTTCCACTTACCGTTAGCAAGACGCAAGTGTGTATGCCTCTTCACTATTAATTTATGTGTTCAGGTTATTGAATGTGAACTCAAAGAGAACATCTTCCATATAACAATCTAATGAATAGTTGTAGTAGATGTTCGTATTAATAACATAATTGGACAAGGTGCAGCGTTTCTTTCGTATTATAATTCAGTTCTAACATAATTTTAGAGCAACATAAAAATATATATTTCTAGTGATTGCCGATTTGTAGTTCTATCTTCCTTTACAAATTCTTTAATAGATAAATAAATGACATTGTCCATATAATTATTTATAAAAACTAAATAATTACAATTTCCTAACTCCGTGCTCCACCTATAGCTACTACACGAGGCTACCTCATTCTAGTAATAGATCAAGAGTTCCCCACCTTGAGTGTACTACGCCCCTACAAGAAAAAAGAATCCAACGCCCTCCTTTATATATGATACCAATTTATATATGTCAGTCCTATTATCTATTAATAATCATAAATTAAAATATTCTCTTCATTCTCTTGTAATCGTGTATCGGTTGGCTGAGTGTGATTATTAATGTATTTAAAAATACAAAACATGTTATAATAAAACATCTAATCTATTGTATTCTAATAGTGTTATTAACAAAATTTAACTTAACCGACAATGCAGACAATACACAAAGCGGGAGCACCCGCACTTGGGGCAACGTGCACAAAGCAAAGGGACAAGACGTATTAATCAAAATTTCAGCAAAAAAATATAACAAAAAAAAAACAAAATTCAATAAGAAATATGAAATATCAATAGATGGTTGGAGGCTAGTGAATTTACAATTGTGTTAAGCCTGGGTTCATTTTAATTAACTCAGTTCGCAAATCACCAGCTCAGTGATATGCAGTCTCTCCTTTGTTGCAGTAATTAGCTACTGCCATAAACCCACGCTCAGCCTAATATAATGAAGAAACGCAATTAAAAATTTCCATATCATTCCACAACCAGGTGGAAAGGCTGATATTGATTTTGGAAGTAGAATCTGGGCTATCCCATTCTGATTTCTACTTTTAATTCTTCATTAGTTGTGTATTGGCAGTAAGTAAGGAAAATCTTCCTGTTTTTACCGACTGCTATAATTGTCGGGAAATTAAGCTGTACTCACCTCTTCTAGATTTGTTTGATAGAAGAAAACATCTTCCGAGGGCCATCGTACTTTTGAAGCACACTGTGCAATGAAACAAAATATTTCGAATAAGAATTCCTGTCTCTTTTAGAATTCTTTTCTTGAAAACAACGTAGCATCGTATTAATATGATTCTCCCTTTGTATCGGTGTCCACTTTTTTGGCAAATAAAACTCTTGACAATATTTTTCTTCTTTTATGAATCGGACATAAGCCAGGAGTACTGCTTCGTTATTTGGTAAAGTTGATTCATCGAGTTGAATGGAAAATTTGGAAATCTTTGAGTAATCACATAATGATAGTTCAACGTCTTTAGCCATTTCATCGATTCTTTTTTGCACTATATTATTACTCAAAGGAATTCTTTGATGATATCTGATGGCGTTTTATGATGAAGAACAGTTTTGACTACCTCTTTGACTGCCGGCATAATTAATTCCTCACCAATTGTGTATGGTTTTCCCGCTTTTGCGATTAATAATGAAATATTATATGAAGCTCGTGGTCCATCATCTTCTTATTTAGAACACGATGCAAAAAGGTTTCATATGGTTGGCTGTTTTAAATATTTCTTTTCAAGACCTTGAAAATAGGATAAATCTTTGTCCTTTTTATCAGTATGTATTTTATTCAAATACTCATGACTTCATTTGAAAACACTTTTTGGCAAATTAAACACATAGGTAATAATTGGTTTGTTGGAAATTGCGTAAATCCATATTTCAAATACTCAATGTTGTGCCGCCGACATTTCTTCTTAGTTTCGGATATTTTGGAATAAAACTAATGGCTATAATGACTTCTTTACTTTATCAGTCACGAGTATGGATCATTGGCGAAGCACACAAAAACAGTAAGACATTAGAAGAACTATCCTTGCCTTTTAAAGATTTGATTTCGAGCACGCAACAACTTATATTCCTTTGTTTGTTTGCAGTGCCCCGGTGCACTTGTCCTGCAAACAGGTTGTTACAAGTTCCCGCATTTTTGTCGAAACATGCTTGATTGTGTAAATCATGTCTTTGCTTGCCCACTTACATAGACTTGTTACCGACAATCCTAAACCAAATCAATTAGTTAGTTAATACTTAATGCTTATTTAAATGTTTTAATGTTTATTTAGGCCATAATAATAAGATAAACATCTTAGACGGCTAGTAAAATGTTTTTTTCATGAAAATAGATGTATTTTCAAAGTATTTTATTATATCAAATTTATAATTAGGTAGGTACGCCGCGAGCGCCCCCTTGACTGTCACAACGCCACCCGTTTGTCTTTGGACCCACTACCGCCCCCACGAAAAGCTCCAGCGCCTACTAGGGGGCGATACCGCCCTCGTTGGGAACCCATGTTTTAAATGAAAGGGAAATGCGTTTATTTTTTATAATCGTATTAATAGCAGTTGTTTATTTTAAATTGACTCATGTGTATGTTTGTAAATGTTTGTGGCATATATTCTAATTAGGTACATTTCTAATCGTATTTTGTCATAAAACATGATTTGCTCCAAATTTAAAACAAATGCTTTCGGAACACATCTACTTTAACTCTTTTTAGAATAAAACATAGCAAAATCGTTTAAAACTGTTGATTCGTTTTTGAGAAAAAGGCCCATAAAGATTACTATATTCCAAAACTCGACCTCAGTGGATAACTTAGCCGTTAACCCTTCCAAATTGTTCTGTTTAAGTAGTATTCTGCCAAATTATTCAGAAAACTGTTTTAAAAGATACCAATTTCAAGCCGATTGGATCAGTACTTTCCAAGTTGTCGAACAAGAGCTACCGGAAAGGCGTTGTCGAAACCCCTTAAAAGCACTCGGCCATCACAGGCACTATTTGCGGTAAGTAAAGCTACAATTTGGCAATTACGTTTTGAAATATATTATAGTATATTTACATCGGCTGATTGCACAATAATACGTACTTATGCATTTGTTGATTGTAAATGTCTTATATGGAGCCAGCAATATATTTCTAGCTGTAATTTTCCTACTCAGAAACTCATTTTTTCTTTAAATATGCATAGCATTTCAGTTGCTATTGTCCGTAATTTGCCAATTATAGACAATGGGTTGCGGATCCCTACATTTAAATACCTAGCAGGTCAAACTTCCGCAGATTCTTGTAGTAAGTCAATACCATTGATTAAGAAAATGTAACGGGCAAAAGGTAGCTGCTCAGGCAGCCAACAAAACGAAAAAACTATTTTAATTGCATAACGTTGAGGGTTAGTATCGAAAAATGAATTGAGAGGGTGATGGACGATTTTTTTAATAATACCAAAAGTACTAATAAAGTTTGTACAGATATTATTTGAACTAAATTCAAACATTTGTGTTGAAACAGTTACTAAGAGAAAAAAACCTTCGGATAAATAATCACAAAGAATGTAACCGAAGTCGACAAAATAAAATTAAACAAGAGGCCATTAGCCTGAGACGGGAGGTGAGGATGAGGGATGAAGGCCTTGAATATGTACAGTATCATGGTATTTTTTATTATGTTTTAATAATGTGTTTTAATAGTTTGTTTCTGTACATATTCTGTTTAAATATATTAAATAAATAAATAAATTATATACTAAGTCTATGATAATATCCGTTCCGTATAGCGACGGGATATTTTCGTAAATTACTTTCAATTAATATCTTAAATACTACATACTTAAGTGTAGTACGGTATCAGTTAATTTAAACGTTCTACGATTTGAGGAACTTCGATTCACATTTAAATTGGAATGGCAAAAAAAAACAGAATTATATCGAACAACAAATCTTGTTTGTAAGTTTTACAATAGTTATTCCAGTAATTGCTTATGAATAAAATTTATTTAATCATCAATCAATCTATTTAACATAAAATAGAAATATGTATGCATATTACACAATTCACGAAACAGAAGAAGAGGTAAATAATTTATTTCTCGTATCAGATTTAATGCTTTCCAAGTTCATTATTTTGTTATGTTAATAAGTCTGATGTACACTTATACATCCTTACTTCCATTTGTACAAAATTTATTGCCGAATTATAGGCAATCATTAGCAATGATGGCTGCTGTTGTATTAGCTGTATTCCTAAGACTGTGACTTGGCTAGGTGTAAATTTATGTAAATTACAACGAAGCGGATTCTTAATACTATCCATAAGCAAATTTTTGCAAATTATTTGGTTATTTGCATGATTGTTATGATAATACAGACTTGCAGAACATATTCTTCCGTTGAATGTTTTTCATTTCTATTATAGAAAAAAAAACAGAGATTTCACAATTTTATTGTCTACAAAGCGCAGAAATTATATTCAAGGGTACAGTCTGCCCGTTGCCCTGCATGACAAACGTGTCACAAACGCTCTTTGAGGATGGGCTTGTTTACCGACACATACAAATAGGGATTCTTCGGTCGTAAGCAAGCTAATGAATGGTTACCCTTAATCGGCAATTACGCGTTAACATCCTCAGCCACTGTTTATAAATGCAGATGTTCGCATTTCAAACAATACGGAACTTTCAAAGTGGTCGATAAAAATTAATGTAGCTTATAAGCAGTAATCACAGCTAATGGTTCGAGCTAATTCATAGCACTGGAAAAATGATCTTTTTGTCTCATTATGTGTTATGAAATTACAGATGTCCCAATGTCAATTGACGGAATTTGCTATGTAGGTACCATCGAAGACAAAAGTCTTGACTCAAATTAAAAGAGAGAAATATAAAAAATACTGAAGGTACTGCATGATTCTTATCTCTATTTACATCAAACTTGAGTCAATACTTGGCCCGGACTGATCTTGTTAAGCACTTGGGTATTTTGTTTGACCGCAAGTAACTGTTACAGGTCATATTCAAACAATTTGTAAGCAAGCGAGACAGAGCTTTGGGTTTATTGTTCGCCATAGTCGATGCTTTTCTAATATATTTCTTCTTAAATCTTTATACTTTCCTCTGGTAAGATCGCGGTTAGAGTACGGAAGTCTTATTTGGTATCCGTATTATATGGAATCCAAATGTCAATTGGAGAAAATACAGCGTAGATCTGCTAAATTTTTGTGGTTTCAAATAGAAAACACCTATCCACAGAGGAACTTCGACCACTCCATACTATTATCTCGCTTTGAAATGACATCGTTCTCATATAGGTGTATATCAACTAGTGTATGTTTTTTGTTCAACCTGGTCCACGGCTTTGTCGATTGTCCTGAGCTTTTGGTCCAGTGTAATTTCTTGATGCCTCGGATGTCCACTAGACCCTTCGCTGCCTTCTATTTGCCGTTTGCTAGAACCAATTTGATGCTTAAGTCGCCCTTATATGTCATGTGCAATAACTATAACAAAATCTTTTCACATTAATGATATGCATTTCAATAACTTAAAACAGTTAAAAGTATCCCTCTCCGAACATTTTGACCAGTTTGTTCCCTAAACAGTAGTTAATTTTTATCCTTACTGCTATATAGGTGTAAGCATGATACAAGAAAATAAGGTATACTCATCTGAAAACCAAAACTCGTCTTTTTCGCGCATGGATTCGCGCATCAGATACGTCATCACTCGGCTGTCGCCATTGTTGTTGGTGTATTTACCAAATTACTATTTTAATTTTAACAAGTTTCAGTTTATTTTTAAATCTATTAGAACACTTTGTTTAGTTTTTATTTAATGTTTTGTGTCAGCTTGTGGTTGTAGTGGTTTCAATTCACGTGTATAGTGATTTTAGTTAGGTGTTATAAGGTCGTTTTAGGTTTTGTGTGAATAAACTGTTTATAAACGTTGTAGTGGAAATTCTTGAGTGACTTTCATTCGTTTTTTATTCCAACACTGTCTGCATTAATGTTTGTACCAGACTAATAGATATTTCATTTGCCATTAAAAAAAATATGAACCACTTACAATTAGTGAAATTTTAGTACGTGTAAGTACAAACAACTACGAAGGTAAGAGCTAAAGAAGTGTAGATAGAACATGTTCAGTTAAAGTAAAGCTTGTAATTATTAATGCGTTATTTACTTCATTGCACTAAAATAAGCAAACATGAAATGTTATACTACAGGCAAAAAATACTTTACATCAACAGAATCACTCATCACAAAGCAATAACGATTTTGCATTCAATAGAAAATTACATTTAGAAAGGTGAATTGTCTAAAATTTTATTTCAATGCAAATTTGATTGAAGGAAATAGCAAAAAAACAGTTTTATTGATTTTAATAGGATAGATTTAAAAAAAAGTGGGAGTTAATTTTCTTTACATTGGTGATATCTATTAAATTATTGGATTGGTAGTACTGTTTGGCCCTCAAATACGTCACATCTAGATGCGCAAGAGCATACCTTATTTTCTTGTATCATGGGTGTAAGTATATAGTAATTGTTAACATTAGTTACATTAGTTGATCTACTTTTATTTTATTTATTTTTTTTAGTATATTGTACATTATACCTATATTGACCTGTAATTGGATTTTGTATTCTGTTGGACAAATATATTATTATTATTAAAGACTTTTGTCTTTTATGTCAGGTACTAACCTGACATAATTCTGAACAAAGCTGCTCAAGTGAATCAAAGAGCATGTTATCTGCTAAATTAGAAAGCTATACGTATATGTAAAAATCATGTAGAGGCTTTCTCACACATGAAAAATATTACTAGACTAATAATTAATAAGGCATACAAACAAATATAAAGACTAAAGAAAAACAGCAAATGAAATGGTTTGCTCATTTAATAAGAATGGATGAAGAATGACCTGTGAAAACCATATTCCTTCCCATATTAATTAATTTGTAAATTAACACAAATTGAAGTTATCGGCTTTGAACTGTAAACTGTCTAACTTTTTCAACAAATTTCGTTACCATCTATTTCTTTTTCTTTTTGGAATCTATGACTAAATTAAACTCTGCTTGTTGCATCGATGCTTCAAATAATCATTTTATAACTCATCTTTCCTTTTGTGGTCACTCTGTACTTGTTTATCGTGTTTATTTTGTGTTTTGTCAAGAACACCTTGCTTTGTATATTTTATGATGAATCGTAAAAAATGTATTTAGATTGTGCAGTTCATTTAGAACTGCACAATTTACACGATCTTTTTCCTATAATATATATATTAAGTATAATAAAATTGAAAACTCTTGGAAGGATTTGTCAGTTTCGCGCGTTTCGTTTTAAACTGCGAAATCTTTATTCGTGAGTTGATGGTTGGTCTCTCTACCTGTTTTTTGTCTATTGTTGTTTGGTGTGCGCGATTTATCTATGTTTGTTATTAGTATGTTGTACTCATTTATATATATCCACACCACTGAAAATATTACGTTATATTATATATATAGATACTTCATTTTGGTTGGCCTTTCGTATCCGTCTTTTCTCTCTGTCGAAGAATGTTATATTAGTTTTAATATATGTAACGAATCTAGTTCTGTTTTAATTTTAAGCATTAGCGCATACTTATAATTTTAGTTCGCGTAGGTTATAGATAGCATATTTATTGAGCCTCGCCTACAGATTGCACTAATGTCAGTAATTGCTTTGTGTTCTTGTATTTAAAATGGTGTGCAATAAAGACTTGTATTATTATTATTATTATTATTATTTTACTTATTCTCCTAAGCTTGGACAGTTGCATTTAATATTTCTTTCTATCATAGTCTATTTTTCGGGACTATATTCTTGTAAAAAAGACCGGTAAATCTTCGCGAGTCTTATCTTATTTTATCCATTATTTCAATTAATTTCAATAAATTGTCACGAATTTGTTATATTGTTGTTCCTCATTTTGTAGTATAAGCAGGGTTTCTAATAACATTACATTCTTACAATTCTTCCTTATTTAATTCATTTTCACTAACATTTCCATTTTCTTTAGGCAGTACAATTTCAACATTTAACTGTGCTTTTATATTAATAACGCCTATGCCTTCCTTATTGTAGAACAATGTAACTTTCCTCCCTCTTTTCCTGCTTCTTCTCCATATACATTCCGAAAAATTTCTTTAAAGGCCGCTTTACAGTTCACAATTTTTCGTATTGCGTGCAATAGAATTGCGCGCAAAACAGATAGCGCATAGCGCATTCAATGATTTCAGATCAGCTGTGTGCAATCTTATTGGTGTTGCACGAAATAGAACGTGTTCTAATATTTCATTGCGCGCAATTTTATTGCACGCAATACGAAAAATTGCGAACTGTACAGTGGCCTTAACATTTGCTTTTGTCCTATTTCCATCAGTTACTTAAATTCCTTTTTTTTTTGAAGTTATGGCGGATACTTATAGTCCAGGCACTTGAGCTAGGTACTCATTGTACCGTCCCTATTGAATCTCTTATTTTCACTCGAGCAGCTTGGTGTTCTCTATAAAGCCCAGTATCTTACCCAGTTGAAAACTTCGAGAACCCTCGAGGGCTCCAATAGATCCCTCCTGAAATGTTTTCAACTTTCAATTCCTTCACATATGCAGTGTTACAATGGTAAACGCGTTTTCTCCGTCAGTTGGCATCTTCTGTACCACGCCACGGTTCGCTTACTTGACCTATGTTGTATAGGTGCTTTTTCAGGGAACAGTGTCCAGTTGCCAGCCCAGCAATGATTTTAGCTGCTTTCTTGCTGCGGCTGAGTAGGCTCTCGGAGAATTTAGCATTCCCATCTTCTATTAACGCTTTAGTATGGAATTGACCTTCAGTTGGCCTCCATTTCTTTGTACTTTCTTTATCTAACCAGGCTAATCCCTTTTAGCAGAGTCCTTGGAAACCCAATACGGACTCTGGACCCATGAAGTATCTCTTAGAGCACTCCTGGCTAGTGCGGGGCCTATTATATGCCCTTTATATCCTTATGTCCAGCACCCAAATCAGAGACACCGTGTTGTCTCGTGCCATTGTATTGATGGATTGTTTGCAGTCTCTAACTAGTTTTGACCTAGTTACAGGATTCGAAACTACCTTGATAGCAGCCTGGCTATCAGTCATTATCAAAGTGTAGACAAAAGTTTCGTATGCCTAGTTAATCGAGCAGAAAGACAATATGTTTAGCGCGTACATGTACGCAACCATCAAGGTTCGACTCACAGGTCATACAGTACGGTAACCTAGTCCTGATGAATTTAAACCCATAATACCAATTCTTGTTAATTAGTTTACTTAACACTTTTATCATATTTTTAGGTAGACAAGATACAGATGTAATGAATTTATTAATGAAAAGAAGAGTAAAGGGATTAAAATTCCCTTTACATCGGTTTATTTAAGTTTATTTAGCTATTTATTAGACATTTTACCGTTTTTTTTTTATTTATCAATTATTTAAGCGTCAATGCTCCCATTAACGCTAGAATAATGGCATTAATCATGATCTGTTTTCCTTAATTATCCGTGGTAAATAAACAATAACAAATGAGAGTTAACGTCAACGAAAAACTAGACCGGCTGAATGGTTAGTGGCTAGTTTTTTCGCTGGGCTATCAGTCCGTGGAATCCTCAGTTTGAGCCCGACAGACTGCTCTCAGAGTGAGATTTCGTGGTTTTCCTCACTCCTTGGCGAATGTTGAGAGACATGAACATCTTAAGTCGCTCCACAAAGCGCCATACATAATAATAACTCATGGCTGGGCCGATGCCTCTGTAATTGGCGAAAAACTGTTGGGGATGCCAGGGCATGATTATTATTATACAAAGCTTGTAAAAAGCTTGACCTCAAAATATACGTAGGTATATAAAAATGATTAAGTACTATAACGAAACACACCCTACAAAAGTCTAACCAGTACTTCGGTGATATCGCAGCTAATTCTGTACGCATGCTTCTAACACCAAGTCCCAGTAAATGATACCTACGCTCATGATGAATAAAATTATTTTTTTGCTACGCTTTGGTCATTATGCTTATTTTATATATATTTTATATATCCAGGATTATAATTAATAAACTGTTAGGTGGCGGACTGATCAATATTTATGTATCTCCATTACAGATATTGAATGCGAGTTGCATAAAATGTCTGGCTAACCTATATAGATTTACTCAGATCTTTGTTTTCCACATCTGCATCGCACAGTTTTATAGATACCCACCTACAATATTTTTAAATGCTGTATATGCGATTAAAATTATAAATGCAAGATAGAACCTAATGATAATCGCATTATGCACTGTACTCTTGGTTACACGAGTAAAAACATTTCTTTATTCGAACACCTAATAAGTTGTAATAAATTAGGTGAAGGATGTCTAACGCAACCTTTACAGTATCGTCCATTTTCTTTAGTGTGCAAAGCTCTTTATAAAGTAAATTTAGTTATTTCATATATTCCGCTAATCAACCATTTTAACCATTACTTATAGTTTGTATGCGCAAATCAAACGTTGGAATTCTTTGTTGTATTTGTCGACGTATTTTTTACTTTTCACTTTCCATCTATATCGCTGGGTGATTATCCATCGGGACAAATAATTATAATTTTATTATCATGAATCACAGCGGTACCCGGTGAAGAGTTATAAAACAGTACAAGAGATCTTATTTATTCCAATCTCTAAGTCCATTCACGCTACGAATTAATTCACTGAACCAGTGCAATTTGTCTTGGATGAATTGTAAAGCTACTATAGCTTCATAAGGATAATAATCTAATATGTTAAACGCGATATTTTAACCGTTCCAAAATTATTTAACACGAACGTACATATGCATATAATAAGATATTTAAATGCATTGTTTGTATGTTTTACCCACGCGTTCATCCGAATAACCTTAAACACCATTTAACGCTTCAAGACAATGAAATTTAATTTCACGAAAGCCCATTTCTAACTTATCAGTAGCCTAACGACACATTACGCCACCAATTTTCCTCCTGAATTCTTCTTAATCGGTTACACAGTTAACATATGTAGGCATCTGCGTAACATTTCGTTACATCATATCGTATCTTTCTTTAAATATGCAGTGTTATTCTGGACTAGACGCTAAAAAAGATATACACATTATGTTATCACTCTTATCACCGATGCATTCACTGTAGGTACATACATAATATTCGTATAATGCGGCCTCAAATAGTGTATGATTCGCAATACCATACGATCAGGTAAATGCAATGATGCCCTATAATAATGCGGCTTGATTCACAATACAAGAATAAATTTTTAGAGCATCAACTGTCACGGCTTACCCATTAAAATAGGAACAGTGAAATTAATATTCCCGTGCAATTTTGCATTCAAAACGTAGTAAAAAGTTGCCATGGTATCACACCGGCTGTCCAAAAGTCCAAACATAAGACAAAGAAAATTTGAAAGTTGTGAAACTTAACTTTTGCAATAGGGCACCTGTATATTTTTATATTGTTTAGTGTAGAATTAAATTTTATAACCGATTTGCTGTAAAATTCTTTATACTAGTGCTGTGCATTTTATTATCATAACCGGTTTAATCGATCACGACGTAACAACCGGTTGCAAAGGTTAAACCGCTCACGGCGATTAATCGGTCAGTGAACCGGTCAATTCGATTTGAGTCAAAAATATAGTGACAATTTTATAATTAGCACTTGATAAATCACAATCTAATGTGTACAAAAATGATTCAATTAAACTTGAATTAAATACATCGTACATTCTAAAGATCTAGAGATTTGCCTGAGTAACTACGGCATCGGACAAGTTATAAGTACAGCTGCTTCCCACAAAAAGGTTACATCTGAATCTCGAGATTTGATTATATATTCTCAGGTTGAACTATACATACAACATGTGTTTATTGGAGGTAAATTTATTTCATGCCAGCCGAAGAGTAGCCCACATACGTATTGTTACTCGTATTTGATTAATTCATATTTATGCTATTCACTTGGTAAATTGTCTATGAAAGTTGTTTTGACGACTTGCTTTATTATTATTAGTTTTCAAATAAAGGTATAGCCATTCAGTTTAAGGCGCAAAAAGTTTGCGGCAAAACCACAAAGGGAAGTATTTGTGTTTATCTGATATTCGCCTCTTATAACATATGTATAAATATATTTTTCATTGAAACCTAACTAAAATACATACAGTTACGGACAAATGTCATACGCATATTCTTTCATAATTAATAAAACATTTCAATTAAAATTTTACATAACACAACTTTTTTTATTCTCTCAATACTTTTCATTGCTTTTTTACAACATAATACAAAGAAACAAATTGGAATTAATTCTTGTCTGCGATTGTATATCTCGACACTAATATTAGGTCTCTCTTATATTTTTAATAGTAAAAAAATTAGAACACTGAATAGTTAAAATGAAAGCAGTAGGTGTTGCAGAAATCAAGGCATCCTTATAAATTTGATGATGCCATCGGTAAATATCGGGACAATTTTGTGTTTCAGCACGATAACTGTCCCGTGCAGAAATCGCAAATTGTGGAACGTTCCGCAAACATTTATTTAACAAGTATTGACCTGACCTCTAAATAGTCCGGACTTAAGTCGTATTGAAAATGTTTGAGCTGCATTAAAGGAGAATATATATTTATATATATATATATTATATATATATATATATATATATATATATATATATATAATAATATATAAAGACTTAATTCCAGAAAATGTAGATAAACTATGAGACACTTCTAGAAAGTAATCGAGAATAATGGGGACTGGAGACATTAGATGCTTCAAGATTGAAGAAATTAATTTATGCAAATGTTATAATTAGATAAAACAATAAAATTTATAGTGAGAACATTTTGTTATTGCAGTATCACATATGTAATATGTATGATACGTTACTAGCAAAGTATGTCCTTGCATTTACTATTGAAAACTATATATTTATTTATATTCAAATTCACTTATTGCTAAAAGTTACAATTAAAAAATGCGAAAATGAAAGAAAGAAACTTGTCTATTCACTATATTCCCTTTTGGCCGTATATATGCGAAATAAGGTATTCTAATAAATCAATAAGAACATTCAGAAACAGAAAATCTATTTTACCAAGGAGTATATAAAAATATTATTTCAACGCGTTCTTGTTTATGTCTTAATAACAAAAACTAAATTATAAAAAACAAGAAATCATGTGTCGGATAAATACACAACGAATCATACATAACTATCTGTTTACAACGCGATAAGCCGCAGTCGTAGTAAAAGCTGTAGTCTATCCAAATGCGCTTGGCTATAATACATTTTCGCGTAGGTCGTTAATTTTTTTTTGATAGGAGCTGTACATAACATACATACTGCTGTGTACTGATGGTACAAGCATAAATGTAAAATGAAATTGAAAATAAATAAAAAAAATTAATTAAATTAAAATTTACTAGCTCAGCAGACAAAAATAAAAGGGCGCAAAAGAACTCTAATAACCTCAAGATCATTTTCAGAATTGAACTATTCATGAAAAATAAAATGTGGGCGTTTGAAAAATTGACTTTCTTTAAAACTGCAAAAATTGAAAAGGTTTGATCTAAAAATACAAGAACAGAAACTATGAGTGACGTTAATAATCATTAAATTTTATTTAAAAAAAAAAAAAAAAAAAAAAAAACTTTTTATTACAACTTGACAGGGTAAATGAAAACCATGAATATAAGATTCTGGCTGAAAACAAAACCTGCATGAATCTACAATAAAAAAGGACAATGCAAATCCTTGAACAAACAAAAGACAGATTTGTTCTAGAAGAAAATCCAAATCGCACAAAAAATCCACGTGGTCTCAAAATTACAACACACTAAAATTAGTTTAAACGTGGACAAACAAGTATAATAATATTAAATTGAAATATAATTACAAGCTCAATGCTTATCTTCACCTAAGCCGAGGTGATTAAATACTCAAAACTAAATTGAAAACTACGAAACGGAAAAATTAAACTCTTTAAACTAAAAAAACAATTTCTTCTAAAGCAAATTACAATAACTGATCTTACATCCAATATGTGTACACAATTAAACACAACAGCAATTATTAATTATAAGAGTTCCTTGAAAGCTGATAAATTTTAAGTAAAACGAACTACATTTTAAATAAAAATGAATTTACCAAAAATGGCATCAAAGAAAATAAACACATGTACTTACAGTGTCTTTCAAAGAACTACCTTTAAGAGGCCCTACATCGCATACATATAACAAAATAGATGATTCAAGAGAATCTCTTGAATATTACAAAATATACAATACTGACGAAGGCAATAAGTACAAATGAATGAAATAAATTTAAACAACTGAACAATTAAATACTTAAATTCATCAAACAAATATATTAACAAAATCTTACTTAAAAATAAAATATTAACTTCTGAGAGAATTTGCCCGACGCATCGACAAAGATTGATCTCTAATAATAACATAACACAGAATTTATAACCCCCGGAGTGCCATACCACAGCAATACGTATACGTTTTTCACACGTATTTATATAACGATGTGTATTACCCGTACGTATAATTGCGTACAGGTGTTGTAGACAGTACCGTAGTATCGTATGATTAGTAGTTGGCATCGTCAGGAACAGTGGGAAACTAAACTGAACACTAAACTTTTTTATTTTACCTTTTTTTTATTTACGCGTAGATAACAACATTTACTACCTTATATTTGACGTGTCGAAATATATAGTTTGTCTAATAATATACGAACCATTTAAAAAGAGAGATTGGTAATTTTACTTTCGCGTTGTGTACACAAAAAAAAAATATAAGTAAAGCCCTTAAACTGTTTCAAAAATACTTGCTCAATTTTTACTTACATGAAGAAACAACATAACTATTCCTTATTTTGAGTTATTTTTTTTGCCAATTTTATGACTATGTTGAGTGATATTTTTGCAATTTATGCAATATATCTACTATAAATACTATATGGCATTCCGTCAATAACTGTTTAACCGATAAGACATGAAAGTGCAAAGTAAATAATTTAGGATAAATAAATTGAATAGACTTTTTAGACATAGAAACAAAAACGATAGCATAGAGATATAAATTATGCTATGGGAAAATCATGTCACTAATTATAAGTATATATAACCAACAAGTAGTACCGCAGACAATTATTATACCCTACATAAATGATTACTTACGATTAAGTATTTTACACACTCGCATTGTTGGGTAAGGTACTCACCGATTGTTGACGGAATACATTTTTATTTACTTGCTAGGTGTCGAGTGCGTTTATAACGTATGAATTTTGTTTCAGTCAATAAGTTGTGGCTTCAAACTACTTATCGCTAACAAGTAAGTAGATAGCTATTTAAATATTCAAATGGAAATGTGTTTGTGATATACTGTCTCAGAGCTAGTTATAACAATTCATATTAAAAAAAGCAAATGGGGATTCAGAAAATCGGTAATAAAATCAAAAGCACTAAATAAAAAAAAAAAATAACACCTAATAAAAGTGACTTTCTTATACGTAAATGCAAGTATGCTTATAAGGCATTACATAAACCAATACGAGAAGTGCAATTTAATGTAAATTTATAAAGTCCAAAATTATTGACATGCTGAAAATAAAGAAAAAATACTGTTGTGTAAAAATTTAAGCTCTTAAAATATGTTCGAGGATGAAGCAAGTTATAGCAAAGTATAAAAATAAAGCATTAATCTGATGTTTCAATTTATATAACAATTTTATTTTTGAAAATCATAACATATAACAACATAAAAAATGGTAAAATACTTATAATAAAGACAGATAATACAATAAATAAAACTGCCTTTTGGTCAATTACGTGATTATTCGGCCAAAGCGGGATAATCGATCACGACAGTTAACCGGTCAGGGCGGTTAATCGGGTCATGCCGGTTATAACCGGTTCTGTCACGGAAAAAAAGAAATTGTGAAATCAATGAAATATTCATTGACATAAACAAGTGGCTTGTTTATATGTGGGCAAACAAATATTTATTTCCTTCAAGTAACTTACTTTGTCAGTACCGGATACTCGATTCAAATGTTTACAGTATTTGTTTTAACAAAGATAAACTGGATTAGGTTAAATATTACAGAAAATTGGATTAAATGTGCCTACATATTCGAATCAATTAATTAACTATTTATTTCAAATTATACGTTTGTTTACACTAAATAATTACCGATTTGGTTGTATTAGTTATATTCATTTAGCCATACCAAGTATTTTGTAGGACTCAATGGATTGCACTGACTTCAGTTGACTAACCATTAATCATACTGTGTCAAAGCAAGTTGTTATTACTACGTTATTGATTTAATAAATCAATTTATCGTATGAACATGTAATGATGTTATATGTTGAAACTGGATTTTAGTAATCGTCTAAGCTTCTGCCATTGCTCCCCGCATTGGGATTGATTCGCAGGCACAGCGAGTCGCAACTCTGATGATCACAATTGCTATTAAGACATTTAACTTGTAAAGAGATAAATGTTTTATGAACGTGTTTGCCATGTATTAAAGTTGTGCTAAATATACGTTGTTACTATAGTGAAACAGGAGAACTGCCATCTTTACGGCAATGTCTGTACTCATATAATATATTCAATGTATTTGCTACTATATGGGTAAAAAAGTTTGAGATAATGTTTAGATCAAGGCAAGTAGTTGGGAAAGTTTAGGATAGAGGTATCCCTAACATTAGAACTGCATTAAATTAACTGCAATTTTGGTTAGACTAATCCTTATTTTTTTAATTACATTTGATATAATATATGATGATTGAATCACACTGAATAATAATATAATTCGTTAACACCGGCGCATCTAATGCAGGTATCTCTTATCCGGATTTTTTGACCCAAAGTATTTCATTTTGCAAAGTAGAAGACAAAAACGTGTTATTTGATCAGCGCACTTGTAACTTGTAAGTATGCACCTACATACACGTACATATGTTCTAAATATCACAAATTTAGGTTCACAATTCTTACATATACATATGTAAATCCTCTTTGCCTCCTTTTTAAGTTTACAATAAATTACAACATTCTGAAATTGTTATTGGAAAATAGTTTTTCAGTTTTAAATATAAAGAATATTTGGCGTTAAAAATTAATGGTTTAATTAAAAAGGATATACTTTTTTGTCTCAAAACTATTATAACTATTTAAATGAAATCTTAATACTTTGTTGGATTTAACATTTAATAAATATTTGTTTGATTCAACTAATTTTTTGCTCTCAAAATATCATTGTATAGCCAAATAAATGAATATGATGGGTTAAATAAATTATTATTTGCTCTAAATAAATACCTCTGACAAAATATATTTTGTTACTTTAACAAATCCTTTTTTTCCGTGACATGCATACAGTTAACCGATTATGAAATCTGTTCGGTTGCACAGCACTACTTTATACCCATAAATAGTGCTCTTTTAAATCACTCGTTTTATTTATTAGCGCTTTTAATTGCCGAATATATTTTTACCTGATGCTATGGCTTTAAGATTACAATAAATTATTGCTATTATAATCATTGTTTTTGCATACCGAGACCGACTGCTCAGGAAAATGAAGAGTTATATTGTGCAATTTATGAACCAAATAGTGGACAACATTGAAGTGGATTATTCTAACTTGGATATCTTGGTTTTATTTTACATTCATGGCGAATGTAATTGCAGGAAGAGCTTATCGAGAATTCAATGGAACATACCCACACTTGTCTCCAATGGATGTAAAAAAATTAGGAAACTCAAACACTTTTTGTAGCAGGTGGTAGTGCTATCAAAAAGAAAAAACACTGTAACATAATAAATATTCAGCACGGGTAAAATGGAAGGAAATAGAAATTTGCGTGTATATTTTGCATTATCCGATGGCGTTACTGATTTTTCGTTAATGATATATTTCTAAAGATATAAAGCCATCGGTTAATATTTTAAATCAAACATCAAGTACATATTTTTTTTATTTAAAATAAGTACTGCAAATTATATTACGAATTAGTACTTTTCAGTTAAAGACGAAAATATTTGAGTGTTATACAATGTTAATAACAGATAGATCTAAGAGCACAGCCAAAGCGTGAGCAAAAACACAGCTGCCTGACGCTCTTAGTCGGACAAACAAATTAAGGAATATGTGCGTCATTGCTCTGAATTGAAATATTCCACGTGATTTACGGGTGCATGAAATTTTTAAACACGGATACTGTAAATCATACGAAGCAAATTCCATTGTAGCATTATACAGGCAACAATTTCTTGGCTTATTGTGTATGTGTTACATTTGCCGCGTACGGGATTGTCCTTCCACTGGTTTCTACCACTTTCATTTTTCAAATTAAACCTTAGTAAAAGTAATTTTACGTTGGCTTTCCATTTGGCGCATCTAGTAATAAATATTAAATTTAATAATTCGATTAAAACAACATAAAAAATAGAAAACAACCAATAATAACAGGAACTCGCTTGACTGTTACTTACATAAACTTTTCTGGATATTGTAAATAAAAAGAACATAATATTGTTCTTATTTTATTTGTAATCGTAAATCAAAATGATATTTGTTTTTCCAAAAATTCAACACATACGCATCATGCACCTCTAAACTCAAATTCAGATAAAGATATAATAACGAGATTAACGGACTGCAAAAATAGAACCTATTTACAGTTAAGGCAGAGTTCACACCGAAGTGATACGACTGCAATACGACAAGAGACACAATCAACAGCACCACACGTAGCGTGTAAATTCCCAAGTAACATGCTGACGTCATTATCACGACTAATTATCGTCAGTCATTACGTCAATTTGCCCTTTTAAATGACGTGACACCGACGTTAAAATGACGGGCCTAAGTCTCATATCAAAGACGTCATATTATTACGTAAGAATGACGTAAGTAGACACGTCATTAACACTTAAATTTCCGACGTTAGAAAGACGTTTTATTGCTGTCAGTTGCATGTGATCCATTTGTTGTGCTAGATTTCACTCACCTAGACACAATATGACAAAATAAAAAAACTACATAGAGATAGTTATTTAGAGTTGAATAAATGTTAGATTATTCCATTTAACATCATAAAAACATGCTTATGTAATTGATATTCAGCATCTCAAATGTTGAAAGGTCGTAAAAAGTACATTAGCATTTAATCTCAGTATATCTTTATTAATTTAAAATTTAATTTATTAAATATGGAACATTATTTCCAAATACATATTGAACTAGATAATACAAAACAAACTATATTCAAGTTTTAACAACATAACAATATTATTATATATATTTGATCAAATTACTAATGAAAACTATTTTGTACTGATACTTGAGAGCACAAGTATACATCTGCTTAAACATCTTTCACATAGCACACTTGTAAAGATTAATTTACAAAACTTTTTCTCAAATAATACCAAAGAGCATGAATATTTACATTAAGAAAATGTATGAATCAGTGGAAAGCACACCCAATTTTCATCTGATTGAGATCGAATAAGTACACATTTGGCCAATATATCTTTTACGCCCCACACTTGTAAAACATGGGATAAGTTATTTACAGTAAGAATACTTAAACCTTTTGATTCAATTGGGTAAGAATAAAATGAGCTATAAGAAGTAACCTTTACCCAATGTAAAGGTAGAGTTTTCATGATCAACAATTATATTATAAATTCGAACAACTGTGTTATTTTTGGTAATCAAATAGGAGTTTGCAGCTGAATGATAATAAGTGCAAAACAAAAAATCTTGAAAAAAGCACTTTTTAAATTGCTTGGAAACACAAAAATTATTTATTACCGGACCTGAATTATGTTCCATAAGAAGTTTCAAGTTATTACTATTAAGTATCCTATTATCATCTGCTAAAGATATTTCACTTAATCTACAAAATATTTGTTGAAGAGGTTGTTTTGGTGATCGGACCAATCTTTTAAGTTGTTCCAAATAATTTTCGTATGGAAAAGCAGATATATTATCTAGTTGGCCATAAATTTCAACATCGTTGCACAAATGGCATAATACTTGCACATTGTAAACCAAAAATTCCGTACCATATATTTTTTTGCTGTGTAACAAAAGCGTTTAAAAGCTTTTATGCGAAACTAGTACCAATGTTTATTTAGCTGTATTTCTTTCGTGTTATAAATGACCAATTGATCGTTTTTTTGACGACATTCATTAAACGTCTAAATGTCGTTGCTTAATGCGCGTCTTAATTACGCGACCTATTCGTCATATGACGTAAATGACCAACAATCACCTTAAATCTACGTGAAAAAGACGTCAGCATGTTATCTGGGTTTAGGCAGAATGCTCCCCAGAGATATACGACACTCAATATGATAAGCCATACAACTAGTAACTCGAAAATTAAATTGAGTTTACAGGGCTTGTGCAGTATTACTGATTGGGTCGCTTGTCGTATTCGTGTCGTACCACTCCGGTGTGGACTCTGCCTTAAGGTCAGAAGTATGGTAGTTTCATTTATTACTAAGATGTAAAATACAATTCAATAAATATTTTCTTTTGTTGTAATATTAAAAAAATGTGATTAAAAGAAGTATTTGCCCCAGGTAAACGTTTACGATTATTTATATGTATTAGTCGAACGTGAAATTACATTTTAAACCGCATTACTCATCAACAAAGAAGGTTGAGCTTGAATATATAGTGCCCAATTGGCACGTTGGGTTTAATTTTATTTGATATTTATTTTAGATAGAGTACAATAAGCATGAAAATCGGGGCAAAAAATAATATATGAAGGAACTATAAATTCATCCATGGTATTACGGTAATGCTATTTACATCACTGCAAATATATTCTTTTAAAGTTTAAAGTTGGAAGTTTCTTTTTATCACCAGTGGATATATGTATTTAATCTAATTCTTTCTATACTATAGGAAACCCATGCTAAAAATATTTTGCACAAATTGGCAGTTGAACGAAATTTTGTTGGACTTAAATAAATATTTATATCGTCAAATCATAACATAGGTTGAATATGTGACTTCATGCAGAGATGCTAAAGCTATACTTGCAATTTCCTATTCATTCTGTGCTAATACTATCTCTTTTTTCCTATCGATCATTTTATGTTGTAAACTCACCAAAGATATGCTGTGGATGAATAGTTACGAAAATATAACTGTCTTTTGAATACGATGAATTACGGAATATATATACTTTAGCTAAAATGAGTACATAAAATATATGAAATGTTTGAGACCTTCTCAGGCAACCAGTTATACGAAGATGGTATTAATTAGGTTGCATATTACCTGCATTGACTAAAACGAGAAATTTAAAATGTGTAGATAACTAGCGTTAGCTTATACGGATACAGGCAATTTAAAAAAAAAAACTTGTAGATTGGTGAACCAAATCAACACATTTTTTAACATAAAAGCAATAGATCAAAAATATAGCATATTGTTTCTGTTAGACACGGTTACTGAGATACATTGAAAAGACTGGATTTCCTTCGAAAGACAAATCTTTTGGTCAGCGGCGGCTAGTGTATACGTTTTACGCGGGCTCTTACAATGATCGAATTTTTTCGTATAAGTTCGTAACATTTTCGTATTTCGGGCGATAGCATACGAACTTCGATCATTGTAATAGCCAGTAATAGCCTTCCCGATGACGTATGCATCGACCGCCGCTGCTTTTGGTATGCACTAGCAAGTTTTGAACTTCTTTGAATACTGAGACTGGTTTTCCCTCAATCACTATGTTTATATTGGCACCAAAATACACAGTGCATCCACAGAGCATCTGTAGTCCTGCAATACTTCAACGACTTCAAACAACCGCACTCGACGACTGTATTTCCAGTGAAAACTCGCAGCTCTCTGTTAATAGGATCGCTACAAATATTTAATAACAAATACTATATCAATTTCATTTATTTAAATTATATATTTATATAACATATGTCAAATTTAAATTGCCCGCAAATTCAACTTCAACTTTGGCTGCGTTCCGAGTCGCGCATAATGCATTGTATGCATCTGATGTAACGATACATCGTTCCGATTTAACATGTATGCATGCATAAAAAGTTTTGCCGCGAAATCAGTTTAGTCCCTGACAGAGGCTAGAATGGAACATACAACGCATAGAAAAAAAGGTAATGCAGCCTATGCGTAGCATATGTACGTAAACCGGAACGCTCACAGTGTTCTGTCTTTCAATGTACGCATCGCATAAAATGCGCGACTCGGAGCGCAGCCTTTGAAACATAAAATTACCTACCATTTTGTACTGCAGTAATAGTTATTTTAATGGGTTTACGTTGAAGTCACTAAAAATAATGGCGGGAAATTTAAATTTGACTGTTAGGGGAATTATATGAATTATGTTCTATATAGTTAGTTACATGTGTCTGTTAGATAAACAAATTGTATGTACATGTTTTTCACAATCATTTCAATAATCTAGTAGGTATTCATCATTCCATTTGAAAGGTAAATTATACGTATATAAAAGAATTAAAAAGTTTGTTCGCGTCGCATGAACTATTTGCACTTTTATGCACTTTTGCACACAAAAGTTCTAAAAAGTGCATAAAAGTGCAAACAGTTCATGCGATGCGAACAAACTTAAAATAATGAAGGCGGCGCTTATTACTTATCTTATAACCAATAATGCACGTACTCGGCTTAAATAAAAATTATTATTATACTATGTACGAATTACTTATGCTCTTTCTTGCATACTAAACTATGAAGGCAATAACTAACTTTTTCAACAAATGGTATGTGCACTTCCTAAATATATAAGTATATACTTACCTACTACTAATAATAATTCTCAATTGTTACAAATCATATATAGCAAAGTGAATCTTAACATAACCAAATTTTTCATACAAAATAGACAGATATACTTTAAAGATTTTATTTAAAAAATAATAATGGGACGATTTGTATTTGTACAATAAGTAATCATTTTTTCTTTTATGTAAATACACCTACATATTTCAAAATTATTATGTATCTATGTACAAAACAAGAAATCGGTTCATGTGATTTCAATGAAGTTTTGATCATCAACACATATAAGTATAAAATGCTCTTAGTTATTTTTTAATGCAGTATAAAAATTATATTTAATCCCTCAAAAAGATTAAATTTGACTTTTTTTAATATTCAATGTTTTAGCCATATTCAGATACCAAAGTCTTCTTCTTGATTACTGAATTCATACTTAAACACAATATTTCTAGCAGTTATATCAAAACTACTCTAAATTTAAAATTATACAATCACATAGTGTTTATACAAGTTATGAAGAACAATTATTTTGATGGGTTATCACTGGATGGTGTGTCTTCTGCCAATAACTGTTGCAAGTCAACATTGTCAAATTTGGATTTGTCTGTACTACTGCTGGCATGCGCTAAGAATAACTCTTTTAGAAATCCTAATTCTTTTGTTAGTGTCTTTACTTTCTCTTGCAAAACTGTATTTTCACTCTTTAGTAAATTTACTCGGTGCATTGTCTCTGCAGTTTTTATTTTAGACTTCTGCCTACTACGTTTTACAGCCTACAATCAAAAACTAGATATATACATTAACATGATACTACAAATTACTTACCATGTTGTTTCTATCTCGTTTCTTACGATACTCATCTCCATCCTCTTCCGAGTCTATTTCTTTCCTGGGTTTTCCTCTTTTTGGAGCCATATTCTGAAACAAATAAAGTTGTTAAAATCAACCCAACCAAAACCATAATAATAATTTTTACCAGGAGAGTCATTTTCAATAAAATTATAGAAAAACAAATCGACTATAAAACAAGTACAAAGTGATTACTAACAACTTACTTATATATTATGAAAAATATTTTCACATTGTGCAACAATCCTTGATCGGTTTAATACAAATACATACGTCACATACGTCATTGTCAAGTCGTTAATCGTTACCAATCATTACATCTGTAATGCCAATATTTAAATACTTATGTTCAAATATACTTTTCTTCCTTTTTAACAGCATACTGCAATTTGGTAAGATTGTTGTTAGGGTTCTATAAATTAGGCTAATGAGTCACAATTTTATTGAAAATAGCCGTAAAATACCTTAGGTTAATGTTGTCGTAGAGATATTATATTAAGCATAAAATTTACGTTGGCAGTATCCATATTTATAGGTTTGTTCTTTTTAGCTGAACTGGTTGGACGGCTGCACTAGTGCAAGGAGTGTAGACGGTGTAGACTAAAGTCTTTTTTTTAGTGCAAGTGATGTCAGAGAGTACGTCGTTCTTTTTTTAGCAGTACATCGGTATTGCATTCATTGCACTACCTGCCCTAGTTCGAAAGATAATGTAGCAGTAGCAGTTCTAGTTTAGCATCCCACATAGCCAAATTTAAATTACCCGCAATTATTCTTAGTAACTTCAACGTTGAAACATAAAATTACCTACTATTTTGTATCCCATTGATAGTTATTTTAATGCTTTTACGTTGAAGTCACTAAAAATGGTTGAGAAAAATTTAAATTTGGCTATTAGGGATGCCAGCTGACCGTCATTATTTGTAGTTATTTGGAATTTTACATAAATTTATTAATTCATGTATTTTCAGCCAATCAATTCTCTTGATATGCGAAAATGCATAATAAATCAATGTTATTATAATTGTAAACAATATTTTCTACATAGTTTGATATTATATCTCTTTACCTATTCTATTCTTTGAACAAGCCCAAAAACTGAATAAAGAATTTGTAAACAATTTTGATCATCTAAAATACATGTATTTGGATTGTATTGTATTTTCCTGAGATTTTCAAGGTTTAAAATATTCTTTAGTATACTTAAAGTATTTTTAAATATGTGCTATCTTAGTTGTCAATAAAATAATATTTTACCGTCATTCTCTTCATCTAAATGGTCTAATAATTGACTAAATGAATCGGTGGCGGTAGTGTAATATCTTCATCGAATGAATCAGAATCGGAATTACCTGCGTTCTTTTTAATAGTGCAAAGTGCAACACCGCTATCCTAATTCAGTTTCAGTTCTGCTGTTTTTGCTTCTAGTACTGAACGAGTGCAGTACTAGTTCAAATAAAAAGAACAAACCTTACTAAAAAAAAAGGACGAAGGATAGGAAACTATTGTTAAGCGCGTTATTTAAATTATTTTACCCAAACATGGTTATACTATTCTACTAACACAAATAAGCCAGTCTGTTTTGAAGCATCAAAGAAATACTAATAATAATTTGTTTAATGAATTATTACTGCTTATTAGATCTAGAGCTTATAAAAGCATACTATTATTTATGGTTTATGATGTAATAACATCAGAACATAAATGTTTCTTATATAAACATCCGCTATTTTTAAGTTCCCATTGTGTACAAAAGCATTTTGTGGGTGTATAAAACAATCAATTTTTGCATCCGTATCACATTTCCTACATACGCATGCAAATACGTTAGTGGACGCTTGTAGGTGAGCTGTTTGTGTTTTAAATGTTATCATTACAAGACTGCTAAAATAATGTTTAAATATGTAAATATATTGTAAGTATATATTTCTAATACCATAAAAGAGTAGTTAAACTAATTTAATGGGTAACCTAATATCTTTTAATTACTAATATGTACACAAATATCTAAACATGCTACAAAAGTTATTAAAACTCCTACACTGCTACTGGTATTATCAAATATTATCACCTATCGTTCGGTAGTTTTTATATTTAAGATTTAAATCTGTGATTTAAATGAAACTTATTTGCATATTATCGCGATTTACACGTTGTCAATTTGTTGACGTGCTTATGTTATGAGGGTTATGTTAAAAGCAAGCAAGACCCAAGAATTTAAAAAGTTTGAACTTTCTTGAGACTTAAAGATAAGAAAAGTCCCGCGATAACAATGTTGACCTTAGTAAAAGCTATTTATGCATTTCTTGGCATTTATTATGTGATAATACCAGTGGGCTATATAACGAAGTAAGGTCAGTGCTAATTTCAAATTTTAATTATTTCTAAAACACAAGTTCATAAACGCTTTCAGGTGGTGGTTTTTTAAAGAGGAAACTCCTGAAATGGGGAAAGCTAACATACTAGTCACAGGAGGTGCTGGTTATGTAGGTTCTCACACGATAGTCGAATTATTAACAAATGGTTATAGTGTGATAGTTATTGACAATTTAGTAAACAGCTATGCAGAGAAGCATCAAAAACCAGAATCTTTAAAAAGAGTAGAAAAGCTTACTGGGAAATCTATTATTTTTTATGATATTGACATTAGGGATAAAGCAGCTCTTCAAAAGTTATTTCAATCTGTAAGTACTTTGTGCAGGTGCTTAATTTTATCACTAATATTTTACAACTAACCCTTATTCTAGCATAAATTTGATTGTGTCATGCATTTTGCAGCTTTAAAAGCTGTAGGAGAATCGGTACAAATTCCTCTGACCTACTACCAAAATAATATAGCTGGATCTAGCACATTATTTGAAGCAAGTAAAATAAAATTATTATATGCACATGCTTATTAATTTTGATACTATTAATCTAGGTAATGAGAGAAAATGGTGTTAAAAAGATTGTATTTTCATCATCTGCCACAGTTTATGGTATTCCGCAATTCCTACCTATCACAGAAGAACATCCAACTGGTCAAGGGTGCACAAATCCATATGGTAAAACTAAATACTTTGTGGAAGAAATACTGAAAGATGTATGCACTTCTGATAAGGTAAGAATTTCCAACGTCAGCACATTCTAGCTTTCATAACAAAACTTCATGGCATTTTGTCATATATTTCAGGAGTGGAGTGTTATTTTGCTTAGGTATTTCAACCCGGTTGGAGCGCATGAGTCAGGAATTATCGGTGAAGATCCTACTGGCATTCCTAACAATTTAATGCCATATTTATCTCAGGTAAATAACTTTTTTTTTAAATTACCGTCTTGTTATAAATTAGAAAATAACTTTAAATATTATTTTGAATGATCTGTTTAAAGCAATTATGTAATAATTACTTTTTATTAATTTTACAAAGATCAATATGTTATCTGCCATGTATCATTGCAAAAACATTGATGTATAATAATGATAAGTCCAAAAGAAAAGAAATTATACTTTGACGAGGTATAAAATGATCAGAACGCGATAGTATGATAGATAAGACGTAATTACTATGTCAAGTAAGTAACAAATATTGATTGTTAGTCGCTAGGTCAATTGCATGAGATTAAGATCATAGCTAAACCAACGCATTATATTATTAAGACTATAAGTTACGGTACTAAATTCAACAACTATAATGAAACCGTTCTTCAATCAAAGCTATATACAGAACCACAACAAAATGCGTTAGTAGGGTCAATGCAATGGACTTACGAGAACACTTTAACGTTTTTGAAAAATTAGAAACCGGTTAGGGTACTGCAAATGCCGACAACATATTTTTTAATCAGTTCTATGCCATTTTATTCCAGGGTTCTATATTATGCCTCGTCGTTAGGCAACTGAGAATTATAAAGATATTCCAGAAACTATGTTGCGAGATACTGGAACTCATCTTTTACACTTGTTACTGCTTTGATTTGGTAAAATAGATTGGTAGATATTCCGGTTGTGTAATGACAATTTAGTTGAGTGAACGCAATTGAAGGGTCCACGGGAATAACGATCAAAGTCCATATTCATACATTAAGAGATAAATGAATTTTAAAGTTTGACACTTAAAGGTTTAACACGAAACTACATTATAACAACTTTGATTTCTACGGACTACGACCGTTTTTGAAATAATTTGAACGCGCATTATTATAATACTCAGAATTTCCTACAAAATGGCACCCTTATCTCATTTTCACAAAAAATGGACTTTGATCGTTATTCCCGTGGACCCTTCAATTGGATTTGTCGCTTCCAAATATCAATGTACCGTGCGTCAAATTAAACCTAACGACCGGCAGGTGTCCATAGTATCGGCAGACACCTTACAAGCGATATTCAAATTGTGGGTGTTTTATCAGTTTTTTTAAGTATAGGAAAGCACCTACATATGTTCAATCGAGCAATTTTTATTTAAGAAGCCTAACTTTTAAAGCAACCACAACTTTTGTGTTAAAATCCTTTGGGAAGGGGGGTACTGAAAATTTTGTGGTCAATTGCGTGATACATTTGAATAAAAAATTCCAAACAGTAGTACGTATTATCTAAAAGTAAAGTAGTGAATCGAAAAGCAATAAAACTTAGTAAATCTCAAACTAACACGCACAAGTGAGAAATCGGGCAATAATATCCTGGACAACTGTTTTATTACGCTGCACGTGTTTATTACTACTACTACAGGTGTTTACTACATGAGCTATATAGATCTTATGTTCTTATTTGTTGTTTAAAAACTTAATAGAAAGAAGAAGAAATTATTGAAGCGTAATATGAAATATATTTACCCTATAGCACAATACATGAAAATAATGTAGGTCACACATACATTTTTTAAAATACTGTGTATTTTTTTTCTTATAAAATTGATTTTTTTAATAAAAGAGTTATATTTCTTTTAAAATAAAGCAAACGTAATGCAAACATTAAAAAAATAATTAAATATCAATATTAAATAAATTTATCTAATCACACTTAATAATAATAATAATTTATTTAATGAACCATAAACCATTAATACATGGGTAGTACACAAAAACAAAACACATGTAAAATTATATGCCCTAATAGAAGGTGACCTCAGTAATAAGTAAATTGCACCTTATCTATAATTCCTCGGGACTATTTTGATCCAACGCATATACCGCATTAGATAAGATAGGTGCAATTTACTATAATGCAATAACAAACCGAAATATTTAATCCGATTAGTTCAAAATTTCTATGGAGCCAACCTATCAACCACTTTATTCAATAGCTATTGAATAAAGTGGTTGATGCAAGACATTATTTTTAGATAGTACATCATGTAAATGCAATTATAAAAATAATACAAATATGTTCTATGTATGGTAAAGTGAGACAGAATTTCAAAAATCGTGTTTTTCTAGCCATCAACTAAAAATCAAACAGAGATTAACCAACACGTGCTACCAAACCAAAATAACATCATGATAACATTAGTTTCGTTGTAATGTAGAAGTTGCATTGTACATATTAACTAAATGAGGCAGTATCTGACTTAAAATTGCATTTTATTTTGTTATTGATATGAATATTCTTCGAGATTAGTCTTTTTTGTGATTATTTTCTATATCTAGTCTGATAAATTATAATTTAATATTCTGATAAAAAATTCCGATGAACTATGAAGCTTATTATTCATTTCTCAAAATTTGCTATTCCTAAACTGATATATATTTCTTTTTCCTAATTATTGAGTTTATAATATAAACTCCGATTTTTGTTAGTCGCCATTTTCAACATGATCGTATCTTTAAATGTGTATTCCACGGGGAGTGTGACTTTATAGCACCTAGCGAGAGGTTACGTGCACGAGAGTCATAGATAATGATAGGAGAGCCCAAAACTGAAAACTTTAGTGCACCATTAGTGCAACCAGTGGAATATGCCATTAGATTGACATTTTACATGTTCTCCAAAAAAATTCCGGTAAAAGTGCGCAGCATATGAGATTTTTTTTTTCTTTGAATTTAATCTTTTTTCTTACAAATTATCTCTGCATGTCTTGAAACTAAAATAAGAGACATTAAATCTGCCAAAAGTTTAATTGTATACGAGGAAAGGTGAAAAATATGAAACTACGCTAAGAGTAAACTATCCCAGTTTTTGGGTTTAGAAATTTCTTTTATTAATAAATATTGTTTCAAATTCAACGCTGCATCCAAATATAAAGTTTCGCTTAATTTTAGCAAAAATGAGATTAAATCGGTTTTTGGGAACTACCCTGTATACAAAATTGATTGAGGTCATACAGCATACTATGACGAATTAGTTAGTTTAATTTTTTTTGTAGCCTTGAAACGAAAAACTTCAGAATGGGAATTGCTTTTGCTGCACAACTTGTTTTGTTTTGAAATATAACAAAATAATTACAACATAGATTACATTTCCAACATTTCCACACTTTTTTGCCCCAAAAACCACCAAATGCTTCTTTCTTTTTCTCTTCGAAGTTACTCAAAAAATTTCTGGCTTCCAAGATCGCCAGACCTGCATAAATCCTATAAAATAATTATTTATAATTTAAAGATATAAATAGAATAATATTCTTTCTATTTATATACGTTTCGGTTTTATGATTTAAACCCTTCATAATCTAATCTTTTTTCTTTTTTATATTCTGTCTATGATACTGTTTTTTTTTTTTAATAATTTACATGATTATTTATTTTTTTGTTAATTTGATTAAAATATAATTTAAATTTACCAAATTGTATTGCAATACATTGTTTTAAAATTGGTATTTATCACTTACACCGTAGTAGTGTATTTAACATTTTCTGGCATTGTTATCTATTTTCAAATTTAAATATTTAATATTTATTGTATAAATACGTTAATACATTTCAAACGCTCACAAACGACATATATTCTACATATTCTTCGACATATATTTTAAAGTTAAATATTTAACTCTTCGCGGCGTTTCGGAGCTGGCCTCACCTTCACCTTTCTTCAGATCTACATATGTATATGTGAGATGACACATTAAACAGTAACCAGAGAACATTTGGCATTATAAAAAGAGGACAAACATTCCAAAAAATATTAATGTTCGAAAACCCTTATGTTCATTACCTCCATATAAATAAAATTGCAAGAGTTTTTTTTTTTTAAATTGTTAGGTAACATCAAACTTTAAGTATATATTAAAAATTAGACGAGCACAGGGCAGCAAGCAAGTCGTGGTTGTTATACATACAGTGACCGGCAAAAAGTGCGCAGCATATGGTTTTTTTTGTCTTTGAATTTAGTAAATCTTTTTTCCTACAAACTATCTCTGCATGTCTTGAAACTAAAATAACACTCATCAATTTTGCCAAAAGTTTAATTGTATACGAGGGAAGGTCAAAAATATGAATGTACGCTAAGAGTAAAGTATCTCCATATAAATAAAATTGCAAGAATTTTTTTTTAAATTATGAGGTAACATCAAACTTTGAGTATATATTAAAAATTAGACAAACACTGTAAATTAAAATCTGAGTCAAGCCTAAAGCAAGAAATTCTGTTGAGCTTAAACCGTTCCTGTCCCGTCTACCCCTCGCGTAAATATAAAAATTCCAGTGTCTCTCGGTTCTTAACCCTTCACGCACAAAACTGAAGTAAGGTGAGCCACACGGTAAATAGAAAGCTGTTAAGAAAACGCCGTTATTTTAGGATGCTTGATTGGTGCTAGAAAATTTTCAATATCTTTCTAAACGATCCTGTATAATAAGTACACTCATAAAATGTAGTTAGTTTTCGATTGAATGTGATAAAATCAATATAAAACATATTAAAATGTCAAGAGGGAGCACCTTTTAAGGGTTGCCTATTTGATAATATTATCTAATCATTGTGAATCAGCAGGCAGTCAAATTATCTTTTTTTAATTAAAAAGTAATTTTAAATTAGACGTTAACATTAAAGAAAAATCGTTTATCTGATTTAGAAAATTAATTCTCAGTTCGTGGAATTTTAAACATTCATAAAAAAGCCAAGAATCTGCATAATTGACATATTCACAAAGAAAAATTTGCAATGTTTTATCGACATACGGCAGTTGACTACATGTAGTTGTATACACTATAGTATATAGTGAACCATATAGTAAACCATATATCATGCATGTTCATGTCATTTTTCGAAAAAAAGATAACAGAAGATAATAATAAATACCTACTACATTTTGTGTGACAGAAAGAATCATCGAATTCCTTTCTTAATCTGAACACGTTCAAGCTACTTATTCCAAATTAATTTATATACTGATTGATATGTATTAAAAAATATGTATTTTTACTTTGCCAATAACCAGTCAAAATCATTACTAGGGAATTGATAGTGATTTTTTATAGCCTAGTATATTACATAAACTGATAAGTATTTTCTATTTAATAGGTAGCAGTGGGTCGTAGAGAAAAGCTGCAGGTATTTGGAAATGATTATGATACTCCAGATGGAACTGGTGTCAGAGATTACATACATATTACAGATCTAGCTGTTGGCCATGTTCAAGCTCTCGACAAATTATTTGAACCTAATTTTATAGGTTGCAAAATATATAATTTGGGTACTGGCAGAGGCTACTCTGTTCTCGAAATGATTGATGCATTCTCAAAAGCTTCAGACAGAAAAATAAATTACGAGATTACCAAACGACGAGAGGGAGATGTGGCTGCAAGTTATGCAGATGCCAGTCTAGCCAAGAAGGAATTAAATTGGACAGCCACCAGGGACATAAATGATATGTGTAAGGATACCTGGAATTGGCAAGTTAAAAACCCTTATGGCTTTCAGAATGTCTAGTCCGACATATTTGTGACAACGTAGATGTTCTTTTCTTTTTAACATGATCGTACAAAATTTTTATTGATGTTTTAATAAAATTGTCTACTTGACTTAATTTTTAAAAAAGATTTTTTAATGAATTATTTTGTTACACACATATTAATTGTTCCTATTTTAAATAATTTATTGGCCATATATTGTAAATGTTATTATTTAGTAAATATTATAAGATAAGTAACCAGAGTTTCATTTTAATTACTTTCAGCTTGAATCAGCATCCTTACAGAAAATTGTTTGCAAAGTAAAACAAAGTGCTACAGATCACCTAAGCTAACTCGAAATACACAATACACATTTTATGGGAGATACATTGTTGTCAAATTTCCATTTGTAGGAAATTTAGATCTATAACGTTGGATTTCCTGGATAACTATTTCCAAATGAAAGAGATTAATCACAGAGGGAATAGTGGGTGTGGTTCTTACGACATTGGCATTTCAGAAGTTTTTAAGTTTTACTTCCACAAATCGAAGAAAACGAAGTAGTAAAATATTTATGTATTAAGAGAAATTTTCTGTTTTTGGATTCCTCCCTGCTCATTATAAAATGTTCGCTACTCTTCAATGCCGATTTTTATACTATCAATTTCTTAATTAATAATTAAAAAAAAATGGTACCAATTATAATTCCGAGAAATTAATTTTGCTTAACGAGGTGTCATAAAAGAAGAAAAAAAAATACTTGCCTATCAGCGTTTTAAATTACCATTTAAGCGAAGTTAGTGGATTTATGAATATATGGTATATACCAAAAGGTAGGGAAGAATGCATTTCCACAAGTAAATAAAGCTAATTATATGCCACCCATAGAAGCCTGTACTTGCAGAAGCTCGTAGATTTTCTATAATTATTATTTTTGCACTATTTTTTTGGTAGTTAGTGGAACATATTTCTGATGTGGATATAAAAATTGTAAATAGTAATTCGTGTAATTCAATGTGCAATTGGCGGTTTGGTATCGGCGATATCATGGCAGTATCGGTTAACTTTATGATCAGATTTAAAAATGCCGCCTAATAAACAAGTGAATAAGGGGACGCCATTTGAAAATTTCGAATTTGTTTATGACAATTCATTAATTTTAACGTCGAGTACATGTGTCAGTTGTAATAATCTAGTTAAATGTAAATATAAGTATATTTTACACATATTAAAATTACATTAATATAAGTTTAATTAATTTGTAAAGTGCAGTAAACGTGATAATTAGTTAACCCTATCAGTTCTTTAATTATATTTATTTTAACGCAATGTCGCAAAATACGAAAACGATTTCACTTGCACTGCGTGATATTCGTGGTATCATTTCTGTAAGTAAATGTGAGATATTAACCATTACATTTTTACCTCTCGTTTTATTGTAGACAATAAATCAAAGCAAGAAATATGCCAGTAATCAAATTAATATTTTATATTGGAATATCTGTGAATACAAAAAAAGTTATAATAAAACTGATGACACTAGGGAAATATTAGAATGTTATTCCGATTATATAAACATTATTCTAAAGTACTTAGACACTCTAAATTTAAAATCCCATAAAGAATACAAATCAACTATAACGAAGTATATGGGTGCTATAGATGTAAGTAAGTATTTAGTTGTTATTTTACGCACTATACGATGCAAATTTAGGATATACATCTGATATCTCCACTCATAACAAATAGTATGGTAGATGTAACAACTAAAATCCTTGAGTGTGTTACTGATCCTAGCATAAAAGCGCCGTGTGCCAAGGAGTTAATACGAGCATACAATAATATTTTAAAGAATTGTGATAAGTCTGTTAAAGAAAAACTTGTAGATTCGGGAATTGGATTTTATTTGTGAGATTATTTTTGTAAATATCATGGTTCTGTATTAAAAAAGCGATACTTTTTAGATTAAAATTGGTGGACATACTATGCAGTTGTGGAGACTTTGAATATCAAACAATCCTGTTGGAAACTATATTTAGAATAGGTCCGAACACTTTTATCAAATCATACGCTGCTGATTTTTTTCCTGAAGCAGAGAACCTGCAAGCAGCTTTAATTAAATTTGACGTTAAACATTTTGATAGTTCTCGAAGAATATTCCTCAATACAGTTAACAGGGCATCTGGAGGTGTCTTCTCATTTGTTGCGCAAAATATATTGCTGGATGAAATAAATGTCGAACCACCAGTGGTAAGCAATTCATTTATTTTAATTTTCTTGATATTTATGAAGAAGGTTTTCCAATTTTCTCATACTAAGTGTATATAACCTATGTATTTTTTTTTCGTTGATTAGACTCTAGCTTGCACATGGTGTTGATTTTTTTTATTATTTTTCTTTTCTACCCAAAGCAGGCTCTGTTTTCTGGCACATTTTATTTCATTTTACCAACTTTTTATCTTCCACTGTTTGGGAGATCCCAATGGTGAGTGCGAGCCTGTATTTAACACCTACCTTTTAGGATGCATATGGAAACCGCCAGCAACTTTGGATCGATTTCAATAAAATAGCTGAGACAATAGGTATTTTTTGTGAACAAAGCTGTTTAAAGACTGATATGCTATCCCAGGACGATGACGAAAGTGGTTGGGAGCTGATTACGATATTCGTTAGTGATGTCGGTTTAGTTGAGACTAAAAAGTGAGTGAACGAAATGATACTCTCTTCTTAAATTTTAAGTTTTGATCATACGTATCATATTCATAATACTGTTGTTTGTAGATCAACAATTAAAAATCGAACGACCGTCCTATTTAAGTTTACCTTAACTACCCCGTTTTACGTTAAATATCCTGGATCTGAAGCTATAACTAAATCAAAGTTTCTTAAGGTTGTGACTGCTGATTCAAAGGTGGTTCAAGAATTACAGGAAATTGTGTTGCCTTGTATATTCAAAAACAAGTTTCAAGTAAGAGTCTCTTTTTTATTGTTTTTTAAGACAGTATTCACAATTACTAATTTTAGAATACTCGCAAACCGAAAAACAAATCCAGGATTAGTGTTCATTCTTTACGTAAGTATTATCTCAAATTTAAGTATGTGTAAAATAAAAGGAGCATCAGCGAAGAGATAAGGCACGAAGCGACACTTGCTGTCGGCACTTTTGATGTTTCGTCACCACAAAAATGACTTTTTGCGTTATTTCATTATTTTAGCACTCATCCTCAGCTGTTTTCTTTCATTTATACCAATCATAAAGAACGTGTGTCAGAGAGGGAAGTACAATCTTGACTTAAAATGGCCGCTATTTATTGTCGGTGGTCATTTGCTGCTCCTGCGGTAACCGAATGCATTAACAGGTTTCGACTAGTGTAAAGAGCCGCGAGTACGAATCTCACTATGGTCATTTACGGCAACCTATTTTTCCAAGTTGAATTAAAAACGGGGTAGAAAAACTCCAAGGATCTAATTATTCGTGATTACTTCCAACCAGCGATCGGAAATAAACGTTATGAAACAGTTCCTTAGTGTTTCGTACGGTAGGATTGCGAGAACCGTACGCAAACGCAAACGAAACAGAGAAAACATATCAATTTCTTTTTCTGTATAAAGTTTGTGTACCTGCGCGCAAACGATATTCGTACGTTTAAAACGCAGGGATTGAGAACGAAACACAACGGTTTCGTACCGTACTTTATAAAAGTACGTTATCTCCGTTTAAATCGTCTGTGTAAATAAACGTAATAAGTACATTACGTTTAATGTACCTATGAAATGGTGGAATTTTCGTACCATTATACTTTCGTAAATTAATGCACCTGCTTATGTACTTAGCACAGAAGTTTGTAAATGCCAGCAAACATTTTTTTTGTAGTACTAATGTGCTCAAAAAGTAATTAATTAATTATCTAAGTCCTATAATTTACTTAATGTTTATTGAATTGTTGGAATGCAAATCGTTCACTCAATCTTAAATAAATAGGGAAGTAGATATTGCCTGAAAAATATACTGGATAAATAATAAAGAGTGGTTAATGATGCGTGAATGAAACGATATGGGAAAATGGAATTAATTCGTGGTGGTAAAGTTTTGAAAGAACACGATGGCAATTTAGATACTACGATTCATATTTTTGTTTATTTTTTATTACTATTATTATTATTCAATTTAAAATTTATTTTTCTCAAGAATGTTTATTTCTACCTTGTACTTATTTCATTATATACAACAAAATGCAAGAAACCAGTAATAAAACACACTTGTTTACTTTTCATCCAATATTAGTGTAGTAGTACAACTTCACACTAGACTAAATAGTAAAATCGCAAGTACGTTAAACGTAGCGTACGGTTTGCGTACTTTGTTTTTGTATTCTGTATTCGGTAAACGTTCGCATACATAAACGATTCAAGGCCACCTAAAGCATATGTACTTAGTACAGTACGATATCGTTCTCAATACATTTTAATGTACTGTATAACGTTTGCGCTCGCGTACACAAACTTTATAAAGAGCGGAATAGTTTGCGCTCTTCCTAGGTACGGTACGTAAACGTACTGTTTGTTTTCGATCGCTGCTTCCAACGATCGTTAAGATCAACGTCAGAATATTGACTGCAGTGGCACCCTCTGTAAATTGCCAGTCAGAACGCCAAAGTCGTGCATGTGGATCTGCTAAAATTGGCAAGTATCCCCTCTTATCTCTTCGCTGGGAGCATAATGTATGGTATAAATACGAGCGCAAAGGAAGAAATGCAATTGAGGAAACTAAAAAAGAAAATGAACTAATGGCCAAGCCCTTTCTTTATATTAGCAGTAATAGCAAGTTTCGTGTTGTTAAAAAAAAACACTAGAATTTATAATATTCATACTTTTAATTTTTTAGTTTCAAACAATATACGTTCTTGTAATTATCATTACCGAAAAATAGTAGTAGACACTAATAGTTTTCTCGCTAAATACCTGGACAACAAAACAAAGCGGAAAAGGGTATTGCAAAATTCTGATGCCGGAAGGATACCTGTTGACGAAATGGGGAGAAAATTGCGAATTGTAGATATAAGTAAAATGCTTTTCTTGTCCTGGAGTTCATGGAGTTTCGAAGACATTGCAATTTCTTGACATTTTGTTTTCCACGAAATATTTCTCTGTTCTCAGTACCCGCTTGCCAGAGATTTATGTTCACAAAGATTGTGATATATCACTTCCTATATGCAGCGCGTGTTATGGTCTTGATCCCAATTTTATGTAGCTACCTCTTTAGGGCACAGACATATTAGCAGACCTTCTACTGTGTGAAGATGATTTCTATTACGTTTTAGTAGTTCTTGAACAAAAGTATTGTCGATGTTGGAAACATGAGACTTTAATTTTTTTCAATACCGTGCTCCCCTCAGCTAAGAGCTTGACATCGATACCCTGTAAACCAAATTTAAATTTCCCTTAATTATTTTTAGTAACTTCAAACTAAAGCACGAAGTTAGCTACCATTTTGTATTACATTAATATTATAACAATTATTTGAATACTTTAAAGTTGAAGTTACTAAATATAATTGCGGGAAATTTGAGTTTTGTTTACTGGGTAGTTAAGCCCAACATTTTCGTAAGAGCTTTACATTCTAGTTGTACACTTCTCACAGGAAAAATCGGGACACCAACAATTGTGAATTTTAAAATTTCTTGGGTGTAAATGCAGCTTTCAGAGGATATATGCACTTATCAAAGCCATAAATCACTTTTTTGTGTGTATTATTGCGATCAAAGATAAAGGCTAAAAATTTAAACAGAAATATAACTATATATAGAGAAAAAGATTTATACATTAAATAAACACATTGGAATTTCGGTGGCGGTGTTTCCTTAGAAATACCGAATACGGAAATATTAATGCAAAAACAATACATAACAAATAAAGGGCCTCTTAAGTAGACGGCACCATTTAGAAATACACATATATGTATTTAACATGTTTGATGTTATGTAGAGATAATTCTTTTTTAAGAAAAATAGATATGGTGATGGGATTTTAAAATTATATTACTTATTACTATGATATTAGTTGCTTAGTTTGATTTATGCCCGCAAGTAATACTTTAGCAATAGACAATATGTCAATCAGCCTTCTGAGTTTTTAAACAATGTGGTTTTCACATTGATTAATTACACTATTATTGATGTATTCATTATTGTTGTTGTTTAGTATTCTTAAATATTGTATTACTACAAAATATTGTTCTATGTATTAAAAAATTACCAAAAACATTTTAAGATTATTTACAAAATTTTTAAAGCAATTAATTTCACAAGGAAATTAATTATTTTATTAACCCTCCGTTTATTGTATTTTCAAGAAATATATTTTAACTATCGCCTGTGTAATCCAATGTCGTTATATTTTATTGAAATATAGCTAACACTTTTGGTCTGTAACACAGCTTCGGGCAGCAACGAAAAAGTATTAAATGTATCAAATTCAACAATAAATATTTTAGTACTAACTGAGATTGACGAACAATATGCTTTCTTACAATGTTTGTTATGTATTGCAAATCCAATAATATTTAAATAATTGTTAATAAACCTGTGCTACATAAATACAGTTTGTAAAGAGACCCAGTGTTGGCCATATTTCAACAAAATAGATCAACGACGTCAGATTACGCAGGCGATAGCTAAGATATATATTTCCTGAAAATACAATAAACGGAGGGTTCATAAAATAAATAATTTCTTTGCGAACTTAATTGCTTTATTTAAGAATTTTATAAATAATGTTAAACCTGGTTTTGGTATTTTTTTATAGAAGAAAACTTTATAGTAATACAATATTTAAGAATATTAAACAACAATAGTAATTAATACATCAATAATAGTGTCAATAGTAGTCAATAAATCTGTGAGAATCGTATTGTCCCAAAACTCAGGAGGCTAAGCATAAATCCAAGTAAGTAACTAATATCAAAGCAGCACTAACAAGTAACATAATATTAAATAATAAAATTCCATCACCACATGTTTTCTTAAAAAAGAATTATCTCTACATAACATCAAACAAGTTAAATACATATATATTTCTAAATGAAGCCGTCTATTCAAGAGTTCTTTTTGTTGTTATGTATTTTTTTTTCATTGGTATTTCTAAAGGAAACGCCGCCACCGACACTCCGATTTGTTTATTCTACACATAAACCTTTTTCTCTCCATATATTTATTTTTCTGTTTAAATTTCTAGTCGCTACCTTTGATCGCAGTAATATACATAATTAAGTGATTTATGGCTATGATAAGTGAATACGTTCTCCGAAAGTTGTATTTACAATCAAGAAATTTTAAAATTCTGAGTTGCTGGTGTCCCGATTTTTCCTGTGAGAAGTGTACATTTACACCACCACCTGAACATTCGACGCCGGTGAACTGATTATGTAAATTAAATACCATATAATATGTAAAATATTTATAATTTAATTCGTTTAGGCTCATATGCAATTTGTCTGAAAACCACTGACTTAATCTATCAATAAGTCGTCTGGTTTATCTTGTGCGACTGCAGGTCGATCTTGATACTATTGCGGTTGTATGGTCGGTGTAGATATCTAAATAATACTTGATGAACTCAACTTTTACGTTTACACTATAAAGAATAGGTCTTAAAATTGAGCCTTGTGGAACGTCTACATCTACCGATGATAATGAAGGTGGGAAATTATGTACCGCTAGTAAATATACAGTGCGGTCCACTAAGTGTGCAACAAATAGAAATTTTCTTTATTACTAGCACAATTGTAAAATAAATACTGCCAAACGTTGGTGCATGCTTGACATCTAGACTGGGCACACTTAGACTGTCTTGAAGTCGATTAGCTTACAGGGCAACTCAAGAAATATGATAATCGTATCAGAGTAAGGTACCCTCATGTGAAAGAATACAGCAAATTCTTATTAAAATTTGTTGTTCAGAATTAAAAAATGCGCCCAAATATAAAGTCACGGCCTGCTACTTTAAAAAACAAAAAAAAAAATCGTCAATTTTATATTAATTTCTGTATATTTGTTTTTTTTTTTAATATTTAACATTATTACTTATTTAAATTAACTACAAGAAGATCTCTTTTCAACATTTTTTTTTCATATTTCATCAAATTTGGAAAATATATTTGGGATTACTTTTCCTTTCTTTCACAAATTCATCCCTGCTGTGACGACATGTAACTCAACGTTAAGATTTTGATAATATTATTTTTGGTAAGGTAAATGTTTTAGAATAATAATATAAATATTCGAAAACTCTTTTCCAAAGTACAAAATTTTTATTTCAAATTCACGATAAGGTACTAGAAATAAGGCTGGTAGTTATTTCCAGTCCCTTATCGGGAATTTGAAATAAAAATTTTTTTCTTCGAAAGAGAGTTTTTGAATATTCATATTATTATTGTAAAATATTTACGTTATCAAAAATAATATTATCAAAATCTTAACGTTGAGGTACATATATGGTTGCAACAGGCATCAAATCTGTGATCGTTTATGAAAAAGTATTCTTAAATATATTTTCTAAATTTGATGGAATATGAAAGAAATTGTTAAAAAGAGATCTTCTTATAGTTAGTTTAAATAATTAATAATGTTAAATATTTAAAAAACAAATATTTTACACAAATTAATACAAAATTGACGATTTTGCCGCCACTTCATATTTGGGTGCATTTTTTAATTCTGAACAACTAATTTTAATAACATTTTGCTGTATTGTTCGAAATTTTCGAAACTTTACTCATATATATATGAGTAAAGTTAAGGGTTAAATATTTGGTAATTATTGAAATATATACTAGTGTAGCATTCAAGCTGGTTGTGATTGACTCTAGTTGATTTACCTTAACACTAGGAACTAAAATATATCTCGTGTTTAGCATATTTATAACGTAGCACACAATATACGAAAACCACTCAATCGTGTCAGAGATGTTTTTTTTTATTATAGTATCCGTGAACAACAAACCGAATTATTTATTATCTGTGAACGAGAAAAGCAAACAGGAATAGGTATTTGTAATTCTAACTTCGTAAGTTTTCGTGTTGAGACCATACTCTTGAATATCTATATGTCAATATTACAAATATGATATGTTTTCCCGCTGTTTTTTCAACACTCAAAGGAGAAAAAAGCTTCATACTCATGCCAAGATAAACGCTTGTATATGTACTACACACTAATATTCCTCCTAAGTAAAATGTGCATGATTATTATTTTTAGCTCGAAAAGACTCTTTCAAAGGTATCTACAAACCTTTAAAGATGCGAGTGAAGAGCAGTGTAAGGTCCAGATCAATTACCTCCGCTGACACTAGGGTAAGTATGCAGATACAATTATTATACATTACATCGAAAATTTAAGTTTTTCGATGGATTATTTTTATTTAATATATCTATATTTGTATTTCAGTCGATTAAATCCTTAGACGATGTTTTAAACGTACGTCCTGAAATAAACGGAATCAAAAGTGTTGACATTTCAAGCGATAATCCTAATTGTGACCTGGACACTCAGTACTTCTCGGTACAGGAGAATTCAGAAAGTATCATCGAGGAAACCCCAAAGAGAGGAAATCTGCTCGATATCAGTGTGCAGAAATCAGGAGATAAGACTAAAGAAGGACGCTCTTGGGATAAGTTCAAAATCAAAATGCCTTTTATTCGAAAGTGTATATTGACTAAGAAAATAGCTTTGGATCCCGGAGTTTCTACAATTTTGGAGACAAGCGAAATTAGTCACACGAGAAAAAGTCAGCAATTGACGGAAAGTGAACAAAATGAAATTAATAAGAAACCTAGCGAAAATGTGTCATCAGAAGTGGAAATATGTTCACAGATATCAGTCTTAAGTAGCCAATGCAGCAAAAAACAGAAACGAGGAAGGCCTCCAGGCAGAAAGTCGTTTCAGTATAATCATATTCAAAATAGTATGGAACTAGACACTGAAAGCATTAAGCAGGTGAAAAGAACTTGCACACGTAAAGGAAATCGAATCAATAATAATAGTAGCGTTAGAAAAGAGACCCGCAGTAATAACAAGTCTGAAGTTAAGTGCGATGACTTCTTATGTGACCCAATGAGTGCAATAGAAGAAGCAATACATAACTCCAGGTCAAATGAACACTTAACCCAAGAAAATTGCCATGATGTAGTAAATTCTGATGATAATCCTATTGAGGCTAGTATTACAAATAAGGCAATTATCTTAGAAGATGATCAGTACTTCACCGCACCACTAGAATTAGAGATTAGCGTTAAGGAACACGTTGAATTGGAAAAGCAAGGAGAACTGTTGAAACCAATTACAATTATCTCTGAGGCAATCGACGATAAAGAAAAAAATAAAGAAGATATAGGAAAGGAATTAACCGTAACACAAGATGAAATAGTTGTATCTCAAAAATTAAATCGCGCACTGAAAAATACTTCCGAAAATGATATTGGAAGATCAGTCATTGCAGCTAATCCAAGGGTACGTGTAGATAAAGTAGTAGGCCGGTATAGAAAGAAAGAAACCCGTAGTAAAAAAGATAAAGGTTCGAAAATATTTAATTCGTACACATCATCTACATCAGAATCTGACAATTCTGAACCAATAAAAAATGACTTAGAGCAAACGATCGTCAGAAGTCAACACTCAATTCTAGAAGAGGCAAAAGTGGACGCGCCACATGCAAATAGCTCCCAACAGAATTTATCACAAACAAATAAAAACAGTTTCACCAATAATGATATTGCTACATCACCACCTGATTTAGTTATTCCAAGTGTAAGAGTGCGTGAAAATAAAGTAACTAGGCAGAGCACAGACAACAAAGGGAATAGCCAAAAAGACAAGAAATCGAAAGTGTCTAGTTCAACGTTTACAACACCAGAAGGTATTAACTCTAAAAAAAATAATATTTATTCAGAAGAAATGAAGGAGCCTAGTGTAAATATGGAACACCTTACCCTAAGCAAACACATCCTTCGATCGGAGAAACCAAACAAACACACCTATTTTGGCAAAAATGATTTACAGCAAAATTATTCGAAATTCAAAGAACCACCAAAACGGAATAAATATAGGGAATCCAAACGGCAAAGTGATAAACGTTTGAGTATGTCGAGTTCATCATCAAGTCTAACAGAACATACCAACTCTAAAGCAGAACAAGATTGTTTGGAGCAGGTGAATGATAATGTTGATAATACTATAGAATCTGATGACGATTCTACATTTGTCGACGAAAGCTTACTTAATGAAAACAATGAAGAAGTTAACGAACCTAAGAAAGTAGAAGAAGTTACTGGTTTTGTGCATGGAACACATGTCAATGATCAACACTGTCAATCAATAAAAGACGTTAGCGTATTACCCGTAGTTAATAAACAAATATCAGCGTCAGAAAATAGAGTTCAAACTGAAATTATTGATCTAACTCAATCAGATGACGATGAAGCGCCAGAGAATATTAATTCTGCAGATGATCTAATCAATATGCAATCTGAATCATTAGTTAAACGAGTAGTTTATGCTGAATCAGACATATCCAGCCAGATTATTTCAGGCAATAATACGTTCGCAGTTAAGCAAAGCAAGAAATTAAAAAGCCAGATCTTACGTAGATCGCAAACAGCTACTGCAAAAAAGGTCATAAATATTGATCCTTCATCTGAAATGAATAAAATGGTAATTCAATATGAAATAATAGAAAGTAATCAAGATAATAAGGTGTCCGATGACGATAATGTGGTATGCTCAAAGGACAAGAATCAGAATTTGGAAACGAACACGGACTTGTTTATTGAAACGCAAAACTCGCTATTCGATCAATTTGTGCAGGATTCTATTACTGCTGATCGGGAAAATAAAGTTAGGTCAAATAATGTTGAAACAATAATTGAGAAGCCTGCGTCTACTGATAATCCTAAGGGAGAAATAGTAGAAAGTTTCAGAGCAATGCCTGCTTTAAATAGAGCAGATTCGTTTTTGATTTTATCCTCTGAGGATACCCGGCTTAACCATCATCATCGAGCATTTCAATACGATCCGCATAATGAAAACTTAAGTGACCAAGAAAGTTCTCGCATAAAATCTCTTGAGGATAACTTAACAAAGCTGCCTGATAGTAGTGGACATCCAGATACCCACACTTCAGAAGCTAGAATGTTTCATTCTCCAAAGAAGACTGAAAAAGTGAATAATGTTGAAGAGAGTGGTAGTAAACTGGAGGAATTAGAAACGAAAAAACCAACATTAATTCAAAATAAAGATGAACCACGCCAATTGCGGAGAAGAAAATTGAATCATGTGCAATCGCTAGAAGAAAAAGTACTCAATGCAGCTGCAGAAAATGCAATAGCATTCGAAGATAAGGCAGGGACATCAAAAATTCTACCCAAAACGCGTGGAAGAAAAAATAAAAAAAATATGTCGAAAGCTGTTGAAACAAAAATTAAGGAGCGTGACAACACTAACGGAGAAGTGGCCGGTGAGAACGTTGCAGTGGAGTTTGCTTTGAATAGAACAGATCCTCTTCAACGATTTCCTAATAAAGGTGAAGTTGAAAAGTTATGCAGTTCACACAATGAAAATTTAAATAACCAAGAGGAACTACGAAATTCTTATATAAAACATATTCAAGAAACTGCAAAACCGCATGATAACAGTGAGACTTCAAATGCTCAGATTCCCGAAGATGGTGGATCACATTTTCGAAAAAACATAGAAATAAATGTTAATAAAGAAAGTGGCAGTCAGAAAAAGGAATTTGAAACATTCATTGCAAAAGATAACCACCGTCGGTTACGAAGAAGAACATTGTATAATATACAGCCGCTGGATGAAAATACACGGAATGCTGGCGAAGCTACAAGAGAATTTGTAAAGCAAACTGAAACCTCCAAACTTCTCCCCAAAACTCGTGAAAGAAAGAAGAAGCAACCGAAAAACGTTTTGACTCCCAAGAAACTTGAAAATGTTACAGAAGGAAGGTTGCATAATAATACCCTGGAAAATAGCACATTCAATGGAATCTATTGTCCTCCCCAATTTCAATCTTCCGCATTCAGTAATTTTATTGCTGAAACTGACATTGCTAGTGACAGAGAAGATCCTAGTGAGCTTCAAGATGTGCACCAAGATATTAATAATAACTCGAGAACGCTGGAGAACAAAAGTTTAGACAAGGAAAATCTTAATCCAGAAAATAATGCAACAATTAATGTCACAAAATCATCAAAGAACAGAATTAAAAAAAGGAATGGCACTCAAGAGCCCAAAACTGACGAACATCTCGAAAAATTGGAACCCCTTAATAATCACACCTTACTTGATGTAAATACCGAAAGGGTGATATCACACTCTCAAAGAAGTCGAAGCAGCGATTTGAAGCGTAAACTTAGTCAGTCAGATACACCATTATTCGTCAAACCATCTGAAACAAAACGTTACAAACTCTTTGATCCAAACGATTTTACGTATCTAGAAGAAGATCAAGCTTCATGTTTCGTACGAGAATCTCCAAACAACGCAAAAGAAACTACCATGAAATCCAAAGATGTTTCAGTAAAAAGTAGGAGTATATCCAAGAAAAAAGAAAAAAATCCACGAAGTTCAAAATCGAAGTTGTCGGTAAGTGTAATTTTGAATTTACATTTGAAAATGTACTGCAATGTACTTATAAAATATTAAACATTCTGGACTATGTACATTTCAGATACATTCACTTTCCATAATCAGAGTTTTTTCGGAGGTAAATGCAAAATATTCCCACTTTAAGATTTTGTATAGCATGTTTTGGAGATATTTGGACGCAAATAAGGACTCGCACATGTATGACATTCATTTGATCTTTATAGATCTTGTGTTATACATTTGAAAGTTTTAACGCCTCATAGAAATCAAACGAGTCGCCCAACTCATATTTGACACACTTAAATTAAATTTATAATTATGGAAGGGTAGCTTGGATTTATTTAAAAAAAAATAAAAAAAGAAATTATTTTTCGATAACAACAACACTTACAGCTACTGCACTGATAACACTACACGCTTTAAAATACATACCTTACCACAAACTTCACTGCATTGGACACGTTTCAGTTTAATCTACAAACTAGAGCTTTTATAAATAGGATATTTTGAAATAAATTGCATTTGCGATTTGTTTCAATATATTTTCTGATTTGATTATGGCTTGGTTAAAATAACAAAATAAATAAACTTGCAAACCGCTTCGACAGTTTTCACTGCCCTTTCTCAATTGCTGGAAGGTTGATATCTCAATTATAATAACAAATGTTTGTTTTAACTTTAATTTTTAATTATATTTCTAGTTATTTAGTTGTATTTTCATTTTAGTTATTTAAATATAATATGTAATTTCAATTATAATTCAAGAATAAAATCAATCCGTCCTTTAACACAACGCGACTTTATTTCCAACTCGCGATACAATATGTACTTTTTAAGCTCCAAACTCTTACTGTAACAATTCCCGAAAATTATTTTTTACATCTGTCTTACCTTTTTTATATAAACGACTTTCCAACTACTTAGGTACTGTTGTTAAATACTACACTTAAGTCCAGATCCCAAAGACTCACTAGTTTAGCCAAGTCTCAACGCATGTTGACAGAATACGAATATTTACTTGTAACCATATAAGAAACCAAATTTGTTTTTGTTTTCAATTGTAAATCAGAAATAAAATCGTAGATACAAGGACTAGTTTAACAGTTTAGAACAATGGTGCATTTTTGAATCTCTATGCGGTGATTTATTCTGGTTTTGTCTTTCTTTATGTAAATAATATTCAGATAAATAACAATTTTCGAAAATATTTAGAGTAGTATTTTTTTTAATTAGCTACCATTTTTATCTTTTTAAAATTAAATTTGCTTTCATGTTATAAACATGGTTCATAATTATTGTTTTTGAATATGGATTTTTTTTCAATTTCTCGGGTCTGTTTTTTGGACTTGTTAATTTGAATTCCCGATGTATTTTTTTTTTTAATTAAATAGTAACAGCGTTATAATTTAGGCACCTCCCCGAAGATATTGTTTTATTATAGCATGATGTGGACATACGAGTAGTATTGTTGTTTTTCTGAACTGTAAAGCTATAATTTAAGTTTATACTATTTTCTATCTTTAAAAAACGTTGAATTTTAGAATGATAGCTATTAAAAAATGATAAAGTATAATTTATAATTTGCGAAAGTAGATTGAGTAAATAATCTACATATTTTTTATGAAAATTAAGTTTAAATTTTATACTGTATATAATAGTTTCTTCAAGGTCCTCAAGTACAAGTTGTGTAATCAAACTTCATATTAGTGATCCCGTTGCTCAATCTGTTTAAAGAATTCCTCTTCGCATTGAAAATTATGTATTTTTATTGTATTTAAGGAATCGATTATATCAAATAATTCTTTATGCAATAATTATTACTTTCTATTACATTGGAGATAGAGTCTGTCAAAAACTCTGCAAGCCCTTTATGTAAACTGTTAGTTTTTAGCAACAAAAGTATAAAGTTTAACTCATTTTCTGATCTATGGTGGGATTCTAGCATATCTGTAGCGTCTGTATGGCAAACCTGTAAGCATATATAAATACATGCTTACAGACTTACAGATCCTACAGATGCATGCATAGAATCCTATCATAAGTTTGTTTTTTGACTTGGTTCATCTGAAACATCTTAAATTCAATCTTCAATATTTCATATTTTTGTTCCCCAATCTATAATAATAATAATAATAATAATCTTTATTGATCCTCTCGACTCATTTGAGCATAGGACACGTTATACAGATGTACAAATATTATAGTGAAATTTTATACGTAGTATATATGTGTAATATCAAAAAGAAAAAATAAATACATATATTAAATTTAAATCTCAGTATCTCTCAAGAATTCGTCAAATGAATGTGTTGTGATAATAATATTTAGTGTTTTAAAAAAATATTCGCAGGCCAAATATTAAAGAGGAAATTACCGCTTGTGTATTAAAGAATGCAATATATAACACCGCCTGTAACGAGCATTTAAATATTTCAGTCATCAGGTAGTTAATATTACTTTTACTACTATTAAAATTAGTTTTATTTTCTTATTAGATGAATTGGTAGAAAACAAATCAAGATGTTTTAAATTAAATATCTATGTCTGTAAGCGAAAAGTTTGTTTTCTGGAACTTATTTTTCTTTAGTTTTAATCTCAAAGAATTTTTAAACCTTGGAAAAACACAATTTATTTCCGAGCACACGTGGCCGTCTGCATAAGACCCCACCACTACACTTAAATTTCATTGGCTGGAATATGGAATATCACACTAAAGTGAATTGTTAGTCCAAAGTGACAATTAAATATGACCGTATTCTCATATTTATTTATGTCTAAATACAAAAAAAAAAAAAAAAATTGTATAAAATTGTAGGTGAAGTCATCTCGATTCTGAAGCACTCTCTCCAAACATTCTGAAAATTCTATATGTAGAAGTGCTCCTTGATAGGTTAAGCAGCTTAAGAGGTCTGAGCTTTTGAATCAAATATCTTTTCGTTTGCAAATTAATTTTTTTTTTGTATTAATTTTTAAACTACAGAGAATATTGCTACATGTTGGCCTATGAATACTATATTTCGATTACTACAGACAGCCAGGTGCTGTTATCCGATTATTTATGGTGATATATTATGAGAGGTCCAACTGTAGAGTGTAGTTTTTTTTTAGACAGTCATGAATAACTCGTAATATAAATTTTTATTATTAATTACTAACATTCGTGATATTACATATTGAATATTTTTTTTTTCTAGTTCCTATAGTTCTTTCTATTTACCTATTTTCAAAAAGAACCTACTTCACGTATTATTAAAAATGATAACAAAATATTTTCAGATGGCAAAGAAGAAAAACAGAAATCATAGACGAAAAACTGATAGTACTGATACTGATATAGCTAGAGCTAACACTAGACAACGAGAACTATTTGATACCTTTTTATGTTCCTTCGTTGAAGATTTCAATAAAAGCCAGGTGAAGCGTAGCAAAAAGCGCATAGGAAAAAAAATACCATCTAATAAAAATATCAGAAAACGTAGTATTAATACATCATCCGATTTTGACGTAAATTCAGAAAAGGAAACAGAAATATGGCCATCGAAGGTGAAGATACTTGAAAACATAGTTATACAACCAGCGAGCCATAAAGAAAACAGAAGAGATGAAGTAAAAGAGACTGATAAAGAAAATTGTGAAGAGTAAGTATTTGCTTTAAATATTGTTCCATGAATACACATTTAATTTTTCAATTACTAGTATGTGGCCAGCAATGTTAAAGATATTTGATACCATAAACGTAGCAAGAAATGAGATGCTAGGTGTTCTTATAAAATATGCACCACATGGTATAAAAGATGGTCCAAAATATAAAGCGCTCTTGGAGAAGCAACAGCATTATTAGTAGAGATCTTAGATTTAGTACTGTATTGCAATAGAGCTGTGTTTTTGCGATTTTAATATTTGTATATTTTTCCAATGTCATATAATGAAGACAAATTAATTACTGGTTTAATACAATATTCGAAAGATAATTTCATAGTGTTCTTTTTCTTAACCCCTTTTAAGACCTAATGCTAACATTATATTTTTCTACTACTTGTTGTTGGAAAATCGCAAAAATATATATAATATGTAAAAATATAAATGTTGTACCCTATGTTTATAATTAGTGGAGGGGTGTCATTAGTAGGCAACCAAGCTAACAAATCATATTAGTAGAGGCTCGCGCGCCCCTCACCCCGACATTTTGTTGGAATAGAACAAAGATGAAACAATAAATTGATAAAAGCAACAAGAAATGCTATTGCCATTTGCCGGTATCATTAAGTTTCAACAGTGACGGCCCGTGACAATATTGAATGGTGCGACCAATCTCCAGCCAACTCCCCTCCCCCCTCTCCCTTCGTGTTTTTTTTGTATTATTTTCAAAGTTTTGAATCAGTTTGGTTCAGCTGGCAGTTAATTTATTTACCTCGTTTTTATTGCTATAATAATAATACCCACACAAAAAATTTAATGTACACACATTTAGAAGACATTAAAAAATGAAAAATTACATTCAGTTTTTATCGGGAATCTCTTATCTACTTAAATATAATACTAACGTATTTCCTTCGAACTTACATATATTTAGTTTTTTAACTTGCACCTACATAAGTCACTTCTTTAGTTCAGGTTTTTTGTGATTTTATATCGACGACAAACACAGCACCAAAGCACGTGAATTATTTAAGCCGAAAGATCGTCGAGTAAAATATAATGGATATTCTAAGCATAAACGGACATATTTCTTACAAAGGAATGGACAGCAACAATCGTTTATTTTCTTTGTTTACCTAAGCAAATACCTTGTTTTTTTTTACTCAAATCTTATTATGGTGTGTTTTGCAGGAGTAATCTCTCTTATATTTATTATTTCATTTTCATCTTTTTACCCTAGAAGAGATATGAATGGTTATTTCATTTTGATTGGAATTACTAGTTTTAATTTTGCGGACGTCATCCCAGAATAATACTACACTTTATTTCTATAATTAATAAATATTAAATATTCTTGAACCCAATTTTTATTGAAACCGAAGTCCGCTATGCGATGTCTCTGTGTGTGTTTCTCATCGTCACAACAGTCTTGCGTCCTGTTCACAGGTGGATCCTTCCCGCACAGGCGATATGAACTCGATCAGCGGACAGCGGGCCTCGAAACCGCTGGCCCATTCTAATGCAATTTTGCATATACTGGGACCACCCCTCTTTCACTCAGCTCCGCGCGGAATACCTACAAACGTTTGAAATCAGGGCCAATCTAGACGTGGCTCCAGTTCGCCGCTTTTCTGCACAAATAATTACAAAGCGCGTTTGGGTCTCATTAAATTCATGGGATTCGCAACGTTCGTTCTTACTTAATGTGTCTCTGTGTACGTGTATTTATCGGTATTTTTTACAGATTAGTAAACGCTCCTTAATGATTAATTTGTGATTTGCAATGGTGGGCCTATGCTCAGTGGTCTTTACAAGCAGCCGCCCATGAGTTTCAATGCTGTAGAGATAGATAAACAGAGACAGCAGCACTTTTTTCCGAATACGAAAAAAAGCAACTTCGCATAGTATTATCAGCAACCCTGTTCAACAAGTACGATCGATGGGGTCATTCAGTACTTTACGCAGAGTGGAAACTTGGTTACGATTCTACCATGACAGCAATATCGATTGAACAGCTTAATGTTTAATGAAAAAGGAACTAATGAAGGAAGTGATTGGCAAGTTTACTTCAAAATCCAAATAAGGGGTTTACGAAAATTGGATCGGATATACACCGAAACTGAAAGGATTCATAGCATTACAATGTGCTTAGAACAGGATAGAAAGTCGGTAGATACCTTATAATCCAATTTTTCGTAAACGGCCTATAAATTGATGTTTTAAATCATGATTTTTATTTACGTGATTATTCAAAGGTTGGCTTTGGTATGTCGTGAAACTTTTGTTTTCTAATTAATTTTGGATTAAATTCCATGGATTGCACGTGGCAGTTACAAGTAAAATTGCACTCAGCTAATCGAAATCCATTGAATGCGCATGCGCTATTTTTATTGCACGCAATAAAAAAAATTGCGAACTGTAAAGCGGCTTTAACGGTTTTATGTCAAATTGAATCAATATCAAATTTTAGACCCTGTTTCTTCATCTCCCAATGACTTTGACCCAATAACCGCTATCCCATTTTTAGATAGACCGTAAGATAACAGAATATACCTGATCCAGATGTTACCACACAATCAATGAATCGACTCTATTCACTTTCATTACTGCAAAGAATAACACAGCGTTTCTGGAAGGATTGGTCCACACATTAGATTGTGCAACTACAGCAATAGACAAAATTAACAACCAAGCAGAAGGGCTATCACCGTTGAAGCCTGGTGCTCCTGCAGGATCCTGGCCATCACTACTATAGTGGAAGTTAGGCCGTATCATAGCTATACATGCAGGAAATGAGAAATGAGAGTGGTATACAGAGTTCTTTTTCGCGTTTTATCCATCATAAATGAAAATAAATTCATATAATTCATGCTTACTTCAAGCTCGTGCGGTTTGGAAACTTTATCTCTTGTACATTTGCTTTCAAATTGAATCAGAATTACAAAGAATGTGGTTCGCACTCCTGAACAATAATGCAATTTGTGAGATAAATTACTAATTCCAATAAATTAGTTAATTATTTGTGGATATACAGTATAGTTTTTACTTTAATTACAGATACACTACGGGGGTTGCCAAGCGTTTTACACATAGGTACCTCAATAAACCTCCTACCTGCATTAAACCGATGGCAGCCAAACGATCGCCTGTTCAAATGATAGCAGTTTTGATAGTCACTGTGCCTTAGATGACGACATTAATTTTGTCGGCAGTGTACATACAAATGTGTAGATGTGTACTGATGAATGAAAAAAAAATGTTTTTTTTCATATACAGATCAAACAGTCGACCTATGGTCAGGGCATCCCAGGTCGGACTATTCGGGAACGGAGATAGCATTAATTAGTTTATTTGTCTTAACAAAATGCAACTGCATGCTGTCGAGTGAAGTCTGTATCACGTGGTATTACCTATGCATCCCTACTTCTCACTTGTTGAATGGCTCCTACATACGACACCCTGACCATAGCGTCTACTGTTTTGATCTGTATATCGATGAAAAAACATCGTTTTCATTCATCAGTACACATTACACAATTTGTATGTACACTGCCGACAAAATTAAATGTCGTCGTCTAAGGCGTAGTGACTATCAAAACTGCCATCATTTTGAACAGGCGATCGTTTTGGCTGCCATCGGTTCTTATGCAAGCTAGGAGGTTTATTTAGGTGCCTACATGTAAAGCGCCTGCAATTATTAAAAATCAGATAAGAAAAATACGAAAATTCGTTGTGACCACGACCTTTAATTTTGTCGGGCAGTCTGTGTACAGATCTACTTTTATTTGTGGCTGCGCCACAAATGTATTTGATTTACTCTCTGTTCTGTGATTTCTGTTTTTTTTGTAAATTTTGTTGTGGATAATTACCTGATGAAAAACTATTTATAATTTTAAATTAAAAATGATTAAATGTAAAATATTATGCTACATATAATATATAAAGATTATCTAAAAATGAATAAATATACTCTTGGTCACCATTATCTACACTTTAGAATATTTAACATAATTATGTACCATATCACTCTGGCAATATGACGTGTGACTTTATCTTTTAGTGCAATCACTTTCTTTAAGTCAAGATTAATGATGTGGTAAGTCCAACTTTTCAGCGTCTTCTGGATTTTTTAATAAGTCTCTTATTTCTAATAACGTTCTATAGCGTAAACTATACACAGGTAAGTTAATATACACAACAAAGCGTCTTTCAGCTGGAACAACGGGATATATTAATCCACGATTTTCACAAAATTCTTTCCAAGGCACTGGATGGTAAACAAAACTATTGTTCAGGGTCATTCTAAAATATAATAATGTATAATTCTACAAAAAAACCATAAATTTCAGGTAGTACTAATATAGATACTTTAATACTTACCTATTCTTTCGTATTAACATCGAAAGCAATCTCAGGGATGAGTTTTTATGTATTTATATCTACATGTTGTGTTTACGTAATAAAGTATATCTTTGAAACAGGCCAGAATAATTTCACCCATATTACTTCTACCACTCTATTTGTTAAGTTTACAAATTCACATACACTTTTTTGGCTGATTGGCTCTGATCGCAATTGTTCAATATTATATCCTTCCATATTCCATCTAAAATTTAAAACTATTTCATAATTTCTTACTAGTATATACGAACGAAGTGATATACAGAAACGCAAAATGAAATGATGTGGATATAGGCAATATAGTTTAGGTTATTGAAAGTAGCTTGGTTGATGCTGATTGTTGTTGATTGACCACCAATCATATTGTAAATAAATATGGCTGTATTGTGTTGCGATAATTGGAAAAGATGTGAGTGAATTTAATTTATTTAGGACATATATTATCAATTNCGGAAAACCTCCCTTAACATTATTTTGCAATTCGTCACGTTGTTGTACCGCGTCTCTATATCTGATCTTTTAAATATCACTAAAGAAAGAAGTCTAAGGTGAAAGGCAGGAGAGCGTGCTGGCCATCTGAATTGGCAATTTTACCAATCCACTTATCGGCAAAGATGAGTCCAGATAGTTTAACATGCGAGCAGTTACGTGCCGGAGCACCATCCTGCTGAAGTACAAATTTTGGACGCATCAGTAATTGGCGTTATCAAGGAAATCTGCTAGAACGGTACGAATAAATTCGCAGATATCTCTCTCCTGTTAATGTACCATTGTAGAATATGGACAAACGACTGTCAACCAAATTAATCCGCATCAGACATTAAAACTAATCGAACTTGTGCAGCATGTGGACGCATTATTAATAAATTTCTTGCGACCAGTAGTGTTCATTCTTTTTATTAAACATCTTAAATATTGGAGAAATTTGTTTCATCACTCATAAAACACATTGTGCTCTATTCAAAATTTAATCACAAAATTACTAAACCATTACAGAAAGCCCAACCTCCTGTTCGAATCTCCTGGTTGTAATGTTTGTGATGTTCGTACTTAAATAGTATATACTATCTTTTTAAAATATCTCGAACTGAACGCGTGATTTAACCCACTTCTTTAGTAGCATCTGTAATGGAAAATTTGCGCGCTTCAAAAATCTAACATCGTAACTTCTACACTCTCGTGAACTCATAAGTTTTCGATAACGTAAATCTGGCTGCTGTCGTAAAGGATACTGTTCTGCATAATATTCGACAGTCCTTATTGAATTTTTGCCGCATACAATGTATGCTTCCAGCATATCGCATTTCTCCAATTCAGGAAATACCATGGTGAGATATAATCATACTTGGAACTAAAATATAAAAAAAACTGTCAAGCTACTAAATGATAATAATGTAATAATAACAATTAGATGAAGTAAATAACACAACACAAAAAATGAAAATAACCAACTTTCTTTAAATAATTAACGGGTAAAAAGATAGTAATTAAAGCTCAAGTGCGTTTTCGGAGCAGTTTTAAAAACATACTATTGTTTTGACTTAAAGTGAAAGAAAGCTACTATAAATTTTACATATCTTTGCATCATTTAAAAACCACCATAACTCTTATTATTCGTTTTAGATAATATTGTATTTAAAACTTTTGCATCACCATTAAAAAATATACAGGGTGTTCAATTTAAAAAATATATAAATTTTAAACATTTCTCGAAATGGGTCATGCAATTGTTTTTTTTGTACAATTGCATATTACAGCGTAAAACACTTGGTAATTTCCCCTACTTTATTAATCAATAATTACAGGGATAATGGTGCGCATTTATTTGATTCGGCCTGTATATCGCGAACCCTGAGGAAAAAGTTACACCAAATTAATAATGATACACTAGAATGTATAACCTACCATTGTGAAGGGTACTTTTACACTTCTGTTTACACTAGGTTCGGGTACAATTTAAACATTATTTAGAGTGGACCACAGGGAGGTCCACAAATGCTAGTGTATTTCTAGTGTTAAATAGTGTAAAAAATTTCTTACTGTGTATGGTTGGGTGAATGAATGCTGCCCAGTATGTTGAAGTCAAATTTACCATTTATGCGCCTAGACTTCTGTTCCAGCGTGATAATAGAAGACCACATGTAGCAAGTCATATAAGACAACTCCTGGAAAAACATCAAATTCGACTAATACAGTAGCCCCGACCTAAATCTAATCGAATATTTGTAGGACCAGCTGAACTGGAAGACATGTATTCGACTCGTGTCTCCAAAACTTCTTCAACAACTTTTGTGGCACTTGACGGAGAATGGGTTACCATATCCCAAGAGGATATCCAAAGGTTGATTGAAAGTATGCCACGAACGTGCCGGGCAGTCATTCAATCTCAACTGAAAGGGCATACCTGTTATTAGATTCAACTTTATTTTTTTTCTGGATACTTAAGTCTATTTTTTTCATTTATTAAGAATGTTTTTTTAGTTTAATGTATTATTTAGCAGTGTTTGGCAGGTGGCTATCATTTTTAGTGTTCTACTGATTTATTGGCACAGTTTATAAATAATTAGGCTATTCAAGGACTGAGCTAACAACTGTAATGCGTTAACTAGTCCACAAATATTAAAATTAAATGATTGCAAAAGTCTTTCTATTAAATATCTGTAACAATTTGAGCTATTTAACGTTTTCTTTTAGTGATTAATTCCCTAACAGTTCATACTAGCTAAATTAACTCTATTGTGCGAGCAACTTCAATATTCACTTTTATAGAGTTAACTGCAAGAATTTATTTTTTGTATGGTCTTTTCGTATACTTAGTCCGAAAGATCTTTATTTATTTAATTTATTTTTTACGCTTTTAGTTAATTATGAGAATGCTCGTATTTAAAACTGGTTATATTGGGGTTTTGTGGTTGATTTATTTTTTTATTCCCTCTGCATATTTTTCGATTTCAAATATTTTATCTGACGTGGAACTGCTACAGTTTCGGCTACGTGAGCACCAGTTTACTCTCCGTTTTAATTAATTGCCTTTTTTGCATTATTCTTTTTAAGCTCGATTTTTCATCAATGTTTATATCATAATCACGATCGATAATACAATATTAGATACAAAGTCAAACTTTATCTTATGCATAACTGATTTGTAAACCAACATGTTATCTTGTAAGATTAACTTTTGCATGGTGCAGATATCACGACGGAAATCGCTATTAAGCGCATACCTACTACTTAACATGCGATTCAAAAATGAAGAAGCGATAATTTTCTGCCAAATTGCATTGTGGCAATTTCCGTTCTGTAGTATTTCTTTTTGTTAGTTTTGTTTGTAAGGTTAAGCTTAAATTAAATTGCAATCAGTGGCCAACGGCCCGACGTCACGCCCCTTGCGAATTATCGGGTGGACAAACTGGAGATCGCAAAAGATGGTCGCATGCATCTGGTAAAAACACTAATTTACTGCATTAAGGTTATTTAGAAGTCGGGTACTATTAATTTTCCTTTGTTTCACTTGGCTGTGTTTCTATCCAACAAAATTTGTTTTAGAATTTATTTACTGTCTCATTCTCTATTCATTTCTTCAACAGAAATTGATTCTTATACCGTTTAGGTGTCATGCACTTAATTTATTATTACTTTTCTTCTATTTTTTACTGTATTGAAATTAAGTTAGAGCTTTAAACTTGTCAATTTCTATTTCAATTGTAAGTTTGATTTCTATTTGAAGTTGTCATTAAGGGGGTCCGTGCTCATTGTTATTTACTATGAAAAACTGCATTCTTTATGTTCCTTTTTTTTTTGCAAACCACTCGATCAAATCGATTCAAATTTTCCGTACTTGTTATTTGATATCTAAAGGTAATTTATAACTGAGGATTTATAAAAAAAACTCTTGAAAAAGAGAATTTACAAAAAACTTCAAAAATAGATGTTTTCAAATTCAAATTTTCTTTCTGGCCCTGCCGAATAAAATTTTGAAAAGTTGTAGGTCTTAATTAAACCTGATGCGCTTACGTACATATTAAAAAAAGAAAAATGACAATACGTTAATTAACAGCTGAGAAAAAGGAACATAAAAAATACAGTTTTTCTCCCTTTAAGTTTAAGCAAACAGATAAGCGTTTTACATCAGTTTCATGAACTTGATTAAGTTCTTGAAATTTATATACCTAGAATCTGTTTTATTTTTGCTTGAAGTTATTTAAATTTGTTTAAAAAAAATGTATGATATGATTTGCACTTACACTTACTTACTGTAACTTTCAAAACGATTTGTTGACAAAGACCAAAAATTGATAATAATTACTAAATAGAGTTAAATATGGGCAAGCAAATTAATTATTTATCGGAACCAACTATAGCATCTAGTACATAGGTTCCCAATCTTTTATGGGCCACCGCCTCCTTTACAAGAAAAAAAATTCCAACGCCCCCCTTTGCATAATAGTTAAGTATACTAATTTTATATGTCTGTCTATTATCTATTAATAATCACAAATTAAAAATTAGTTCTCTCTCTCTCTCTCTGTAATCGTGCTACTCGTGGTCGTGGCTGATGGTCGTGATTATTAATTTATAAAAATATCAAACATGTAAAAATGAAAACATTTATTCATAGAAAGACCATACAAAGTGTTATTAACAAAATTATACTTAACCAACAAATGCAAGACAATACACAAAGCTGGAGCACCCCGCACTGGGGCACTGCCCAAAGGCAAAGACAAAACGATTAATAAAAATATAAAAAAAATATAATGAAAAAAACCAAATTCAATAAGAAACATAAATATCAATGAGATGGTTGAGGCTGGTGAAGTTTTAACAATTGGTTAATGTAGGGTTTCAATTTAGTTAACATCAGTCGCAAATCACTATGCTCAGTAATCTGCAGTCTATTCCTTTCTTAGACAGTAAATTAGCTCACTAAACCCACGCTCAGCTAAATACGATGAAGAAATGCAAATTTCAAATTTTCTGTACTATTCCCAGAATCCAGGTGAAGAGTGATGTTGATTTTTGAGCCAGAACTCTTGGTATCCATTTCTGAATTTTACTTTTAATTCTTCATTAGGTGAGTTCTACGAGTTCTTCTTTAAATTTGATGATTCTGCTGTATCTGCATTTGCGAAAGGGTCTAAACCAGCTTGGTACATTCATATTTAAAAATATCCTGGAATCGCTCTGTAAAATCAGCAGGAAGAGCGTCCAGGTGTTGGCAGTAAGCAAGTAAATCTTCCTGTTTTACCGATAATGCCGATAATGCGGAAAGTGGCTGTATTTACCTCTTCCTAGATTTCGTTTGAGTAGATGAAGTTTTCCCACAAAGCAACTATGACGTTTTTTGTTTTTTATTAAATTCAACTCATCATCTTGCAATTGTAAATTAACGTCATTAAATATTTTAAAAAGGTCTGTCAAATAAGCGATGTCATTTTGGACACAATCAAGTTCCGCGCAGTTCATCGTCTTGTTTTCAATGAAGTCCCGTACTGAGTCAATAGATTGGAAACGAGATTCAGACAACACCTTTCGAGAGCCATCGTACTTTTGTGTGCAGCAGCAAGCGATTATAGTCTTCATCATTTTCCTTACAAAGTTGCCCAAATAATCTGTCATTTAATGAATGCTTCTTATCTTGTTGACTGCTCTAATAACGTAATAGAGCGACGTATGCAAGCGTTCATTAAGATTTTTTACAACCAAGTGCTTCCGATGAATAACACAATATAGAGCGAGTACATTTGGTACTGCTTGTTTTAAATGCGCAATGAAACCCTTATGACGCCCCGTCATTGCTGGAGCATAAATCTGTGCTTTCTTTCTCTGAAAAAAAAAACGTCATGGTATTAATATGGATTTCCTTTGTATCGGTTTCCAAATTTTTTGCAAATAATAACTCTTGACAATTTTTTTCTTCTTTTATAAATCACCGTAAGAGTGCTTCGTTATTTGGTAAAGAGTTGAATGAAAAATTTGGAAGTCTTTAAGTGATCACATAATGATAGTTCAACGTCTTTAACCATTCCATCAATTCTTCTTTGCACTGTATCATTACTCAAAGGAATTTTTTTGATGATGTCTGATGGCGTCTTATGATGAAGAACAGTTTCAATTACCTCTTTGACTGCCGGCATAATTAATTCCTCATCAATTGTGTGTGGTTTTACCGCTTTTGCAATTAATAATAAAATATTATATGAAGCTTGTAGTCCATCATCTTCTTGTTTAGAACACGATGTAAAAAGGTTTGATATAGTTGGCTGTTTTAAATATTTCTTTTCAAGTCCTTGAAAATAGGATAAATCTTTGTACCTTTTTATCAGCATGTATTTTATTCAAATGGTGTAGTGGGCAATTTCACATCATTGATTTGAATGCTCCTACAGAAATACGGCTGGTATTACTATTACTTACAGTTGTGTAGCGTTTAAAAAAAGGTAATAAAGAAGACATCTGATTTTTACTCAGAAATCTAATTATAATTGAGTTTCCTTATATAAAATTCACTTTTCCTTGTTATAGTGTTTTTTTATGTTCTCAAATATTCATTTAATTTGGGTGGTTGTATAAAAAAAAAATGTGAGCTTTTGACTAACATAACCTGGGCTCGTAAAAATTATTTCTGTCACATTTTATTATTTGTGCTACACAGCTAATTTGCCAACATCTGATACTCTCGGCCTCTAGAACGTTTCTATAACAATCATTTAATAAAGACACATAAAAAGAAATAAACGATGAAACGCTTTAAATTCAATTGTGTGAAAAGTAGGGTTATGATAAGGTTCAATAAGTTATTATATACGGGTATGGAATACCCATAGGTGCTGCTAAAGATGTAAAACAACTGCTTCCGCTGTTGTGTATACTGTATTTAATCACATGACTAACATTTACCGTCACTTTTTACGTATCTGTTAAACTTTCGGTTGACAGACAGTTAATTACAGCAAAATCTTCCCATAGATATTGGAATAATATGAATTAACTAAGAAGTGATGTAATTAAAAATTCGTATATTAAGAATCCACAATCCAACACAGAAATTTAAACAACTCAAATCCCAAATGTAAGTTTGCCACATCTTTAGTGACTATTTTTGTTGGCTTAAGCCAGAAAATGGCATGTTTTTCGGACGATTAAAGTAATACAATATCAGCGATTCTGGACGGAGTTGTAAAAATATATAAATTAAGAGTGTTAGCCCTTTATAAGTGTAAAGTTTAATCCAGATTCGCATGAACATGCCTTTAGTTAAACTGAGAACGTAAAGTTCGTAAGATATGCTGTGTTTGTTTTTTTTTCTGTTGATTGTCGGAACAATATGAGTGGATCAACATGTAAAAATTTTAAAAACATTGAGAATTTGATGTTCTCGGTTTGACTCAATCCCTGTTTATTCAGATATGAACGCCCTAAGCGATAACAAGGGTTATTTTAAGAATTAAAATATTGATCATAGAAAATCTAGATATTTATTGACAGACCAAGTTCTAAGTAGTGTGGGAGCATCACGAATAAACGGTACGGATAACATGCAATCTAATTACGATTACTCGAACATAATTTCATGTCTGCCATGAAAATTACCAACAGTAAGTAGGGCGTTTGATCCTGAATCACTTTTATCTAAAACATATTTTAGTTAAGTGGATAGGTTATTCATAATGCGCCGTTCATAGATAAATGGCACACCGAATATCATTATAAATACAATCTGAAATTATACGAACAGTTAATAGTATATTTAATTATAACATGTGATGGTTTTGTTGAAACATTCACCTTCTTCAGGCAACAATACTGATAACTATACGAAAGTGAAAACTGAATTTGGAATTCGGAAGTCAAAAAAATAATAACTTATTTAAATATGGTTTTTTTTTTCAATTTAACTATATATTTTGGTTGTTCTCGTGGCTCTGGCAGAATGCTTTTATAAAATGCAAACATTAGCGACGAAACGTAAAAATTAAAATAAAAAATTAAACTCTAATATTTTTTTTATTTAAAACCGCACCCAGAATTTGCAAAAGAAAACAAAAAAGAGACCAGAGGGAAGTAGCTTTGGACAAAGGTGCTGTTCATGATGAAAAAGTAATCTTTTAAAAAGCCATTTTTCTAATTCATTCCCGGTTTCGCACTACAGGTGTCCGATTTACAGTTTTTTTTTTTTTCTTTTTTTTTTAAATAATATGCTTTATTTCACAAGTGTCCATTGCTAATGTTTAGACCAGAACATCCAAGGGTTTCTATTGTTGTCATTCAAAAATCGGTATAATTCGTGCCATTAGTTGACTCGTTCTAATAACACTTTGGCTGAATTATTTTCATTTTGAAAATCTTATAGATTGAATCCATGTTAGATCTTCCATTTGGAGGGGTGTAACTTCGAGAGGATGCAAAAGTATCATTTCAGCTCTTCTAATGAAGCATAATGAACATGATATATGCGATAAATGGTATAAATACGTGAAGGCAGGGGAAAAAGAAGTTAACAGTAGTAATTAAAAGGCCATAAGGCCTATATTCGAGGATTTGTCTCCATTGGAAAACTCAGAACGAGAACGAAAGTTATAATAACAAATCATTGTGAATTCTTTTAGTGCTCAGGAAAACATGAACATGGTTTATAATTTAAAAAAATTTAGAACAAAAGTGTTAAATGAAAACGTAATAAGCGAATTTATTTTAGTAGATGATATTTATATTAAATAAATCGCTTGAATATTGTTCAACTACCACGGTGTATAACAGAAGTAAGTATATAGATATACCGTATTGTAATTTAAAGGTAGACATATCGGTTGAGTCAAAAGAATATCGTGATTATCCTGTTTCTGTTGTACTTGAACACCGAATTTCAAGTTAAATATTACAACCTATTTTATGGTCATTAATTCTTTCAAACACATTTATTTTATGACCCGTATCTTTCGTCCAATTTTCAGCCAACACTATTCAGTCCATTCTTGTAACTGCTATATTAGTGTTAATCAGCTAATTCCTTTGTTGTTGAGATTTCGCTTGCATTTACATAAATAATTATATGCAAATGTATACCTTTGTGTTGTGTTATATACACATGATATGGGTGTATATAGGTAACGCTTTTTTATTCTTTCGAAAAGCACAACAATTTTAGTTACATTTTTATTATAATTAGGCATGACTTTAATAAGCAACCATAAAAGGATCAAATTTCTTTGATAGATCCGGTAAATCTTAACAGTTAAATAATTCAAATTTAAGATCGTTTTTTTGTACACCCAGAACAGAAAAAAAAACTCAATGAACCATAAAACCTCAATGTGAATTGTCGGCCTTGAACACGAGCATGCGTTAGTAAAGTTATTTGATAGTGTATAGAAAATATTTGTTGTGATTAAATTGAATTCAAAATAAAAAATATTGCCTTATCCTTTATTGCTATTTGTACTTGAACAAATTTGCTTTCTGAAGATATAAAAACAATTGCTACACTGAGAGAAATAGATTGTAGTCTTTAATATAAATATATTAGTTCTGTTAGTAGTGCTTATTAACTCATATAGTAGAAAAAGTGTATATACTTGTATTATTAATTTTCGCGTTCATGCTATTAATTGTTAATATAATTTTTGATAATAACGTTTAAAATTTTTATTGTACTTTCTGTAATGTAACATTTTACTGTGTTATATTGCATAAGTAACAAAAATGTCAGTAGTAATTTGGTAACGCCATCTATGATAGGATAGCAGAAGAAGGAAAAGTACCAAAACTAAATTTTCAGCTATAACTCAAAAAACAAAAGATAATTACTAATTTTCGTGTTCGCCAATCAATATATCCTGAAAAAAGAAACCGAGAGTTGGTCTAGAAGTTTTTACGATTCAAGTATCTATTATTAAAATGTAATACTTTTTGTTAAGAGCGCTTATCATTCAATCTGTTTCGCAAGACCGTGTATAAATTGGTCTGATACAGGAGACATGGGGCGTCTTCATCGCCGACGTGTATCCGTGAAGGTAAACAGTTTCTGGCGAAGAATGTGTCAACTGATAGAATTCGTTACAATCGGCGTGAAAAAATGCGAAAAATTCGACAGGTGCTCGCATCCATATGGTCCATGACGGATACACGAAAATTCATGTATGCCTTTAAATGGCCTCGATACGGTATAATTAGCGGGCGTACGAATCCGGCCCTAAACATATACATTGCTTGCGTAAACACTTATTATATTCGGCAGTTGCCGATCGCGACAGCCTATATCTAAATTTTTGTATTTCCGGAGGTATATTGCGTGACCCAGTGGCCTTTTGAGTGCATGCGACACATTTTTGTATATAGATTTGAATTGTATGAAGAAATAACCTAAGAATGCTTGTAATAATTAACTTCTATAATTATTAAACAGTAATGATTACTTGCCTTCGTTCAATGAAACGCAATCAGTAACGCAATTTGGTAATGAATCATTTTTTTAAACTCGTCTTGGTGTTTACAAATCTGGCCAATTTTCCGTGATTTCTCAATACGAAGCAACGAATTAACCCTTTTTACATTTACCATGATTCATTATTAATCCATGATTAGAGCATATTTTAGCAAAGCAATTATACATATTAGTTCCATGGGCCTTTAAGGCCTATGAGTCATACACGGAAAAACCAATTTACTCAGCACAACAGAATAATTTCAAACAAATTTTATCATAAAAAAATAGTTAATCCAACAAAATATTTCGTAGAGGTTGCTTTTAGGTCGATGAATCCACGTAAATAATTTAGTTGAATTAACCAAATATTCGTTTGCCCATATTTAGTTAGCTTAAACAAAATTTGGTATTATCAAATAAATCGGTTTTTCTAGTGTATCATTTTATCACTATGCTTCCTCAATTGTCTTCACAATTTTTCTCACTTGAGTGCTGTTCTGTGACGCACTTTTTCAGTCCAATATCCCTTCATTCAACACTCTTCTGCAATGTCTGTGTTCTGGTATCCTGTTTATGTCCTAACTATCTCGACCTCTGTGCTTTGTTGAACTATATTGCTGTGCCCGTATGGTTTCTTTATTTCACGACTCTTTTTTCTCCAATTCCCTTCTTCTATCTTCGTTCCCCCAACTGCTTAAAAATTTTCTCACCACACCTCTATTTTTATTTTTTCGTCAATCTCACGTTTCACACCTATGCAACAAATGAATTAACGTCGGCTTTAAAATTTTCGTAGACTCTATTAATATTATTATAAGGAAAAGCGCCATCTGCGTGTTGTCAGCATAAAAATGATAATTACAGTATCTCAAATGTGATGCAAGCTGAGGAGTGTTACTGGAGAATATTTGTGAGCCAAGAATCGAGTCTTGGGAACCCCAGATCTGACATGACGCCTTCACTAAATTACAGATTGGAATTTCTTGTTGTAAGTAGGTACGGAAGAAATCCCTATTGTAGACCAATAAGAATGCTAACAAAATATGTTGCTGCTGTGTCAAATCGAGGATAGTTAATTTAATTTCAAACAAGGTGTGGACAGCTGCAGTCGGGCCGAAAATCTGGTTGCTGTTCTAGTAGAATATTATTAGCATGTAAATGCATCCGCAGTTTGTTACCTTTTCAGGATCTTCGATAATACGAGGAGCAATTGATTGGGCGAACTAAAAACTTCCGGTAGAGAAGTGTTAAGTGTCAAAATCTCCACAATTGAGAGAATGATGAGTAGGTAACCATAAGAAACAATAGGTTTTCGAGCAAGTCGCAACAATTTTTGACATTATTTTTTTTTTTTGTCAACAGTTTGTTTCTAATTTCATGTTTATGAATTACTTTTTTTTTTTTTTTTTTTGATCAGGTAGATGAAGCTTAAGTAATTTGATGCTTTTGAGGCTTTTTGCAGAGTCAAATTGTCCTCCTAATCATCATTACGGCCCCGGAAAAAATCGGTTACCGTAATCCTTAAGGCATTTCACCACCCCTGGAGAAAAATAAATTTTAGAGAAGGTAATTGAAAAACATCAAAATTAGAGCCGTAATTTTGCTTAAGTGGTATTGATGAGAAGAAAGCGACTATTTTGAGCAATATTCTTACTAACCTTATACATAAATGGTATTGCATGTAAAACGTAAAAAAAATAAGTATATAAAAATGTACTACATCCGAAAACCCAGTGCTTACACAGAACTTGCAGAAACGAAAGTAAATGTAAAATGTAGCAAACACAATATAAGGTATATAAGCTTATACTCTATTATTAATTGTTTGAAATCTGAGCTTTCTGAGACGTTTTTTGGAACTTCATTAATGGCAGTCAATTTCTTGTATCATTCTTGGCAGGCTAGTAGAATATGCTGGCAGGAGTTCACAATTTTATATAATTTCTTAGACTTACAATAAGTGGTATTGGATGATCATTTAAGTTTTATAGCATTTGATAATCAAACGGTCAGAATTCAAACAGTTTTAAGTTAGTTTTATTACCGTATTCTCTAGTTCAATGAAATGAATTCTGTGTTTTGTATGATGATTGCTATAGATTAAAAATAAATCAATTTTATAATTAATTTATCGAAAATCACAATAAGTTACTAAAGCAAAAGTAAACGATATTAAATATTATAGTTTAAAGTAATTTGGTTAGGTTCTCTGGCTCTCCTCCTTAATTTAACTGGCATCCGATCATGGTCAAAGATTTCTAGGAAAACATATCCCAAATGACGGTAAAGCGGCTCGTTCGTCTACCTGAGAAGATGGGATAATAAAACCTCGTCCACTTATAGAATAGCCATAAATATTAGTTTCGAGTTACTTTTGAGTATAACTAGATTCAAGCCTACATATGTGCATATCTTTTGTCGGTAACCGTTTTCGACTTTTTTTTAAACAAATATATAGTTTGCATCAATTAAACGTGTTGGGTTTTTGCATTGTAAAGTCATGGAGAATATTCCAAAAGGATCTAGTTATTAAAGACATTATATAATTGTATTGCATCAATATGTATGTAGGTTGTTTGACATCCAGGATGATTCGTTTTAAGTTCTGCAAATGCACTACAAAATTGAAATACATCCATTTGTACAACCGTAAACTGTTATAAGTTTATTCTCTATAGCTTTCCGATTAACACATAAACAAAGTTGAAGCCTCGATCCAACTGAAGAACGATTTCGTTACTGAGAAAGATCATCTGCATAATATAATTACACAACAAATATTTTCCGAATATTCCTTATAGGGACTTGTGGACTAATTATGAGACACTCAAAACCTTGGGTAAATGAGACAACCTGACATTTTTTTTACCTTCATTATTTTTAAAGTACCTATTAAAGAATATTGTTGTTTTGCCTCCCTAGCTCTTGACCACCGCAAATAACAAATAAAGATTGGTGTTTGAGAGATAGCACAATGCTTGAATAAACTTAAAATATAGATTTTGAGAATAGCACAATGCTTTATTGACATGTATCAAAAGACAATCATTAATTAACAACTTTTGTTATTTTTATATAGATGATTAGTTTAGTAGCCAGCCTCAACAATTGGCAATACTCAAATATAAAATTTTGGTTTTAGTTTGTGCTGTTATTATACTCTGAAAACTTTTAAAGATATCTGTGAAGCATTTGCTATATCTTTGCAAGTTCATTATGCAGGATAGCTAAGCTCAGTTCCCTCTAAAGACGAGTATAATGTCAAGTTTCTATATCGCAAATGTTTTCCCATTTCCAATTGACTTTAATACATATGTATTAAGTATGTTAAAACTGAATTAGTAAGTAAAGAATACAAGTGTTAATTAATAATATAAAAATTATATATATTTAATACCCAATTTTGCAGTGTTACATGTGTCTTATTATTACCCAAGGAATTGTCAGTAACAATCAATTTGCATCATCATCTTTGCATATTTGCTGGCTGCCAGCCTTTCAAGATCTAGTATCGAAATATGTTCGGTTAGCACGCTCGAACCTCGTCCTCTAACTAGCTTAATCGGTAAAGCACCGACCAGCATACGGAGGGATGTAGGTTCGAATCCTGCGTGAGGAGAAAAATTTTTCTTGGGAAAAATTAGTCCTAATTATTACAGTTAAAAGCAGAAATACATTAATTTGTTAATCAACAAGCATGTTATATGGATGTTTGTCCATAAGTGTCTCATATTTCCACCAAACGTACCCATCGTTTGGGGTAAAAGTGAGACACAGTTTTTATTTTCTGTCTCCCTTATAGTTAGATTTAAGTAAGTGGGTTATTTATGGTTGAAAAGATTCGTCAACCTTGTATAGGAATTCCATTTTTTGAACTGTTTAATAACTTTATTTTACTACCCCAGAAGAACCCAGATCTTAATGATTAGTAAAAGTTTTAATGCTACGGTGAAAAACGGAAATTAGCAATTCCTAAAATTTTGTTTTTGGACAGTTTAATAAAAGCAAACTGAACAAAACAGCTTTTACTGCCAGCTCAAACCCTTTTGATTGAGTAGTGCACTACAATTTTTTTTTGTAATTTTGTGCACTTTTATCTTCCTTTTAAAGTTTATTCAATGGATAAGTCAAGATCGGCGTTGCGAACAGCGGAGGGCGAAACATCAGAGATACAGGTGTACAGAGGAGTGAGACAGAGGGAAGGATTATCTGCTACACTGTCCAACATAACTCTAGAGGGCGTGATTAGAGACTTCGCAATGTACGGTCTTTTAATTGAAAAAAAATTACAGGTAATAGCGTATGCCGATGATATAGCATTAATAGCGAGGGACATGAAATCATTAGATACTACTGTACTAGAAATCAACAAACTAGCAAATAAAAGAGGACTAAAGATCAACGAAGCCAAAACCAAATACATGAGAATTACTAGGAAAGAATTGAAGAACAAGCCGTACATAGAAATTGGGAAATATAGATTTGAGGAAGTCAACAGCTTTAGGTACTTGGGAACCATGATAAATAATAAAAATGATCGCACGAAAGAGATTGGACAAAGGATATAATCCGGATACAGTGCATATGCTAAAGTTAAACAGCTATTGAAAAATAAAAGAATTAGTAGATGTCAAAATTGAAGATCTATAAAACAATAATAATACCAGTGGTAATGTATGCCGCAGAGACTATGTACCTTACACATAGACAAGAGGAACGATTAAAAGTTTTTGAAAGAAAAGTTATCAGAATTATATATGGCCCAAAAAACATTGGTGGAGATCTTGTCAGTGGATTAATGAATCATGGAATACAAGAAATACTGGTAGGTAAAAATATGATAAAGTAATAAAAGCGCAAAGAATTAAGCAATATGGACACATACACAGGAAAGGAGGACATTCAGTTATAAGAAGAAACATAAAATGGAGACCGAATATAAACCGACCTAGAGGTAAACCGAAATCGAGATGGGAAGATAAAATTCATTAAAACAATAACACATTCTCATAGCTCAACAAGGCTAATGTGATTATTGTAGTATTACAGTAGACCTAACTTAAAAACTATTAACTTTGAGTATAGGAAGCGTTATATGGAAACAAAAGGGGTCTTTAATCTGCATCAAATAGCGTAAAAATATATAGAGTGTTACATTTGAAAAAAATATTTTCGACTGTTTTGAAATGTTCAAGTTCATGCTCCCTTTTCGAAACCCAGTATTATAAAATGAATATTTTTTCCTATTGACTGAGCATCTTAAAATATTGTCACAATGATGTCAAAGAATTATTGCAAACGCATTTTTTTCCTTTAATATTGAATATTTCGAAAAGCACTAATTTAAAGCATATGGTGTGTTATACAAAACTTTATATTGTGCTCAGGAGGAATATAAAAAAATGTAACAGTATATAGTGTATTCCATTTGAAATAAGAAACTTACATAGCATACCAAAGAAACTAAACACGCTGTATACATCAAAATAATTTTAGGCTATAGCTGGTGCTTTCCCAACCAAATAACTTTTACTTAAGACACTTTTAAATTAAGTTAATAGGTATACCGTAACCGACAGATAACAGACTGTTGCCGCACCCTGTATATATTTACATTTTAATATTTTTTCTCTTTCAAATAGGTTTCTGTAATATCAAACTAAATATGCAAGGCAAATAATCTTCATTGAGGTTCTGTCGCCAAAGATGGTGAAGTTTGTTTTAAACGAATGGGTGTTACGTTTGATTTGAACTTTTTACGTTTACAATGTTCGTATTCCTTTGAAATTTGCCGTCTCGCTGCTGCTACGCAAGAGACGATACAATCGATTGATATAATGTATCGGAAAACGGATGATTAGATCGGTGATTAGAAAAGATGGACGAGACGACAGGACACACCACCTGTCTCTCAACCTGCAATTTGCGACACGGACGTTTAACTCGTGAGGTTCGCTCGCCGCACAGGAAGCGTTTAGACAAAGACTACTCCACTTCCTTTCTAATCCACTCGCCCGAAAAGTTCGTAACGGACTTAGAACTCGGGGAGAGGAGAAGTATATTCTCGAGGATGGATGGATGGAGACGGAGAAAACCTTTTGTTATCAATAGGAGAAAAAAGGACGTCGTTTGAAGCGATGCCGCGATGGCGGCATTCTAAACCGTTTCCTTTAGAATCTTATTATATGCTATACAAGGGTGTACGTTTGGTGGGTTATAGATTTTTTTGTTAGTTTAAATCTTGAGGTTTATCGAAGAGTTTCTGCCACAATGTAAATGAAACAAAAATACAAAAAGGAACTAATTAAATATGGATATTTGCATAGATTTGTTCGTTAAAATCATCCGAATTCGAAGTATAAACCTTGAACGCGCTAACCAGACTACTAATCAGAACAAACCCCAATAGTGTTTTTCTCACTCCAGTTGACGGAAACGACATGAAATGATTAGTGGTGTACCCTCAAAGTTTTATAGCGGATTGGACCAAATATTCGGCCTTTCTTATTCAATCGTCGATAAACATATTAGTCAAGTTTCTGACTTATTTAGAAAATTTAATGTTCGTTAAAGGTATTTTGCCAAAGAAGTTAACACTTGCTAAAGTGGTTCCGATACATAAAAAAGGATCTGAATCCGAGGTAAAAAAACTATCCTCCGGTTTCGGTTTTGCCCATTTTCGCTAAAGTTTTTGAGAGAGCATTTACGCTTTTTTTCACAAGTCAGTCAATCTTTAGTCCTTCTCAGTACGGTTTTCTTCCGGGAAGATCATGTGAGAAACGCTATTTAATGCATTGTCGTCAGTTCTTACTAGCATTGACCAGAGAGTAAATGTATTCGCGGATTTTTTGACTTTCGCGCGCTTTTGAAGAGGTCGATCACACAATTTTGTTGCGGAAGTTGCACGATTGTGGGGTGAGGGGTGTTGCCATCGATATGATATTATTACATGAGTGTGTTGAGCTTCGGGCAAGGCAAGAATGTCTTTGTCCTTGCGTGCGAAAAGCCGTACCGCGGGCTCACTCTTGGACGTTTGCTTTTCTTGGTGACGTGAATGATCTGAGCAACACTCTCAACGAAGGATACTGTATCAAGTTTGCTGAATAGATACCACGCTTATTATGTCGGGCGATAATATTCTGACCTCTCTTCTTCAGCCACCCGCGCGATGCAATGCATGACTGATTGCTGCACCCGTGACGGAATGATAGTAGATTATACAAAAACAGAAATAGTTCAATTCTTTTTTCCACTACAATCGTTTTCACAGCTTTTGCTGACTTTTTCAAGTGTGTATTTTTTTTTAATTGATGTGAAATCTTAATTAATTTATATTACTATTTTTATCTACTTGTGTTTTAAGTTTCAGTTAATATAAATTAATTAAGAAAATTTACATCAAGTAAAAATAAATAATACACACTTAAAAAAGTCAGCAAAAGTTGGCGAAACGCTCGTAGTGGAAACAGATTAAAACAATGAAAATATAAATAAAGTTTTATTCGGTCCTATATACCCAAAATAAAGAAATAAAGAAGTTACAATAAAGGCCAAGGAAACAAATCCAAAACAAAAATAAAATTAATAAAAAAAAATCATCTTTGAAACTGATGGGCCTAATTAACTTGGAATAAATTTTAAAATTAAATAAGGAGGCCATGATATTCCAAACTTGTAAATATTTTGGCCATCCATTCATAGTAGAAAGATATCATACACTTAAAAAAAAACCATGTTTGAATTTACTGATTTTTTTCATTACATTTAATATTACTACAATTTTAAATATTTGCTTTATATTTTCATAAAAAGGGTTGGATTAAATTATTTTTGAATGGGCATGCAATAATAACTTCTCTTGATTTGCCGCAAAGTAAAAAACTATAACTTGTTCAATATGCTTGAATATATGTGATGTGCTTTGAAGTAAGGATTTAAATCTTCGCTTGGTTCATCGGCTAAGAGATCCAGTTCTGTCAAGCTATGAAGCGGTTTGAGATTATTGACCGAACATACTTATTTTTGAACGAGCAATAGTTTATTGGCCAAAAATTACCTAGTAATACATCTATAGTTCGTTTTTTTTTTCTTTTTAATTTCAGGTAAAAATTAGTAATTTAAATTCTGTCATTCCTAACTGGTTTATATGACTATTTATTATAAAAAATTATTCGATGTTCTGTTAACAATATGACGAAATTTATATACTTACTATACATATATAAGGTTGAATTTATTGGCCAGTTCTTTTTTCTTGTTTGAATTAAGTGTATGGTTTGTATTATTACATACACGGATACCTACATATATATCTGTGTATATACATGCTCACCTTTAAGTTTAGGTATAGCATTTTGAAGAGAGATGTTGTGAAGGGAACCTAATCCATTGTAACTGGGACTTGTTCTACAGGAAATACCAAAGGCGTCCTTATGTGCAACACATAATATATCCACAAAATATATTCACATTATTATTGCCGTAAGAATTTTATCTGTCAAAACTTGCATTTATCAAAAACGAAATTTAGCTTTATTCTAAAGGGTATTTGTAGAACTATTTTAATGAATAGCTATAGTAGTGATATTTATCTTCCACTTGCTTAACGCTAGTAGATTACTAATTTATTTAGAAGTAGAAAAGCGTAGAAATTATAAATAGGTGCTTCTCCCCTAGTACAATAGTTGTGTTTCCAAATATTTAAGATATTTTCCTTCTTTGATCGTTTATATACATATACTCACACTTGCGAAAATAAGTCTCGCTTAATGAGTTTGTATTTATACAATCATTAAACTTTAAAAGTTTACCATTATTCGTACAAGATAATTAGGAAATAGTTAAAGATTTCATAAGTTTTCTCTCAAAGCATCTTTCGCAATATCTTTATTCGAACTAAACTATTGCCAACAATTCTACAATGTAGTAAAGTGCCCCTTTCAAAGATAATAATAAAATCATACCTATCGTTTCATTAAAAGTTATATATATATTTACATTTAATTTGAGAAAGGTGTTGTTAAATTTCATTCATTTTAACATTAAAATTCCAGCGTATATTGTATTTTTAATGAATAAAAACTATTCTGTGTAAATCTTTCACGCGTTTAAAACATCTATGATGTATTGCAAAGTTTTAGTTGCAACTATTTCTAAATATTAATAAAGTAATTAAATTCTGTCAAGTTTGGATATAACTTAGGAAATATTAGGAAGGCTATGTGGACATACGAGGGTTGTCTAGGTGAAATTGTTGATAAAGAAAATAATAAATGAGAGAGAAAATTGAATTGTCAAATAAAATATCTTATCTTTGTTATAAACTAGATTAAAATAAAAAATCTTGAAAGTATTAATCGGAAGGTAAAGTTTAAAAGATTCTAAACAATCACTAACGAAGAAGAATATGAGCAGACATACTGGGAAGAATAAAAAAAGGATATAATCTAGAGAATTCGCTACTTCAAAATTATTTACCTTGATGGGTAAATTTTTCTAAATGTTTTAAAGATGACCCTCCTACCAGCAATGATTATAGAAATCAAGGAGATTATTAAGAGTTGCCATAATTTAATCAACTCGAGTTTAACAAACTATCGATTTCGAATTCGACAGTCTCTTAGATGATGTTAAAATCGCAGAATATAAGAGGCTAACTTTTCTATGTATGTATCAGAATCGTTTTCAAGTAGAACAATCGCAAGGAACGGCAATGGGAATTATCGCTGTTCATTGCTAACTTATTCATGAGTAAATTCGAGTCGGACGTGAAAAAAAAAAACATTTCCCTAGAATCTGGTGGAGGATATTTTCACGGTTTTCTAGACCATCATCGCGGATTTTGTCTTAAAACTATACTCACAATTCCATAGTTTTAAATTCACTGTAGAAGAGATGAACAACCGCCTTTATTTGCTAAATAGTTTAGTGACAAATAATAAATTAGAAATAGATTTCTATATTGTGGACAACATAAAATGGTTGGCACTAATTTAACTAATAAACCAACTCTCCACTTAACAAGGCGAGATTTAACAAAGAATTGCAGATCATTAAAAAGGTAGCTATCTATAATGGTTACTCTTCATATAGATGTAGTCCGCAGTATAAACAAATTCCAATATAAACACTAAGTAAAAGGTACCATGACATTAACTTCAGAAGAAAATCGCTACAAGTTTGTTAAATTACCATTCCATCGTATTTCAAAACGTTTAGGCGATCTTTTTGAAAAACAAAATTTGAACATTTGCTTCGCCTCGCGAAACAGTGAAAAACCTTTTAGGCAACGCGACAGATAAACCTCATTCTGATTGAAAGATTGGCGCATTTACAGAATCGGTTTTAGTGAGAGTAATAAGCCTTACATTGAACAAAGAAAGCATGCGATCGAAACTAGGTTTAAGAAACACATGGCAAGTTATCACTATGGGAATCATCCAGCGTTGCGCAACATATAACCGATACCGGACATAAAATGGATAAAGAAAATCTTGAATTAGTGAAAAATGTACAATCACCGAAAGAGTTAGACGCATACGAAACCATATATGTATGAAAAAATATTCAATTAACTTACTGAAACGGGAAGTTGCATCTTTCCACCATTCAATTTTGATGGATTTATTGGGGAAGAATGGTTCACATCCGTCACTAATTCTTGGTATTTTGAAGGGTCAAGTAGGCGTAGAAAAAGCACTTCCAAATATTTGAACTATGGTATATCTATTTTCTTTATTTTTTTTTTAAGGTTTAGTAAATATTGAACTAGTTACTGTTTATCTGTGGGGTACTAACTACTGTTCCAAGGAGAATAATCAGTTTAGTTATTTTGTTCTATAAATTGAAATTGAAAACCAAGTAAGGCAATAATAATTCAACTGTTTTTTTTTCTTTTCGTTAACTCTAGTTATTTTTAGCGATTTTTTTGTGTAAATTTATCTACGATTACGTATATTTCATTTGATTTACTACATAAAAGGTGTAATAAATATTAAATAACATGTTATATGTCTCTCTAACGATCAAGGAAGGTAAAAAATCTGTCATTCTCCGACATTAAAATTAATGTTTCTGTAAAAATACTTTTAGGCGTAGTGGCGCCGCAGCACGCTAGGGAAAATGGTGTTTCGTGAGATAATGGTTCTTGTGCGGAGAATTGCTAATATGTGATAACTACTCCTTGTCAATTATGTCCTCTAGTATTCGATATTATAATTATTATTATTACTATTATCATTATTAACAAAATTAAATCTATATCGCTCCTATAAATGACATATACAGAATACCTTTATTCTTGTCTTTTTTTTTTTATTAATTTTGAAAATTTACTTGATGCTCAGCAGTAGTAACCCTTTGTCGTTCTCCTCGCAAAGAGCTGAGTGCCCACAATGCGACACACCATTTTCTCAAGTAACGTGAATTTCTTGACTTATCTCTCAATGTTGCTATCGTTGGCCTTTGCGAAGATCGATGAAAGGTTATTTGTGCTAGGCTTCCTGTGTTTTGCTTTTGTGTATTTCCTCCTTTATTCCGAGCTTCTGCGTCATTGCTGCGAGAATCTATTGAAGTGACGGTAAGTACGTATATCTTTCCAGAAGGGAAGAACGCAATATTGAAATGACATTCACTTTCGCTAAAAATATCATAAGGTAAAACTTAAAAGTTTTGAATATAAACTTCAGTTTAATGTTTTTAATTTTCTATGTATGTAAATATGTACGTTCCTAGACTCCTTACCACAACAGTGCGCAAATTTTGTCAGTATCTGGTCTAATTAAAAAATATAGTATGTATGTAGTACCTATACTTTATTAGTAAATAGAACATACATTTATGATAAAGCTTATTAATAAAATATTTTCTACATATCATACATATATTATTGCTGGAAATGGGAATGTAGGAGCTAGCAAACACCAATTGTATTGATCTTTAGAGGCTACATTAGAAGGCATTGGAAAAAGATCCAGTAATATTTCTAATCTTTTAAAATAATAAAATTGTTTATTAAATCAGTTATGAAGACTTTCGAAACAGCGACCAACTTTTTCAATTTCTCTATTTAATTAATTGTAAAATTGTGTAGAAATTAACAAAAGAAACAAGAGTGGTTTATATAAATCCAAATTTTTTTTTTTGGTAAATTTTATACTGTGAAATTTGATAAGGCTAGGATGACATTGATCATCTTATTCAGAGCAGCTCTCAGTGTTAGACAGTGCATAAACAATCGTGGGGATTGGACATTTTATTGATAATTTTTTAGTGATTGTTGTTTTTTTTCCAATTGTTATGATTTAATACTGAAAACTAGTAGTTATGATTTACTACATGAAACTTGCCAAAATTTCACCTTTGTGACTCAGTTCCTTCAAGGTGTCAATTTTAGTAGTAGTAGTAGTAGTTTAGTATGAACAAAAAACAGTAAATAAATTGAATAAATTTTGAAGTTTACGTTTTTCAATGAAGCATTTGAATACATGTGTGATTCAAGCGTGTTCTTTTTTTTTTATTAACTAACAGTTTATAGAATTTAGTTGACGTTTTGGTGGTTTATAGTGATGGGTCGCTATTTTGGGAAGTTATTTTGTAGCAGCTATTCAATATCAAAAGAAGCTGCTACTTTTTGTAGCAGTTTCCTGATATAGTAGATAAGTGTGAATGTTGTGTATAAAATGTTTCTAAATATGTTGTATATAAAGTTTGTAAGGAGAGTGTCGTGCGTCGGATCGGAGCTGCACCTCCAAGCGTGCAAATTTTGTCGTATGAGGGTATTTAGATCGTCTTCACCACTTTGGGAGGTGCGTGGCGCAGAAGGGATTAATTATTTTATTTTTATGATTTTTTATGATTAAATAAATAAATTAATAATTTAATTTTTTTTACAATACCGGTAATAATAATTTAAATGTACCTAAATTTAAATGAAACAGGTTGTATACCGCTATTTAACGAAAACTGCTACAAAAGTAGCAGCTTTTTTAAACTGCTAACCAAAAGTAGCAGAAGCAGGTTGTAGCTGCTAACGTAAAGAAGCAGTTTTATACATCAGTGGTTTATTTTTATTTTAAGAAAAAATGTGTTAAATACTGGTAATTACACAGCTTTGAAATATTTATGCTACTACCACTGGATGCAGTATATGTTATTTCTTGTATAGGTATATGTTTTTTCGGGGCAGAATGATCAAAAATATGCAAAGGTAATTCATAATTTTATTGGAAAATACCTTATTGTGCCAAATATGGCCACCGTATTAGGTATGTGATACAAATGGCAAACTGCAGCAAGATTCCTTTGGAAAACACTTTTTTTAAGATAATATAAACGGAATATATTTACATAACAAGAAAAACAACAGTAAGTAGGTATGAAAAAATTATCTTTAAAAAAATATTGGACAAACGTATTTATTACAATTATCACTCATAGCAGTTGTATAAGATTTGTGATCGTTTCGGGCGTTTAGTTTATTGACAGAAAGCGAATGTGAATTCCCGTTTTGTGCGTCAATTTTATATTTTACAGGAAATATGGAAGAATAAAAACAAAATTAACAAGTTTTGCTGATTTAGGAATTTAATTTCAAATTAAAAGAAGTCTACGATAACCCATGAAGACACAGGCACAATATTTATAGATATTATTGTATTGTTTATTGTAAACAGCATTAATTCCTTATAAACTTAAAAGTAATTCATAATAAATTGATTTTAATCCGTAAGGGATTACTGGGTAAACAAATATAATCCCTTGACAACTTTCACCTATGCAAATGATTATAAATTCAAACCAATATATTAATATTATATAAATAAATAAAAATAAATTGATTCTTAATCTCTTGATGAGTTCAATAATTATGGCTTAACAGAGGTTTTTACTGGTTTACTGTTACCTGCAAATTTTACCCACGAAATGGAATTCAAGAAAAAGAAATATAGTTTGGAAGCTCGAAACGAGACTATTTGAGGTAACATTTTTCAACGCCCGAAAGGGGAACGCAAAAATGGGAAGAAACGGTTGCATAAGGGAAAAAGAAAAAGATTTATTGAAATTTTACAATAATAATTATGCAAGTTTCTTAATGGTAGTTTCAAACAATTTCTGGAAGTAATTTATTGACTACCCACTTATTATTTAATTTTACTAATTATGTGTGCAACCTACATTTCTTGCACACACACGTTGGGACCTTAATAACTTGAGATAGCTACCTTCGCCATAGCGATATCGGTATAAACTTCTTTTTAGTTGCTAAAATTGCTATAACCTTGTCGTAAAATCAAAAAGGGGCTTTATTAATTCCTATGTTGTTCTCGCAGATTTTTTTTGTTTAGTAGGAGTTTGAGAGATGCGGTGTTTGTAGCGACGTTTAAAATATGTAGGTGCATATGACATGATTACCATGAAGGATTCAATATAGCGACTTTATTTGTTGTAAATCATCATGTTCATGATATTAATATTTTCATCTTGATTATTTTATACCAGTTTTGCTTTTGTGCACCTGACTCATGATGTCCATTGTTTTGAAGTTAACAAAAGAAAGCAGGCTTTGTATTGTCCTAATTTTCGTTTCTTTGAAAACCAGTTAAAGCCCCCGTTTTTCTCTAAAATCAATACATTTACAAGCCACGTTCACATTTTCTGAAACAAAATTGTACTAACCCAATATTTTTTTTTTTTTAAGAAAATTATGATTTTAAATCTTTCAATACTCTTTGTTTTCTAGAAAATTGAACTATAATACATTTTTTTTTTTTTATTATTATAAATTGTTTAGTTTTATTTAACATAACCAAATAATTGATAGCATAAGGTGTTTTATTAGTTTAGAATGCATGATTAATATAATGATTCCTGACTAACGATTTGCCAAAAAGATATTTGAAGTAATAAGCAAAAGAATTAATTTTTCACTTTTTTGCTACTTTACAAAATTCCTTGTGAGTGGAAAAGATTTAAAGAACTTATAAGAATGTTGCTTTATAATTACGTTCAATTAAATATCACGTTAATTAATATTTAAATTTTGACATATTTCATAACATTTGTGGCCTCTGTTTGATTGGCTGATATAAAATTATATGTAAGCCTCTTGTTACGTCTTATAATCGAAGATTTCAACCGAAGGACGAAGCACGTGATATAAGAACTAAATAATATAAAAAGCTAATACAAATACTGCAGAATATTTCTAATAAATTAAAAATGAATGTAATAGACAGGAGCAGAGGTTGCTAATTTTTTGTATAGTAGATACTGGCCAAAATGAATTTTGCGTTTTGTCCGTTTAAATATTAAAACAATTACTATTCTTTTCGAAATCTTGAAGGCGCCCAACAAATTTGGAACAAAGATCTTTAATTTTATTTGACATATAATTCAGAGTTATATTTGCCACGATAATTGGATAATGTAAAATTAAAAAGATATTCATAACTATGCTTCTTTTCGTTGCCAACATTGCCTCTTTTTCCCCAGTGGGCGGTCATCTGAGGAGCTTTCGGATGACTGGGCCCGTCCTTAGAAATAAAATAGTATCACAAGTACCAATGCAAAAATTCAAATACAGGATACCTGAAAAGTATATCTTATTTTTCATTGATGAAAACATTCCTTCATATCCGTGCCGATTTAGAGGTGCAAATGATGCGTAGCACCAGGGCGGTACTTGGGAAATCATGGTCAAAAAAATAATTAAATGCAGTATTACAACAAACAGGGAAATTCTTTTTGTAATTCTTACCAAACAACGCTAGTGATAAGTTCTAAAAGGCCTTTAACGAGTGCCCCTCAAATTTCATAAAGGAAAGTAATTTTCGATGAAGTATGGCAAGTCAATTGATGTCAGTACAATGAATTACCTCTACAATATTTGATATTAGTGTAAACAACCTGTTAATTTAAAATAAATAGTTAGTTAATGAATGCAAATATGTAGCCACATTTAATTCAATTTTCTACAATATTTAAGCTAGTCCAGTTTACTTCTTTAAAAAACAAATACTATAGAGATTTGAGGGGAATATCGGGCACTGCAGTTATTTCAGAGAATTAAATATTTGTTTGCCTACACATAAACAAGCCATCTCCTTCAGTCAATGAATATTTCATTGATTTAACAAATTCTTTTTCTCTGTGTTGGTATATGTAATTTAAATTTGAGTTATCAGAACATCGAAGACGATGTTACAATAGAAATGCAGATTTAATAAGTTTTAATTTCATCCCACAGCCACAAGTTTCATTTTTATTATTCACGCTGCCAATATGCTTTATGTCAAATATTTCTGGGAATAAAAAATGTATCTAGGGTTTATATTAATGTTTTGAATATTCTTGGGAGAGAGATGAATTATGATTTAGAATTTTCTTTAATGGTTGAAAGGAAATTTGCGTTAATTTGGCGCGCGACAACATTAATTGTCAAGCAGAACTTTTGCAAATTGGAATAGGTGTGCATTAATGAATAAATAAACAAAGTCGCTCTTGTTAATATATAATTACCGACGTGTGCAGCTAATTAAATCAGTAGCGAACCTTAATACACCATGTTTCTTTTTATTCCAGCGACCGCGTCTGATGTCACTAATGATGGTAGATACTATGACCATTTATTCCTCTCAGTTGTAATAATAATTTGATTAATTAGAAAAGAATGCACCGAAAGAGTAGTCGGAACGTTGCGTAACCATATCATTGGCAGGGGTCAGGAGGAATTTTGTAGTAGAATGCTGTGCATTTGGTGGGGAGAGCTAGAGACGCAGGGGAGACGTCGGTGGGGACAGAAAGGGGCGTCGCCCTGGGCCACTCACCGTTCTGGGCAAGCGTCCGCGCTCGCATCGCACTTAGTACGCATTTAGCTCGTATTTGGAGTGATATGTTGTGTTACGTCATTTTTCTGAAAAGGACTTTTTGGTTTCGCTTTCCAAAGTGACTCTTTCGGCGATTTCGAATTTTTCTTGGTATCATACAGTCACATACGACTAACCGTCCCGGCCCACGGTATCCTTAAGTTCATGTGATATAGTTTCTCTTTATTTATTTTTCGTTTACCGGACGTGTGTCAGTCTTTTGCGGATTTTGCGTCGGTGAACTCCTTTGCCGTTCTGTGACCATCAACAAACATTTGGCGGGCCCCACAGTCTTGGGAAGGCGGCCACTCTACGACCAGACCAGCAGAAAGACGACGACCAGGGAAACATTACCAGGCATCATCCGCAAATCGCGGCTTGTCCTCATTTAGTTCCGTTTTTAACTGTTGTATTTAATTTTGGTTTTGTGTTCGTGACGCGGGTTTTTTTTTCTTTACGTTCTTTGTTTATTTATTATTTCCAATTGGTTTCTTGGGCGCCTGACACGAATAAAGACTGATTAGTCTTAAGGATCTAAGGACATCATTTCTAATTAAAAACAAAAATTAAAAAAAACTGAACGCCGCGATTATACTTAATACAAACATTATTATTGCAAAATACGTGTAACGCTAGTTAGTGTTATTCCCTTTATTTCTTTTGTAATTGTGTGATTGTGTGCGCATTCGTTTTTGTGTCTCTCTGTAATAAAAGGATTAAACAGTTTTTATTATTGCAACGAGACGAAGAAAGATGGAAAAATATCAAGAACACGAACAGGAAGACGACCAGATTTTCGAGAGCGAAGATATCCCGGAGTCTGGGTAAGATTTATAACTGACGAAATAACAGATCGATTTATTTGTTTACCGTGTACATACATGACGTAAGAGATATAATGCAAAATAGAAGCCTCTTTTCATCGTTTCTCAAATGAAACTGAAAGCGTTTCGTAGCAAAAGTTTCCTAAATTAAATTCTAAAAATAAACTATTTTTTGTTACGAATGACAAATATATTGAATTGTATAGTAGGTAACAAGTTTAAACAAAAGTTAGATGTAATAGTTGTTTTATTTATTTTGATACGTTAGTACTTTTGTGATTATTACACAATACGTTTATGTAAGTTGATATGGTACTGTCGTTTTCTATTCTAAATCTAATTCAAATTTTTGTTCTAATATTATTTTAATAACAAATGATACAACATGCTTCTAGTTATAAAATGTATTTGCTTGTAAATTGGTCCCTTAGTTTTGAAAACGTTTAACTCCACTTCCCCGTGTAATAATATTTTTGTTTACTGTTTATTCAAAGTTATGCAAATAAATTTAATTTATTTTGTTTGAGAATACGCAAAAACGCACGTATCCTTCCAAAATTATTCGGAAGTGACCATTGTATTCATAATAGAAATGCAGTATATACAGTTTATACCAAGATTGATGTTACAAGGAAACTGAAAAAATGTCTGATTTTTTTAAAGAGTATAGAACAAAGTTCTGTTTAGTGTAAAGAAAATTTTAACGATATTTTAAGTTTTTCTATACGACACCAAAACTATTTTCTTTGCTCGTTAAATGCCCTTTCTGTTCATGATTTTGACAAAATATTATTAAGAAAAGTTGTTCAGAATGAGTAGTTATCTCCTGATCCAAACTTCACCAATAAAAATGTTTTTGGATTAAACAAAATAAACTTCAGTTACCCGCATCTTAAATTCACACAACATTTATTCAAAATAAGTCTCATCATTTTCTGCAAACTTTTATATGCGATGTCTATAAATTCGCATCAGTGTCCTGTTTAATCTAAAAACTGATAATATAATCAGAGTAGGTATTTCTGGCTGAAATGTTATATAAGAAAATAACTTCTTATTCTGAGCCATATCGATTTTCTTAATAATATCTCTTCAAGTCATAAAAGCGCGCTTTACCTATAAAGAAAATAGTTTCCACTTTACTTTCAAAGGTACTTTATTTTACAAAAATTGAAAATACTCTTAGAATGCTCTTCACACCAAGGCGAACTTAATCGAACATTCTTAAAAAAAAAAAGTTTTCTCCACTACACCACTTGTCCAATCCCAATATCTTTACTGGGACTGTACAAAGATATACGTGTAATAATCTACAAGAACTGGTGTCAATATACCCTGCATCCTCCACATCAGGATCTATACCTTTCTAGAATGTAGCCATTTCCTTCGTCAATCACATTATCAAAATTCTGTCTACACGCCACACTGTACTTGACAAAGATATATGATGCGTTCCAACGTTAATAATGGTAGAATAGTTATTTTGGATATCCTTCTGAAAGCAACTTTCTGTATTGTATTTTGCATTCATTATATCTCTTATGCTTTACACCCATAATATTGTTTCACTATATCTATTTATTCTTTTTAAGAAATTTCAATATGTGGATTCTTTAGCAAATGCCTCTCGAAGTATATAAAGATTAATAATAAAAAAGGAAGCCATATCGTTTATATTGATGTAATTAATATACTCAACCAATCAAGTTTTAAATAAAATATCAACTCTGGGCTAATTGTATGTGATTAATATCAATGTAAGAAAAACTTGTAACTGAATTTTCACTTACAATATTTATTTCTCGCGTTATTATTCAAGTATGTATATTGTAAACAACATTGAACTGTGAACAGAGTCACTTTGATGATAACTTGGCTATTGAAACAGTACATCCAGTGTAGTGAAGTTAGTAGTAAGATGTTCTAGAGCATGTAGTGTTATCAGTGCCACATTTTTAGCATCATTACAACAACTGTCGCAATAAAACTAAAATTTAGAACAAAAGAAATGGTTATAAGCAAAGATACCTATAGAAAGGAACTCTTTTATCAAAAGAATCAGCAATACACCATTATCAAAGTGTGTGTATAAATGGAATGTCAGATGTACAGGCTGTTGTTTAGGATTATGAAAAACAACTCGACGACACTTCTTGACGCTGATATGTGTTGATGTTGTCAAATGCCGGGGTGTTCCAACCTCTGGTAGGAATTTTTCACGTGTCAAACATCCCATTAAAACGCTACTCACTACTTTGGTTCTTATCTAAGAAGACATATTTTGATTTTTATCCATTATTAAAAACCAAAAAGATTGTTGTTTATCGCTAGATGAAACTTAGGGTTATGGAGTACAACTCCAACTTCTAGACGCTGACAGTTGATGCATCCTCATTGAAATCTAGCCAAACTAGAGGTGTTCCAACTTTTGACACGGAAAATAAATCTTTTACGTGTCAAACATCGCATTGAAACACGACTTACGATCTTAGTTCACATCTAAGAAGTCATGTTTTCATTTTTATCCACAAAAAGATTGTTGTTTGTCGCTAGGTAAAGTTTAGGATTAGTCGAGTTGTACTCCACTCGACACTCCTACACGCTGATATCTGTTGATCTGTACCATCCCCAGTGAAATTTTACTAAACCCTGAGGTGTTGTAACCTCTGGTAGATTTTTTTTACGTGTGGAACATCGCAATGAAACCCAACTTACGATCTTAGTTCCTATCTAAGAAGTCATATTTGGATTTTTATCCACAATTAAAAGTCAAACCGTGTCAACCGAGCATAGAAGACATGCGTTCGGTTGAAAGACGAATATACTGAGCGACAATATCCACACAGTCTTAAAAATAAGATAGAAAATTTCAATTTTCATTCCTATATGAATGAAGAGAAAACTGGTATGCACAAATGAAGAGAAGAAGATATATCAAGTATTCTAAGTTTGTAGAGATTTTGCATCTTATTTCACGTACACTTTTTGTGTAACTGTCCTTTACGCAACCATATCATTTGCAAGGAATGACTATTTTCAATTACAGCAGTCGCATTCTGGAGTCTGTCTCGAAATGTTCTCTATAGTTCCATGGAACATCTATTTTATAAATATTGCTTTTAACATTTCCCGAAAAAAAAAAGATAAACGAGAAGCCTTAAGTCAAGAAATCACGCTGGCCATTAAACAACTCTGCCATTTCTATCTAATTCAATGGTTTGGAAACTCCTCACTTAGGTAATTTCGTACAATTGCTGCGCTACCACGGTCTTGTTGCTGCAACTGGTTTAATGCTGTCGCAAGTGAAGACGCTCTACTAGTTAATCGTAGACGGTTTAAAGCTGTATTTTCATCCAGGAAGCTAGTGATGTATGTTCTAAGAATTTTTGAGTATCTTTGTACATGTAACGTCTCTTTAAGCATAATGGCAAATAAGATTTTCCAGATTGTGAATACAAATGGTTAAAGTGAAGCCATGCTGTGGTCTCCTTATCCTATTTGGCCTGGGATTCTGCCCGAGCTCCCAAAAAAATCTGGAAAGAAAGCTACGTTGTGGCTTTTTTGTTGTCCTCCGTCACGCAGTCTGATTGTCGTTTATACGAGCCATCTAGCGGGACTGATAGTCCATGAACTATCCGAGCTAGTTCAATGACTGCATTGCCAGCTTTATACTACAGTAGCTTGCGGGTGAGAGTTTGACACGTGGCTCCTAGGGGACGCACAAACTGAGCTCTTTTTCACTTAGTAGGTGATTGTACGTAAAGCTTGAGATGTTATTAATGATGAAAGTGGGTTTATACACTCGGAGGAGCGCTGATGACGCCTGCTAGGCAGAAACTCAGGTCCGTTTCTAGTGTTATTCCCCTTTCATTGCTCTTGCTAGTATGGTAATTCCTACAATAGACTATGAGCTCAGCCTGGTGACATAGTCTATTGGTTCATTGTATTTAGGCATTTATTCGTTGATGTTCCTCTATTCAACTCTAAATGCCTTTTCCACATGTTGTATTACCTTTCTTAACATTTATCGTTTCTATTCGCTGATATACGGCATTTTTCATGTCAGTAAACGATAATTGAAATGTTTGACAGTGAATAAAAGATTAATAATATTTTTTTTGTCAAGATATTGCGGTGATGTCAAAATCCAACATGGTTCCCATAAGAAATAATAATCTGGATGATAATCGGCAAGAAGTGAACATTTCGAGTAGGCCACTGAAGATCGAAAATGGCGATATACAGTGTGCTTTTAGTTTTTCTCCGCAGCACAAAATGAAGATGTCACAAATAAAAGAAGAAAATAGTTTCTTTGTTGTTTCAAGAAGGAAACTCGTGCCGCATTTGCAAAAATTTATTATCTATTCAGATTCATAAGAACTAATGGACAAATCCCTTTAATTTTAGTTTCATGATAGGCTTGACCGAACATTTTGGTGAGGTGCTTAAATTATTTATCTTTTTTCACGTATGGTCTACATAATAATTGCTTATGAGGTAGAATACAATATCCTTCCATGTTAATGAGTAATCGTCGCAACGACACAATTAGAAATATTTATTGAACTATAAGGGGTAGTCCCTATATCATATTTGCATGGTGAGTACATACCAAGCCATCCCAACTACAAGCAGTTACATACATCGTTATATGTATGAAGCGCACTCTAGTGTTCGTAGTAGAGGTGGTTCCTGCTATATACAAATGTGATAAAACGCGAGACATATTTTTGCAGTGACTTTTTTTTAAAATTATGTGTTTTATAAATTCATAAAGTTTTTTGGCTTCAAATTTGTAATTAGTACAAACAAAACCTTATGAGTTTGCCTATTTAACTTAATTCGGAATCGAAAAAATATAAAATTGATGTTTTTTTTTTTTAAGCAAGCTGTGTACATAAACGTATATTTTCGTCGATTAAACAAACACCAAGCTAGAAATTATGTTTATCTCATTTACGATAACAGGTTAAACGATAAACTTAAAAAAATCATTTACATATATATAGTACTTATATATATATATGTCTATGTATATATATATATATATATCTTGGATTAAACTTTGTTTTTGAACCGTCTTGCTACGATTAGATTGCAACAGAAAGTGTTAAAAAAATAACATGCGCACACACAATTATATTTGGGGATATAATATTCAGCCCATTTATATATTCACGAGTATACGATGAAACGTACACGGTTTCATTCAGTTATGTAAATTTTAATGAAAATGTTGTGTTATTTGCTTTTGATAGCCTTTATCTGTTTTTTAAATATGTAAATAACAGATAGAGGGTCAATTCACTGTTAATACATCGTGTGTAATTATTTTTCGTTTACTACACGAAAGTAATCATATCTTAACATGAACAGCGCAGATTTATTTGCAATTCCTGGAATGTTTGTTCAAAGTATAGATATAAACTTATTATTGATAGTGAAAAATTTCAGTTTCAGAAATTTCAGTTAATTTGTGTTTTGAGTGTAATAAGTTAGTCTTCGTTTTAAAAATTCTGTTAAGTCTTACATTCCACATTATATATTCAGAAACGAACTTAACGTTTTATGTCATCCCAAAATGTTTAGGTGTTTTAACTTTGAAAACAATTCATGCGATACTGTGTTTATGAAACTGAAAATTGAATTGTCCCTGAAGGAGATGGTATCATAATTAATTAAACAAACGCCAGAGAAATATTTAAACCAAAGGTAATTGGTATATACTTCATGATTTTTATCCTTTCAAATTTACTCTAAAATGAAATTTTATTTTAATTTCGTTTTAAACGCTTTTTTGGAATTAATTTCCACTTTTAATCCATGCATCAGGCCTAATATTTATGATATTGCAAGATGTTGGAGGTTGGAGGTTATGCTACCTAGATATTTCTATAATTTAATTCCTGGAATATGAGTACTGAAATCCAGAAAACATTTCCTGAAATTGATACTATTCATAGGTACTATTTACTATTGCTATTGACAATTGATATTGTGCGAAATTTGTTTGCAAAAAAGCTTTGAAGTGAATGTAGAATTCATACAAAGAAGATATTTTAACTGTTATTTCAAAAAGGAAACCTGGTTTTCTGATTTATACTGCTCTAGTTCTTATCGGTTCATGTGAGCATATATCACAAAGATTTCATGATGGATAAATTACATTGATTATGAAGGAAGCGAGCTATTAATAATAATCGTATGCCGCTAGTATCATTTAACAGAACCACATCTCCTATTTCACTACACAAAAAAAAAAACGATTTCGTTTCGTCAATCACAATTGACTTTATTCAATAAAATTATTTGTTTACATATTGGCAAACAAACTTTTTATTTCACAACACAAAATAATTTGGTTGGAATAATTTAGTTTTGATAGCCAACGTTTTATTCAAACTAATGAAATCCTTGGTAAATGTGCCAGATTAATATCTTATAATCAACTATTATCGGAATGAAATAATATAAACGCCATCTATACGACAATTTCAGTTATGCATATAAGTATTTAACGTATTTGATATACTACATCGAGAGAAAAAAATAGTGTGTACATCAGAGCACTTATTTAAAAATAATTAGCATTTGTTTAAAGATAATTATTGATATTATTTTGTGCTTATTAAGTGCTCCTGATCTACACACTATTTTTTTTTCAGTGCAACTTTTGTCAATTGAATATAGAATAATATTTTACTACGTTTTTCTTGGTAGATTAACTATAATTATGGTTAATTCAACGATATTTTGTACAACCTGTTTTGTTTAAAAATAAAACAAAAATTTAAAAATAAATTTTACTTCAATGTAAAGGCCTAGTTAAATTAACAAATGCCTATGCTTGTTTCAAATAAACCTTATACAACCATTTTTTTTTATTTGATTGAGTACAACAATATTTTTGACATTATTTAATATCAATAATGTTAACAAATAAATGTTAACAAAACTATAGAATAAACTTTAAAGAACGTTATTCTAAAACCATACTTGCAGTTGTTTGTTGTGGAGGTGAGATTAACCGTAGACAGAGAGGTATTCTACTAAATTCTAGTTATGTCAGAATGACATTTATAGACATTATTTAGCTACAACCGTACTGTAACTCCTATCTTATGTGTTTTCTTACAATATAGGTTTTTCTGTATGATATTGCTAACTCGTAGATGAATTTTAAAGCGTGTATCAATATAATAATACCGATCCCATAGATTTATGCAGTGAATTGTCTCAATATTTAATACAAATATAATCCCTTTAATACTATCTATTAACAGCGTTAGTTAACTTTATTGAAAAATATTGTATCAGATTTATAGCATATAGTAGAAAATACCAAAAAAAAAATCTTGGAGTATAGAATCGTATAAGAGTTACCTAGATCAAAAATACTATTAGGTGCTTCCACTGCATCACAGAATTACTGCCGTCAGACCAATGTCCTTTTCAACAGTAGCGGAGATCAGAAAATTTAATTAGAATTAATACACTATAATTCAAGAATATGAAACAATTACAAAGTCAATTAATTGTCGCTTTGATCCGTAAACAATGGTATTTGACTTCTCATTTATTATCAATTATTCCAGGCAAATTTGGTTTTTCAATTGGAGTCAATACTTGATTATAAATGCGTAGATAATCAATCTATAACGAGTTCTGTTTCAAACCCGAGGGTTTTTGATTTATTGCTTCAACCTGGAAGGATAGTTGATTCAATAATCTCTTAAATGTTGCCTGAAGACATCGACCATTTTAAGTTAAAATTTAAAACATATTTAACCAATGTACTCTGAAGAGGATAGGCGTTGGATTAAGTGTTATATGTTATTTGAAGATACAGCTATTTTTGTTGTATCTAATCGGAAAGTTACGTTGAGCCAAATGTACAACTATTTTTCACTAAATAATTAAAATAAATAAACATTATTATAGCAAGCTATAGAAGCACTCAATTTGCTTTGCAAGGTGTATATTCAGGTGTATTTTCATGATATTACACACTGAGAAAAGAGGTTGCATTAAATGAAAAGTTTTATAACGTTTGGTTTTTATCATGCTAAACGAAAAGGATTCCTTTTCGCAGAAAACGGTTTATATTATTTGAAAGTAGCCTGCTGTTTTGCGGGAAAACTATTTTCTTCTTAAGTACATGCTTTTGGACGAAAAGTAACCGTAATTTAATTAAATGGAATGCACCTTAGTTTTGATTAATATTTTATAATATCTGTATAACTTCTGTTTAAGTTAAAACAATACACATTCACATGTTATATTGCTATTATTGTATTCACTTTACTTTAAATAAAAAACCCGACGTTTTAGTTTATTTGCGTGGACACGCATGAATACACTGATTTAAAACTTTTGGCTTTTAGCGGAAAATGTAAGTCTCTGCATTCAAGCTGAGTGCTTTTTTACGCGAAGGTATTTCAGTTTTGTGCATGTTCCCACGTGCATAAATCTCAGATACACAAACTATAGTAAACAAAGATAAATATTTTCGTGCAAGATTAAAGGAATTTCAGGGACAATTGGAATCTTTTCAATTAATATTGCATTACGTTTAAGCCAATGCACTTTACAGAAGTATATAGTGTTTGAACGTTTAAAACTGTTACCTATGGAAAAAATACATTTTTTGTTAACGCATTTGGTTACTAAATTATGAATTAATTGAAATAATATTAAAAAATATTCCTGTATAAACGAATAATTTGGTTAAAAGGTTTATTTGAAACAATGTAATATTATTTTCATATAGCAGATTTCTCCCTGTATAGTACTATGTGTAGTACAGAAATTGTCGCATAGATGGCACATCTCCTGTTTCATTCCAGTAACAGAATATATTTCGCACAAAAGGGTGTTACAACATACTAACCTGGTATATTTATCAGATCAACATCTGATAGCGGTCTACTGGGATGATCGCTGCGATCAACTCCTAATACCAGGAGAAAAGCTTACGGTTTTTACAACATCCCTAACCACATGTCCCTCCATATATGATAAACATGGAGTGCATGGATTTTTGGAGATAATTCATTTTATTTCAATCAAAAATGACCACGATATTTTGTGGTGTTTACGCTTTTCGGTAAAACCGCAAAAAAGTCAAGTCTAAAGTGAATAAATGTTATAAGAAAAGGAAAAACCTCTTGATTCAAAATGTTTACGGTTTTCTGTCAATGTGCAGCAGGGTTTTCAAGTTCAAAATAAAGAGGACTTGAATCAACTATCAATATATTTCACTTAAAAGAATGCATTCGAATAACGTTAGTTAGCGTAGTGCCACAGGCGCTTCAATTGATCGTACGAAGGATCACCATGCTCACTTGTTCCTCCAAATTCGACGACACTGCATTGCCAGTGAAGAGACGCAACTTTGGCAGTGAAATTTAGACTAAGCTTCTTGTTCATATAAAGATGATTTGTTTTACAATTGAATAATTTAATTAAATATTTTACTTATTAAATTGCAGGTGGTTTACGTATCTTAAATGAAATAGACTGTTAAAATATATAGCTACTTTTTATAGATTATATTCCGACATATAATGAGCATATATCTGAATTTAAATGAATATATAGTGAATAAGAACATGGTAACGTATTTTTTTCTTTCGTAATTTCTTCTTTCGTATTTTCCAACTACTATTCTGAATCGTCGTGTACCTGCACATCCATATAAAGTCTAAGTACATCAAATAGCAGAAAAAAATATAAAATAAAGATTACATCTTTTAGAGACATGTTTGTTTGGCTATCAAATACGGTAGAGTCAAAGATACAATAATTAAAAGTAAAGTCCTAATTTGGAACAACACCAGTTTCAGACGTTAACAAGCCGCTTTTATTGGTCCGCTCCATGAAATTACAAACAAAGAATTGCTTGCCGTTATGGTAGGAAATACTTGGAACGTTTTCTGAAGAGTCAAGGTCCGAAACGTCAAGGAAAGTTGATGGTGATTCACACGACCTACAGAGCGCGCCTCTCGTGCACCAAAGACGCGCGCCCAAAATTGATTTCCGAACTGCCAAGTGAATCATTCACCTCTTTGGTGTAATTTTTAATTTTAGTTCGCCGGATTAAAATCCCGAGTGTGTGTCAGATTTCGACTATGCGAAGGTTCTAGCATTTTTTCGTCGTCCAATCGTCTTCCTCGTCCGGCAAACGGTTCTCACTGTATTGTCGTCTCTCTTTTTGCGTACGTATGTGAGGGAAACGGAGCAGTATCTCGTTGGCACTGAACGTTGTTTGTTTCGTTGTTCTTACGTTTTACGAAACGGCGTCTTTTATACCGTCACAGAAACGTACGCACATTAAGCGAAACGAAAAACAGGTTGTTTTACATTTATTTCAGGAAAAACAATTAAATGACGGTTTGATATCCTTTCGCAAGTCTTTTTTTATATCATTACTAAGACTGTGAATTCCGTATAAAATTCACAGTTCTTTATTAGGTAGGGGAGACCGGGGCAAGTTGTAACAATATTCAGATTTTAATATTTTTTGAGAATATATTCAATAGTAGAAGTTTGTAAATTTAACATCTAATTAAATATATATTATATTTAGCGCGGTTGTGGAGAACGCAGTTTTTGAAACCTTTGATACCTCTCTTCTAGGTACTATTAAGAATTATATCACCTTGCATTTATTACTATTTACCGTTACTGGGGCTAGTTGCCACCGCTAGGGTAAGTTGTAACATTGTGAATAAAGGACATAACATATGTTTTTCTGTTACCAGATTATTGTATTTTATCTACAATTAAAGAAAAACGCACTCATAAATAAAAATAAAAAATAAACCTTTAGTCTAAACACAAAATTTCTATTGATGTAAATATTACAGCAAACATTTTATTTAAAAAATTAAATTAGTCATCTGAATCACAGTGGTGACAAATATACGCTACACTACCCGGTGTACATTGGTCATGGGTCTACTTACATTGACACACACTAGTTTTGCCGCTTTTAATTTCTGAGTTGCTGCTTTTGACATTTTTCCTTTCTTTGCTTCCAATTTCAGAGTTGCAACTTGTGGAGAATCAGTTAATACGGTAGACTTTCTATTCTTACGACCCCTAGTTGTGGGTTTTTTCAACACAGCCATTGGAAATGGTTTTATAGTTGAAGGAGAAAACGGTATTCCTTTTGACGTTGAAGGTTGCATTAAATTGAGATTCCTTGAATACGTAGTTAAAGATGGAGAAGAAGCAACTGAAAATTCTTCAGAAAAATTGAAGGACTGCTTAGATTTGGACGAAGTTGACGGTAGATTAGGTTCTGGTTCTGTTGGTACTGGTCTAGGCAGGTAAAAAATCATCTCCACTAAATACATTTCTGTTAAATGGCTCTATGCCAGTACATTCAAAAACTTTTATAATGTTTTTCACTGACAGGGCTAGTGGTAAAGCTTTTCCAACAATTCCTGGTACATCATACATTGTCATTGATTTACCTGGATGATTCCGCATCCAGCTATCCTGTTCAGAAGTGATGTTTTTATGGGGAGGGAATGATAACAACACAACACCATTGTCTTTGACATACTTAACATTTCTATAGGATTCATCTATCTAATAATAGTAATACAGGCTTTGGAGGAGAAGGTCGAACATGCAAAACAAAATGTTGGATGAAAATAAAAAATTCTTCAGCGATCATCCAGCCAGACCCATTAGCAGCTCCAATGCATCCCCGTGGCCCATCTCTGATAAAATGGTCTTGAAACCGTTTTCTAGGGAATAGAAACATGGGTGGAACGTGATTTCCAATGGAACTTATTGCTGTACACATTGTTACGAGGACTCCTCCTTCGCTCGAAGTTATGTCGCCAACTGGCTTGGTGTCTTTTTCGGCTACCACTTTTCCAAGACGCTGTACAGTTATTAATCCGGTTTCGTCTACATTCCATATGTCAGGTGCAGAAAAATTATATCTATCGCGGACCCTCGCAAGCTTCTCATAAGATGCATCAACATTGGGCTTATTAAAATTTGTAGCCCTTCCAATACTGGTTGCCTCGGGAACACGAATCGATAGTGTTGTCCTCTTTCTTAGAAAATTCGCTAACCAGTCTTCTCCTGCAGCCTTGTTTTTCTCCCAATAATCAGGAATCTTAATAGTGAACGCAATGACACAGTCATAAGCAAGTTTTCTGACCTCTCTTGGAGACATCCCAAAATAAATGTTGGAGCAGTGTTTTATGTCATGTCACCCCACGTTACAACCTGCCCCGGTCTCCCCCACGCATTGAAATTTTGATTAATTTTCCAAGTAATTTATGTACCTAACCCATTGAAAAGTATAGCAAAATTATGCTGTATTGTAACTGAAAAAATATATTTTTTTCGAAAAGATTTACCCATTTTCGGATCGAATACATCAAATATTGTTGAAGTCGTAAATAATTTCGTAATTTGCTAATTCTTATTTAAGTGTCCTAAGTCTCTAATGCTTTTTTTTTACTACCAGGCAAAATATTATTTTTTGTAGAGATTTTTAGGCTAAAATGTTATTGAGCGATAGTTAGAAAAATATTATTCTGATTTCTAGTTTTTGCAAAAATTTTAAAAGATAAAAAACAAACCGAATTTTTCTTATTGAATAGAATCCTATTTATCCAAAAACTTTAATATTTACTTAAGATAACTCTTGCGTCTTTATCATTAACTAGATATTTGCAAGAAGAAACTAAAAAAAATATACACACATAAAAAATAATAAGTTCATTCTAGCACTTTTTAACTTCGTTTTTGATATTAGAATAAATGGAGTTTGCGGTTTTAATATTAGGAAGTGTTGAGTTTTTCGTTTAAGGGTGACATGTAGAACATTTTAAACAACACAAACTATTTTTTTTTTTGTTTTCATGCATTAAGATTTTTTCTTTAAGATACCTTCTCTATTCAAGATAAAGATTTGATTATCTGGCTAAATAATTATGTTTTGCCTTTTTGGGATTTAGATTTATCTTTTTTCCTGGCAAACCATTTTGGTTTCCTTTTGCATTTATTTTAAAATGTAATTTATTCTGAAAAAGTTAATAGTAACTCCAAATTTGATTAAAACAGTTACCGATGTAATAATTTATCTAGTTCGTAAGTAACTTTACTTAATCGCACGGATAACATATTTCCAAGAACATGTGTGTGTAAGTACAGACAAATTCAAAACTCATGTCTCCCTAAAGTTTTATTTTTTTGTATTTTATAAATATAAAGTTTTTCTGTTTTTGCTTAAAATGTGGCCCGTTTTTCATTAAGCGTTCAAGTTTTCGTAGAGTGCTGCCTCAGATATGTTTACATTTAAATTAGATATATTATTCGCCCACGAAGAAATTTTAGGGAGACGCGAATTTTGCATTTCAGTATACATGTGCAACCAGAACACAATGAAAGCGGCACAAGATGAACCTGGAATTCGGCGAAACGATTCAACTACCTTCGCTTGAGGGCTCGCAATTCGTTCGCTCATGAACATATACATTCAATAAACACTCGACAATACTACTTATTACACGACTAGCGAATACGGTAAATGTATTGCCAATGACAAAACACTATCGGGGATAACACAATTCTTTGCTATTAGATATCAACCCCGTATGTGGGATTTAATCTTTTATATTGACGTTTTACAGTAATTGCTGTTTTATTGCCATTGATGACAAACCATTCAAACTGTTTTCTTTTTATAATTGTTGTTTTCTTTTTTTTTAAATTCTAGCGTCAAGTCGATAACTTTCATTGTGTTCTAGTTGTAAATATCTGATTAAATAAACAATGAAGTACAACAAATAGACGTATGTTTTTAGGGCTGCCCTATCTTTAATATAGCTAAAGCAAAACACAAATGGCAGTATATCTCTTTGTAAATAAATTTCAATTTCATTATTTAAGGAAGTATCTATATTACTCCTCAGAAACTGTGCGGATAAAAATGCCAGGATCAACACATTGCCAGTAATTATTTACCCAATAGAAATTTCTGCTGCGAAATACGTGTGGCTCTATTTCATGAGGGCATTAATATCTCGGAGGCGCTAGCAGCCAGCATGCGTGTTCCATAGGGTTCAATCATGGGCCCTATTCTTTTCATTCTCTGTATGAATGACCGAGATTTTTACCTTTTTTTTTTGATGACCTCGCTTCCATGCGGATGATTTTACTCTAACAATTCTTTTTAAAAATAACGATAACTGTGTAGTGTGGGTTGGAAGCTAATATCACTACCCTGCCGCTTATTTCAAAGACCATAATTTACATTTTGATTCAGTAAAGGGCATATTGTCTGTTTCAACATCTGACGGAACAATGTCGACCCAATTACTGTGACCATTGAAGGTGAGATCTTGGATTCGGATTAGATTCATCATGGCTGGAGTAAGCAATACTCAGTCTTGCAAACCGCTCTTTGCGAAATATAAGCTGTTATCCTTGGTATGCTTATACAAGGTGTTAGGTAAACATGCGGCAAATAAGGGAGGGGGTGGGGGGTTATTCCTTGGCTTATTCTAAGAATATTTTGTCCTATGACGATTTTTGAAAAACCCCTTTGTTTCGATGATATAGGGCGAACAAGATTTGCGACAGTAACGGCATTTTATTATCAAAAAGTACATGTAAAGTTGCTCAATTTACAATAAATGTTCGAAATGGCTTCCTCCAGCCTGGATACAAGCATTCAATCTTCTCGTCATTGACTGTCGAACTTTTTCAAACAGATCAGGGTCGTTTCTAATTGAGTCACACCCAACAATTATTCGATTTCGCAAATCGTCCAAATTGTGAAGTAGCGTAAACTATTGACTTCAGAAAACCCCAGAAGAAATAATCTAGGGGCTTTAAGTCTGGGGATCGAGCAGGTCATGCGTGTGAGCCACCTCGACCAACTGAAATGAGGTGGTGCACCATCGTGCATAAACCACATCGCAATTCTTGTCGCGTAAAGAGAAAGATTTTGCATATCTGTTGGAATTAGCATCATTGCTGATTTAATTTTTTTGTAATTTTCTATACATGCGATTCTACTCATAAGAATTAAGGTTAATAAATTTAAAATTTCATATATTTACTATTAAAAATAAATAAATACATGCTTTATGTTTGTATCTAAAATCATCGCATTTATTAATGCTAATTTAGAATTCATGATGTATTTAATTATCTGAAGAAAATTAAAATTCAGTTTTTTTTGCAAACTTTTCACATATTTCATAGTATTTAATAAATACATTGGTTATTCAAAAGCATATATATTACTTAGAAATATGTCGGGTAAGTTTTTGTATTATTTTTTTAATATATACTATACTTGATACTATTGGATTTATCGAAGTTCATGAACTACATATACAAACTCGTTTGAAAGAAATATGTGTCAAAGACATATAAAATAAAAATCTTATGAATGCGGTTGAATTGATTATTAAATTCTTTTTATGGATAACTTGACACCGGCCAGCGAGCCAGTTGTGCAATGACACGGGCCGTGGGGTCAGTATTGCAGCTCATTTGGTTGCTGCAAGACACGTGCTGAATGTTACTTATATTCCAGTTGGTGAGTGGTTGGTCCTCCGACAGCTTGAACGATGTACATATTGCCAATTACTTTTCTTGGGTACACGTACTAGATTCGGAGATTAGCATTGGCTGTAAAATTTGAATAAAGTGGTTTGATTTATCGCTGTGCACATGGGGAAAGAGGTTATTCGCATATTAAAATTGATACATAGCCGCATTAATGCCGACCAACTGCTTTGGCCTTCTTATACATTGAGGAATAAATGCGCATGTAGGTACTTAAAAAGACACCACAGGAATTGGAACTTTGTAGCAATTTATAGAGAAAAACAAAGATTTCACTATCATTCTGGACAATTTGGTACAAAAATTTTATCATTGTTATGAGAAAAAGTATTTTTTTTTTAGTTTTTGAAGTTGATTTGTTTTAGCCTGCCTACAAAAAACTTCAAGACTTCTTCCAGAATTAAAATTCCCACATCAAAAAGGCCAGGGAAACTTGTAGCCCCTTTTAAAAAAACAGTTATACATAAACACACCAAAGATGTACCTAATTGGATTGGTTTATAAAAATGTAAATACAAAAAATCTGGGGGGAGAAGAGGTGCAGTAATTCAGCATTCCTTAGTAGCGCAAACATGTCCTTTACATGTAACCTTACAAGATCTGGTAAACGAAAATACTTTAAGTGTTCCTATCTAAGGTTTTGGGCTTTATAGTTTTACTGCCTTTGCACCATGTTCATATGACTGCATAATACTTTTGTATATTGGATATGCTTGCCTTTTGCCATCGTCCTCTGATATAGCTTGCCTTTTCAAATGCGCACTTTCAACTTTCCAAGCTCGCAAAAGGACGTCTGCCTCTATTTGTTGGTGGAGACAAATTCGTTACCGAACAAAATGCTTTACGATATGTGTAATATCATACACTCTTTTGTATCAATCGTCACCGCGTTGTAAGCTCAACATATCTGTTTTGATTTTGTATATCTTGCTTTGTACGTCCAAAAATACTTTGCCATCGTATTGTTTACGCTTTTCATAATTTTTTTAAATAATTTTCATGCATGGGGAGTAAGTTTGAATATTGTTTTTAAAAATTATTACAAAACCACTTTTTCTTAAAAATTATTAATTTAATAAACATTCAATAGCGTTTAATGTACAACATATCGATTGATAAGCAAATTCCGACAAAATAGGAAAAAAAAATCCATTTTCCAAACAAACACGTTTCCCCGAAAATTATGTTTTTTAAACTTTTGGCCTCGATTTCTCAGAAATTTATTGGCAATTTCGTTTTAGCAGCACTCTGAACAGACAGGGAATTAAAAAAAATTGCAGGCGAGAAAGAAGTAAAACAAAGGAATTACGTTTAGCTTCAGCACTTCTTTGTTTGTTTGTTACACTAGAGTTGTGTAATGACCACAAAAGTTTGGTTTTGTTTCTTGCTGTGGTTTCTGAGGAAATAGGGCAAATATGTGAATAAATTGTTTTTATGCTTGGAAAAAGTGATTTTTTTTTCACACAAAAATTAGAAAAGTAGTTTCTGCCCGTGTAACTTGTTAAAAAAATTGTTTTAATAAATAATGCATCAACATTTAAGAAGCTAGAAGATGCTGGAGTAATGGAATTTAATAGATGCCTAGGTGGTTTACGTGGAGCATTTCCAAGTGAGTCAATCCTCCTATTACGAGCTTTTTGCAATATACTTCTTCATTTTGAAAACGAGTGATATAATAAATAATAATTTCCTATTATCTTAAATCAGTTGCTCTCAAATTATGCTTATACTTAAAAAGACTTCTTCATGGTAAATTATGATAAATATTGCTAACCCTAGAAAAGCTTTTAACAATTTATTCAATTCTAAATTGCAAAGACATATTTTTATACCTCTCTTTAATTGGTATCATTTACCAATTTACGAGAATAAATTTAAGGATTCTCATAGAAATAAACATAAAAAAAATATAATGTGCTGTTAGTTGCCTCAACTCATCAATGTAGTTTAACGATGCCATTTTATAAACACGCTTCTCCTTAACCATTTGTTCACTTAGTTTAGTAACTTTTTTTCTTTGAGTAACTACTTTTTATGAAGAACATATTGTAGAAAAACACCGCATGTTTTCAAGTGGTTGGTTGTGCTGTTTTTTTTTTTTTGCAAATTATATATGCAAAATACCATGCTGAAAAAACGGTGTTCAAAATAACTTTTAAAACAATAGGTACAACATTTCACAATGGATACTTGCTCTTTACTTAATTACTTGGTAATTATTTAAGGTAGTTAATGTCATGTTATGGAGTGTGGGAGGGTATTGTATTCCTTGCAAAAGATAATGTATTAAACGTTTCCTATATTAACGTTGATACCGACTTTATACATAATAAAGATATTTTCTTTTTACCATCATAACATTTTGGCAAGGTGTGTAGTGATTGTCCAACCGTTATGTTGTTGAAAAAGACGCAACAGATGCACAAAAAATTATTATTGTTTTGGCAACTGTTTTATTACAAAACCGTACTTTGTAATATGATACACACTTATGCAAGTATTGGTGTTACTAGAAAAGAATTATTTTTGTTTTTACTGCACTATTTGGCTAAAATTAAATTTTGGTACTGGATGTGTTATACATTTATATCTTCATATTAAGTCGTCAAAATCTACAATAAGATTTCTGGAATGAAACTGTTGACTCAATATTTTTATTGCCGTGCCAAATATCAAATATTGATGTAATTATTATGAAATGGTCAAGTGAATACAAATAAATGTTAAACTATATACGCGTAAAAATAAAATAAAAGTGTAAATTTCAAATTAAAACACATAGGTCATATTAAAAAATGCGCATTCAGTTACCTGATAAATGGTTAACTCAACCTGGATGTAATATTATTCTAGTTGGTATATGTATAATGTCATGTTATTCTCTATTGCCGTGTTTCTTCGAAATCAAAATGGCACCCCGCCCGCACTATGGCTTCATATTTCGAACATTAAAGCTTCGTGCGAAGTACTAGTGTCATATATCCGGACTAAGTTCAGGGTCGATCAATTTCCAAATCGATTTTCAATGGTTGTAGGCGACACCCCTATCTAACAGTTTTTTTTGTTCCTTTTTAGCCTTCCTTTTGCATTTAAAATAAAATCTATAATATTCAAACCCGTCTTGTATAGACTGTACTTGAACTTACATATACGGAGTGAGTATAAAGTAGCCCATAACATTCATAATTTCTTTATTTGCAAATCGTTGAATTTGAAAATCGTTGAAACACCTAACCTATACTAAGAAAAGAGATTGCATTAAATGAAAAGTTTTATAACTTTTGGTTTTTATCATGTTCAACGAAAAGAATACCTTTTCTCAAAAAAATGTTTATTTTAATTGAAAGTAACGTGATGTTTTCCCGGAAGACTATTTTCTTCTTAAGTACATGCTTTTCGACGAAAAGTAACCGTAATTAAATGGAATGCACCTTAGTTTTAATTAATATTTTATAATGTCTGTATAACTTTGTTTAAGTAAAACAATACACATTACACATTATATTGTTATTATTATGTATATATTTAACAACATATTTTAGTTTCTTTTAATCATATTATTGAATTAAAACTTTTGCCTTTTAATGGGAAATGCAAGCACCTGTATTCAAGCTGAGTGCTTTTTTACGCAGAATAGTTTAGTTTTATGTTCCCACGTGCATAAGTCTGAGATACACAAACAATAATGAATAAAAGTGAATATTTTTCACGCGAAGTTAAAGAAATTTCAGAGATACATGGAATCTTTTTAGTTAATGCTGATTTACTTATAAGCCAAGGAACTTTACAGCACTATATAGTGTTTGAAGGTTTTAAAACTGTTATACACGGGAAAAACAATCTTGTTGTTTTCAACCATTTTTCATGCACTGTAACCAAACAGTTACTAAATTATTACTTGATTTAGAAATATTAAAAATATTTCTGTATTCAATCAAACAAATAATTTGGTTAGTCGATTTATTTGAAGCTAGCGCAATATTTATTAATTTAACTAAATATTTACATGGAAGTACCTAAAAGAAATATCGCATTTTATTTTCGTATAGCAGTTTTCTCTCCATATAGTACAGCATATGAGCTGATATACTTATATGTAGAGAAATTGTCGCATAGATGGCGCATATTTATTTCATTCCAGTAACAGATAATATTTCGCACAAAATAGGCTGGAAACTACGATCGTAACATACTACTCTGGTATATTTACCAGATCAACATCTGATAGAAGTAATCGCCATTGAAAGGACGATTTCTTTAACTGCACACTAAAGTGCTAGGATGGTCACTTCGACCAACTCCCAATACTACTAGGATTTACAACATTTTAACAGCAAATCCAAATTTTGTTGTGTTTACGCTGAAGTCTAAAATGAATAAATGTTATAAGTAAAGGAAAAACCTCTTGAATCAAAACGCTTTCGGTTTTCTGCCAATCTGCATAGTTTTCAAGTTTAAGATAAAGAGGACTTGAATCAACTATCAATATCTTTCACTTAAAAAAATAAACTGTTTCAACGAAAAATATATTATTTCCGAAGAAATGCATGAATTTAAAATTATATTCCTTTTCAAGGAAACACCAAATCATGTTGGCCATACAGAAAACGCAAAAACTTTTGATTTAATGCAATTCCTTTTAAATGAAAAGGATATTTCTCTCAGTGTAGGATATTGCCCAGTGAGAACAAGTTGGTTACATTTACGTGAATTTAACGTTGTATTGGTTGAAACAACGTTAATGGTTATAATTACCACGTTTATTATATAACCAATTTTTAACTATACATTGAAGAAACGTTATATTAACTAAGAAATGTAACGGATAGTTTAAATTTAACTAAAATAACACGTTGTAGTTGCATCGTTTATTTAAGTTATAAACACACGTTACAAATATGAGAAATTATTAACTGAAATGTAATGCATAGTTTAAATATAACTAAAATAAAACGTTATAGTTTCACTACTTATTTTACGTTAAAAAACAACGTTGAAATATGAAAAATTATTAACTGAAATGTAACGCATAGTTTAAATATAACTAAAATAAAACGTTTTAGTTACACCGTTTACTCCACGTGAAAGACAACGTTGAAAAATGAAAAATTAGTAGCTGAAATGTAACGCATAGTTTAGATATAACTAAAATAAGACGTTGTAGTTTCACCGTTTACTCGTTGAAAGACGTTTGAAAGACAACGTTGAAAAATGAAAAATTATTAACTGAAACGTAACGCATAAGGTAAAGTCACGTAAGTGTGTAGTAAAAATTGCATAGTGCGAAGAAAATGTAACACTGTTCACATAATAAGCCATTTTCATAAATGTTACACATAGAAATACGTAATATATGCTCAGTTGAAAGTCTGCAATAGATACACCTTTTATAATTATCAACGGTTTACTAGAAAAAAAAGAAATTTTAAACACTGTCAATACTACACACTTACCCAGCAAAATGGGAACAAGTGTGTAATCTTCCGCATTTTATATATTAATAGCATTATCCTTTAGTTCGGCCAAGTGTGTTAATACTAAACTGATGCCTGTTTAATAAGTATGATATATTCACAAGATATCAAGTTATTACACGTTAGGAGATGCGAACTTTTGTTTGTAAAACTAGTATGAAGTTTAGTACATTAATATTATAACAAGAGGACGTCCGTATTTCAATTTTAAAAATAAATATAGCCGAACTACACACTTGCCCTGGTTACACACTTACCTGACTTTACCTTAGTTCAAGAACAACTAAAATAAAACGTAGTTTCACCATCTACTCTACGTTAAAAAGCAACGTTGAAATATGAAAAACTATTAACTGCAATCCAACGCATAAGCATAAGTATAGTTAAAATAAAATGGTGTTAAATTTGTTTGTTTTAAGAATAAGATGTCTTTTGCATGAATGAATGCAAAATGTATTTAACAATAGGTAACACAATTATTGTATTAAAACTGCACTACTGATGAATGTATCATCCCTCCCCCATTTCAAATAAACTCTTCCACATCTGTTGCGCATCTGCAACGTGCACGGGCACTTGCAGTCACATGTTTACTACGCTAGTCGAGTGTTAGAACTTTTCTTTATGTTTATAACAAAGTTTTATATTAATATGTGATACGCAACAATCAGTGTATTTAACTAAACGGTGAGTAGCCAGGTACCCCATCAATTAAGTCTATCCAGGTTATGTTTGCATATACGATGCACATTGCACGTATAATTATGTATATGCATATACACAATTGGCAAAACAGCATAGTAGCCATCTTAAAATAAGAACACTAATGTCAGAAAATTTAACTATATTCTAAAATTTGTTCTTCAGGAACCTGGTTTCTTAGTATACACCACCTTCTTACTTTATTTTCAAATATATAGGTTAGCGAATGCTGATGGTTCTAAAATCTGGATTCTTGTGTAAAAGAAATTATTCTAATTACTGTTACATGACGTCGTTGCAGTGAAGCATAACTAGAAGGGAAGCAACACTTAGTTTTCACAAAATGGGAACCAGAGATAATACGGAAACTATAGTAACAATATATAGTGAGTATTAAATACTTTCATTCGTTTGTAATACAAAAATCTAGGAAACCAATCAAAGTAAACATTAACTTATATATATGTCCCTAAAATTTACAGCCTGTAGTCCTTGGTGTTACTTATGATACCTATTGTTTGAGTCTTCCATTTAAAGTTACAATTAAACAATACATAGATACAGCAGAAAGTGCAATGAAGGACTGGTTGAAATATACCAAAGTCCCAATGGACTGTTTGGGTAGAAGACCTGGATGTGCAGAAAAAGGGAAAATGTATATATCTATAAATGAAATGACCTCGTTACTTTCCTAGTTTTGGTAAAGAATTCTATTATCTTTTTATTGTTATTATTGTTATTATTGCATTGTATTATATTTATAGGTAATTACATTTTAGTTTTTCTGAAGAAGCATTATGTTTCATTGAAGAGCTTATCCTGAGTTCAATACTATGATGTGATCATTGAATGATTTAATTAAAATAAAATTTAATTTAGTATTGGACATTATGACTTTTAATCTATAACCAATTTTTCGTTATCACCACATAAAACGGCACTGTAAATATAAAGTAACATATATGTTACATCTGGAACTTGGTAAGTGTTGTACAGTTTCTATAACGCAGCGTCTTAGAGCGCATGAATGCAACGAAGCTGATAATTCACCTATAATTTATAAAGCTGTTGATTTTCATACATTCGGCACCTCACTAAATTACGCAGATGTGATGTTACTACTACGTGGTTATAAAGGTTTGATATAGAAATTTTATTAACCCTTCGTCAGTGTGGTGGAGTATGCCATACCCCAGTATGTTTGCCTACATACTGGGGTATGGCATACTCCACCACACTAACGAAGGGTTAATGTTGAGGTTACGTTACCTGTAAACCGATTTTTTACGTTTTTCATAGATGTTTTATGAATGTTAAACTCCACTTACCAATAAACGTTTGTTTTGAACGATAATATCACGTAGCACTATAAACGTACTTTTTACGTTTTACAGAGGTGGTTTATTAAACGTTAAAATACACCTTGTGCTAAACGTTTCTATTTAACGATATTTTCTATTAAAAATTAAACGTTAAAATAACATTAGCATATGACGTGAAATAACGCTTAATAAGTAACTTTTTGTCAACGTATTTTGTCGGGACATAGATATGTCGCTTCGACGTTGTTTATAAACGTTACGAAACGTTCGGTTACCGTTAAGAACAACGTTTTCTTAACGTTTATGTTCTTATTGGGTGGTATTTGAAAAAACCAATAAAAGAGTTATATCCAATCTTAACTAATCTAACTTAGGGTTTTAAAAATACTTTCTTTTGGCATCATTAGAACAATTTTGGCCACGATATGACGTCATCAATGATTTTTTTTTAAAGGACACAAAATTAACTTAATTTCCTTACATACAAACATAATTTAGAAACATTTAATGTAAATACGGATACAGCACCTGCATACGTTTCCGTTTCACCTGTATTTGATTTAAGTATCTAAAGTAAATACAAAGCTGTTATCTTTACAGATGGGGTTGGGAATTACTGAATTGCAATATGAATACTATACATATTTGTTAGCACGTGTACCGATAAAGTGACTCCTAGGTTGCCTCCATAGCTTTTTAACATTTTTATTTTAGTTTCTTCCATACAGCACAATTTTAATATAAATATTTATATTTTTTATAAAAATTAAAACAGGAAATATTTACAACAATAGCTTAAATTACTAATTGAATTTTTAGTTAGATAGTTAACTTTGTTTGGTTGCAAATCAAACTCAAAAAGTTTTGAGTTATCATATATGTATTTGATTATTTACTAATGCAGTTTGATTACGTAGGATTGCTCCGAATATTGATATGAAAGTTAAAGAATGTTTTTGTTAAACCTGTTAATAGCAGATAAAACACTATCTTTGAAATTACTTTTAAAAGAAATGTATCTGGTTTATACACATTCTTTTTTTAAGGTTTACATGGTTTTACATAAATTCTCAGAGCAATTTCATATCACTTGTCATGTTCTCCATATACCAGTTGTATTTTTACTAGTAGAAATGGATAAAATTTCTTGAAATATGTATATGGTACTACTAACAATATGGAGAGAAAATTACTACATTTATTGATGTCTTATCGGTTTTTAGTTTGGGGTAATATGCATGGGAGTTACACCACTTTTGGTGTAATTTTACGTAATATTTTGCATGTTGTTTCACCCACCAGAAAGGTGGATTTACTACTATTTTTTAGAGCGCATACGCTATTATATGTATTAGCAAAATTGGCAGACCAAACTTGAAATGATTTAAAGTAGTGATTGCAAATTTACCGATTTTTTCATTTATCGGTAATTCGGTAAATAAAAATGAAAATACCGGTTTACCGGTAATTTTTTTTATCGTGTGTGACATTAATGGAGATTCCCCAAGAAATTAGGGTTATAAGTGAGGCTAGAGTAATACATATTTTACACAATCTTAAGGCATAATATTAGAATTTTGTAATAAATATTTGTATTTAATTATTTTAAACATTTGTTAGAAGTAATAAAATTATTTAAGGTTCAAATTTTAATGTTATTTTATGACAACGTTGCATTAATATCCTTTCATAATGTGGTGTATTCAAAATTATGCTATTAATTTAAATACGTGAAATGTTGTTTTTATATATTATTATTTTTAAATATTAAAAAATGAGACATTTACTTACTCTTTAAGAAAAACGATTTTAAACTTTTAAAAATCTTAAAAAACTCAGGAGCACAAATCACATATGCTAACTCAACTTTTTTCGAGAGATAAATAAAATCCATACAAAAAAAAACCATATAATGAGAGAATTGAAATTGCACTTGTTGACAAAGGCAGGTAGGAAAAGAGGGGTGTTTTGCTTCCTACCGTCCTAGCAACAAATGAACATTAATCTCGCTTTTCTTTGCGTTGCTTTTCGTTATCCATCTTGTTTCCATTCTTATTTTCTTTTAATTTCTACACGACCTTTTTTTCAATTTTTTGCTTTTTTTTTGTTGAGAATTTTTTGATTCCTTCTCTTTCTAGGTGGAATGGAGGTTATACGTTTCTAATCAAAAGTTTTTGTCAGTTTGTTTTCTATATTCTCTATTCCAGGGTATTATAGCGGTTCTCAATCTCAAGAAAGTTTAAATTAAAATTAAAAAAAAACATCTCCCATAAAATTAATAAGTGGGTATATTGTTACTTTCACTTACCTGTTTTTTTTTTATTTCAATGTCCCTTTAGACCTTTAAATACATGTCTATAAACACAATATTTCGTATATAAAAATTTCTGGTATGGGTTTTTCATTTACCGAACGTTTTTTGGTCAATTTACCGGTAAACCGGTATACAATCCTTAATTTAAACATAGTTAACTTGGCAATTTACTTATTAATCTTATTATAAATATAAGATTATAAAAGAACCAATAGGAGCCTTTTGCTTTAGTTACAGTCTTTTTGTGCATTTGATTGATTAAGTTAGATTTTAAGACAGCTACTTATATTTCCTTTTGGGTAAAAGGAGAATATTTTTATTTTGGAAAACATTAGAATTAAGGAAAAATTATCTATTTCTTAATTGCAAATATTTTTTAGTGATTACTACTTTTCATTTACTTTCTAACAGAAATTGTTTCATAAATTGCGTACCAAAAAGATTGCAACACCTTGAAGAAGCTGAGTCACAAAACTGAAATTTTGATAGGTTTCAAGTAGTAGTAGTCATCATAACTACTAGTTTTCAGTAGTAAATCGTAATAATTGGGGGGAAAATACCAACAATCAGCGAAAAATTATCAATGAAATGTCACATACATACCCACGATTGTTTATGCACTGTCTAACTTTGTGAGGCATGCTCTGAATGAGACAATCAATGACATCTTGTGGGATCTCATCCCAGGTTTACTGTAGATGACGACGAAGTTCCTGAAAGGTGTTTGCTGCTTGTGGTAAATTATATCGCCCACATACTCGATCGGATTTAAATCCCGAGAGCCAGCAGGCCAGGATAGAATTTCTACTTCCTCTTCATGTATGAACTTCTGACAGACGATTATCAGGGACTTTTTACATGGAGTCAGTTGTTTTGTTAAAATTTCAGCTTTTTGACTGACCTTCTTCGAGGTGTCGCATTTTTTTTTGGCACGTAGTTTTTTTTTGCTGCTTCATTTAACGACAAAAAAGACTAAAATGTAATTAAAAATAATAAAATAACGTGCCGGTGCTCACAAACTGATCAAACACGATAACAAGGCAAATATTTTGCAAGAGTTGTTAAATTTTACCCAATCTTATGAAATTAAACGAAAAGCTGGACGTCACGATTGCGTGCTTCTGCTTTTATTACGTAGCTAACTAATTCAGATCGAACGGACCTCGGTCTTGAAATCGTGTTGACAACGCAGCGATGCGCATTAGTTAATTTGTAAATCAGTACGGTTAAAAAAAAGGTTTTTATCGCGACTAAATTTGGTTGTTTACCGAGCCGAGAGGAACGCATTATCATCATCTTACGATGAATCAACTTCGAATACTAGCGGCAGTCGCATATTGTAGTAGACGTGTCTGATTATTATTCCTTGTTTTTTTTCTTTGGCTATGTTGTGTTTATCATATCGAGGACGAATTTCTTTTGAGTAGGCGACCGGCGTACGATTACCCAAACAAAAATATACATGCTTGTATGTTTTGTGCTATGATTGGATAACTTCGAGTAAAAGTTACGAGTTCGGATTACTATTTTATTTACCTTTATGTTTTACATCCGGGAATGTCAAATTAAATACCAGGTACTTTATAGTCAACACGATATACCTAATGAATGATTTTTAATGAATTGTCGTTGCTACACCGAGAAAAATAGATTATATTTTTTTAATACAAGTACAATATGCGGTAATATCCTTTATAGCTCCTAAAAGGAACAGTCATTTTATGTTACCGGCTATAGTATTTGTATGAATAAGTTTTTGTTATTAGTTTTTATTGACTCTTATAATAGGGACAGCAAGATGGTGTATAGTATATTATACAGGCTGTTGACGGTCTTGTGATTTTGTTTTCAAGGGGTGATTAAACATTTTAAAATAATAATAAAACAGATGTTAATGATAAAAAAAATTGTGATTTTTTTATTTTTTATTATTTAATTATTGATCAAGCATATTAAATTAAATATTTTTTTTTATTTTTTCGTGGAATCTACTTTACATTAGTTGGTCAAAGTTATGGGCGTGTTGTTGTACGTAAAATCTCTCTCGACGTATCCATGAATTGGCATAACTTACTAGGCCTTGGTCTTGCTGTTGAATTATGGTTTAATTTAATTATTTCATTTAATCAATCATTTCGTTGGTGTTCACCATGATCTTCATGGTCTTCAGGTAAAGGTCGAATAACCAAGGAGGCCATGGAACAGGACCACCTCGACAAATCCGCCTATTTTCAAACACATTATGTATCTAAATGTTGGCGAACTAAACGATTACAAGGCGCCATCGTAAAGGAACCAGCTTTGTCGACGTACATTCAAAGGACCTTCTTCCAATAGTTCCCTCAAACGATTTTGCAAAAATAAAAGATAATGATATCCATTCAATCGATTTGGCAACACAAAGCGACCAATAAGTTGTCCGTTGACCAGTTCGGCCCAAACCATTATCGAAAATCTGACAAGACTCCTTCTTCGGCATCCAAAATTCGTTAGTGTCAACCAAGTCCGCCATGCTGACCTTGACGTGTTTGCAATACACCAGTTTCTCGTGCACGGATTTCTAGAACGGTAAATTTTTGTGGAATAGGTGTTGACCTGTTAGGAAACCGCTCAACGTATGTATGTGCACTATGTTAAAAATTAAATGCGAATGGAGGTGATTGGTTTCAGCTAGGCAACCAATCTCAAACTAATCAAGTCATATGATTCCATTTTTAAGTCATTGTGTACTTAAGGCCTTTTCTGTCGACTAATATCTTTAGACCATATTCAACAAATATTCAAAACTATGCATTGTATTGTCGAAATTATGACGTTGTAAGCATTAATGTTCGAATAATTCTCTCCGTCTTTGAAACGGCCAGCTGTCAAAACTTGACGTATTGTGAAATGAAGTGACATTGGTATCTATATTGTAGTATTTGCAGTTTATTGTGTGGAAATACAAGGAATAAAGGCGAAAAGCATTCACATGGGTGCATTCAAATAACATTAATCATTCAGAAGAAGCCAATGTCGTCCACGTATGTCATAACTGGAAAAAAATGTTTTGCAACAAGATCGGTTTGCATCAATGGTAGCGCCGTTTTTCGGAATGGAACTTTACTAAGCGGTATTGAATAATTACGAATGGACCAAATATTAAATGTTCTTTTCCCATGTTTGTTGTTTTTTTCCGGTATATTGACCATTTGCGTTTATAATATTAATTTATAATGTTTTTTTTGTAATGTATAAGGTATACCCAATTTATTTTTATTTCACATTTGTTAGATATGTTTAACCGTGCAAAATAATTTTTACTTCTATATTCTTATTAAAACTACATTTACTGAAGTAATTTACAAAATCGAGTTTATCAAGTATAATCTGAAATTATACAAATGTATTAAATCGTGTGCAAAACGCTAAAATTTGAAATATTCAAAAAACTGACATCAACTGATAGATTTCAGGTTTACCTTCCAATTTCTATATAAATAACATACAAATTGTTGGGTTACATATAATTACTTATCTTAGTATATAAAACATTTGTAATTATTCAATACGGCTTATTAAAGTATATCCAAAGTATGTATACCTAATCCCAAAAAAGGGCTCTATCATTGATGCAAACCGATCTTGTCGTAGAACATGTGTTTCTGTCACATCTTTGACATACATAGACGACATTTGCTTTTCTGTGTAATTATGGTTATTTGAATGCATCCATGTGAAATTTTTCGTATTTATCTGTTGTATTTCCGCGCAATAAACTGCAAATACTATAATATAGATACCAATATCGCTTAAATTTCATAATACAGTTTTGACAGCTGTTACTCTCACCATCTCCAGATACATTTTTAAAATCCGTTCTGGGATGGTTTCAAACACGGAGAAAATTATTTGAATATTAATGCTTATAATAATCTTAATTTCGACAATAAAATGCAGGGTTTTGAATATTTATAAATATGGTTTAAAAATATTCGTCAACAAAAAAGACCTTAAGTACACTACGAAATAAAAACGGAACAATTAGGTTTTAGAAGAATTGTGCATTACGGATCACAACTATATGACTTTGTTCTATTGGTTGCCTACTCAAAACGCCCCCTCCATTCGCATTTAATTGTTAACATAGTGTACAATCGACTTACAGCAGCAGAATTCTGGCGTAGTTCCCCATAACTTAACAACGTATTTACTGTTGGTACGATAGATCATTTTTACTTTCCTTATTAGGATTTATTACGTCAAACCACCAATGCAACGACAACTAAACGGAAACAGCTTGACAGATTGAAAATGTTACAGATATCAGCCTACTTAGTAAAAAATTCACTGATATCCTATAGTTTACGTTTACGTTGCACAAGTTGTTGATCAATCGTTTTAGCGCTGAAAACCTTTTTTTGAAGTATTTAATCATCACTTAAAAATAGAAAAAATAAAAAACTACAACGATATTTTATCTTTCTTATCATGCAACTTTTGTGAAGATATTTTTACGTTATTGACCTTATTTAGGTGTTTAATCACCCTTGAATCACATGACTTGAAACACCCTGTTTATATTATATCAGTAATTATTCGTCTATCCTTTCGGTTATCCTGTTTTTCGTTTTTTTTTATATTATCTTATACCTATTAATTAATTAAAATATAGATAGTATTCACCATGAATGAAAGTATCCTTTAGCGATGTCCGCACGAATAAATACGTATAGGGTGATGCATGGTGCATGCACCATATTCGCTTCAATTTATCAACGAAAAGCGGTAAAATATTTTTGCTAAAGAACATATTTTTATAGTGCAGACTGTGTAATAACTGTTATGTTTTCTATACCTAATTCAATATATTTTAAAGAAAATTGGCCATTCTTCAAAATGTAAACCAAAATTTAGAAGGCGTGTCTATCTTGCATATTCAAGCTAGACATTTTAAAGTGTATTTTTAGCCAAGTAGTAATTGGTTCTCTCAACGAATTCTTTTGTTTAAATACACTCAACACTTCTTACGATTTAAAAGTTAACAACGTGTTGGGTTTTTTTTTGATCGAAATAACTTTTTCGATTTAGGCAACTAGTAGTGCAACACCGAATATTGTTGTATCACGGAAAAAATCATATTGTGTGAACAACTGCCTCATATATAATAACTTCCATTACAAATACTAACAATTATTGCCGGTATTTTCTAACGTTCTATTGCTCAAAGTTCTGGTAAAGCGAGCGAACCTAGAAAAAGTATTGACATCAATACTAAAAAACCTATTGTAGGAAACATGTTATAAATAAGCATTCAACTACGAGAAGATGCGTGAACACATATGTACAATACAAATACATAATCTATTTTCAATAAGTATAGAAATTAATTAAAGTCTTTGGAAACAACGCTTTGTGGATCCATTTCAATAAAGGGTTGGGAAACACTCTAAACACATTTTAAACAGAAAATTTTCTTAACCCCTTGTTTTTAAGTTAATGTTTTTGATGATAAATCAGTATCAAGCATGCAATGACATTGTTCTATCAGAATGAATCTGATTTTTCATGCATATTAATCATATATCGTAATCTTAATACAAAGCCACCATACCTCAAATAACCAAGAAATTTAAAAAAACCGCCCTTAAAGATTTACTTGATTTTTTAATTCGTAAAATGAATTGCTGTGAAGAATTTTCTTATTGTAGTTGGATGGAAATGATTTCAAGTATTTACCATCCATACAACATATTTTAAATTAAATTTCATAGTTTTTCAAAGCGTTATACTCCATATTGTACATGTATACCTTTTCATATGTTTGAACCAATCTTGAAAGCCTTGCATCCATTATTTCGAGAGCGCTTTCGAATTCCATTGTTTAAAAGTTGTAATGGCTGCCGTACGCTACCGTTTAGCATTACGTTTTGTATGAATATGTTCTACCCACATTAACTCTATACTATTATTTCAAATGAGCGTTAAATCTAGATAAAGCTCAAATTAATATTAATTAACTTGTAATGTTTCTTTTACAAGTATTTCTTTTTAAAAGGTTTTTACTAATGACAGAAGTGATTTTTTGCTCGTTGATAAACATTCCTTGATTTCAGTGTTCTAAAACCTGCATTCAATAAACATATTGAAAGCATAAATACAATCTACACTCGTTTTATTCCAACTTAAAATACTGCAGGACTTTTGTTACTTGTTAAGTTATTAGAAATCTCAAGCCGTTGTGGAATTGACAATACTCCAACAAATTTTCTTAAAAAGTGTGTTCGAATACATCGAGCTTATGTATCACATTATAAATCATTCCAACTCTTTTCCATAACATTTAAAACTTTATATAAAATACCCTTAAGAAAAAACCCTAATGATCTAGATAACTATTCTTCACCAATTTTGATGCCTGGGAAAATAAGCAGGTCCCTTGTGTTGTTATATTGGATCTACATAGATCACCTGAAAGTGAAATGTTATAATGTTAGAGAAAGTGCTCTTTTATGGTTAGAAGGAAACGGTCTATTCACATTCTGATGGAAAACCTATTTATTCAAAGGAAACAGTTGTTATTGGGGGTATCCACAGTGTGACGTCTTGGGACCTTTCTTATTTATCATTTATCTCAATGATATTTATAGTCTTAAACATGATGGCGATTCACAAGGGATTATTATTAGTTAATTATCACAATTATTATTAATTACGCGTATTACACTTCCATACTGATTGTGAAAAATGATTTAAATTTATTTATTTTATATTTCAGGATAAGTAATATTCTAACAATTTTTGCAATTTACATTTACGAATCTTTAATTTTTATCCTCAAGAAGAAACCCAAAATTCCAAATCAATAGTTTTGATTATACATGTATATATGATACCAGACGCCCTAAACGTACACTATCATCGACACAAAATAGCTTAGCTTACAAGTGTTATAATTTTTCTAATAAACTGACACCTTTAAACAATCTAGTAATCTTACTACATTACAAAAACCCAAATTAGAATCCTACAGCGTTGACGAATTTGTTAATAGCAAATTATACTTTATTAGAGATAAAGAAAGTTTAGGAATACCTACAGTGTTAATCGAAAAATGTTTAATAATATTATTTCTTTTTGTTACCTAAGCTTGCTTAAGAAATGTGAAAAATTCACTCATAACAGGAAACCGTTTGCACAGAGATGCATTATGAGTTGCAGAAAAGCATCAGGCGCAAGACGCTAATAGAAATTGTGTTAAGGTAATTGCACTAGTCAGAATACATCGCCAATGAAAAGAAAATCAATCTTTTAATAATGTGCTGATTTAAATTGATCATTTAGGATTACAATAAAAATTGCATCTATATATTTTGCGTTATATGATTAATTGTGTCTTAACTAGTTTTGTATCTTAGATTAATGTATACCTGTATATACTTCGAGACTGCTTTAAAGGGGGGGAAAGGATCAAAATACATTCCATTTTTCCAATTTGTACTCTAAACGTTATTATTAAATGTTGTTACAATTAAAATTTTGTCAACTTTTAACATGTATAATTTCACATTTACGGAATCCCGTATGAACGCGGTTCTAAACAACCAGCTCGTCTTGTAGGTATAGATATGCTTAATGAAATAATTTATTTGGATCAAATGCATAAATTATTAAACTAAAGATATACTTTACTAATTTCAAATATTGCCGTTTCTTACAGTCAGCTAAACATTTATTTGAATATTAATTTGTACCAAATATGCATTATTGTTTCAAAAAAGAAATTTTACAGATGGTTTTCATGTCAAAACTGTATTTTTTTTTCATAAGGAAGAAATAGTGTTTGTTAAACCAATATTTCTGTCAAATATTTTTTTTTTCTTAACACTTAATAAATATTTCGTTGGTACTATTTTAATGCATATTTATTAACGACAAAGAAATCTTTTTCTCAGTGCGTAGGAAGAATCATCCATTTGCTACTTATATACCCACATTTATTACATATGTTTTTAGGAACTTTTAATGTATCGACGTCTACTTGCAATCAAAACTTATTCAGTCAGAACATGTTCATTTGGTTGAACATTTATTTAATGATCAATTTGCGGAAGTAAGGCTCGCCTGAACTATATAGCTTATATGAAATGGTTACTATTAATAATATCGTTGATATGTCTGACGCAGAATTTATTTTATTCTTTGCTTGAGATTGTGAGTGCTAAATTAATAAATAAGTAGTATTGAAATAGGAAGCAATTTGGCTTTTAGTAACTACCAATAAGTGAAAATACATCGGGTCGGATGGAATCGATTTGAAATTGACAGGAAACAATATGGAATTTGATGTATAACGTGGATATGCAACAGACAGAATTGTGGTGAAAGAAATCGAATTTGTAGCGCGGCTGTCTTAAGGAAAAATTGAAGGAAGTAAATTTATTACCTTCAATTCTAGATTTCAGTGGCCTGAAGAGTTTATATAAAATGACTACATAATTGATTACATAAAGACTTTCTTTACAATTCCCGATGTCATGAATATGATGCAAACCCTAAGATTAAAAGAAAAACGAATAGTGAATTCATCAACTACTCTTTGCTTTGTTTGATGTTATTAGCAAGGCTGCATATTTTATGAAGTGTTCTGTATTGTGTAATATTAATAACAATTTAACTTTGTACTAAATACCGGAAGTTTTCAAAATCGCCCTTCTATCAAAACCACAGCTATATTTCAATACATCACACCCAACTTATAGATCGTTAATCACGCCCTTATTGTAATTGCGTTTACAGTGGGCTGTTGTTTTAAACAAGTTTATAGATAAATAATACATTTCCTCCAAGTGAGGTGGTGATAAGTAGCAGTATCTTTTCCATGAAGTGCTTTTGAAAGCGATCGGTATGCTTAACCATCAAAATAAAATGGAAACCGAATTGAGAGAAGATTTTATAATGCTAAATTGACACTAAAGAAAGCTATTCAACAAAATATATTTGTTTAAATACAGTCTAACAAAATTCTTTGCTAAAGTTAACAGAATTGGAATGTTAAAATATTTATGTTGATTTAATAATATTTCCAGCATTATCTTATGTAACAATGAACCAAATATTTTCTGCATCTTTTCTCAGTTCTTACATTTTACACCATTTAATTGAAGATAATAATTTCGAACATTCCGTTTAAATAAATATTTAATTGAATGAACTAATATAATGTTTATTTTTGATTTAACAAAGCCCTTCTTTGAGTGTATAGTAAGGAGGATAAGCGATTGATATTTTAAACGCCAAGGGTTTACCCCGCGTGTTGGAAATTGGTCACAAGAATCACTCCGCCACTGTAGGATGCGGTGAAGGGAGTCGCCCTTTCAATGATCACGGCGCCTATTAAGTATTTATCTGGTAAATTTTTAATCTCTATACCAATGATATTTAAAATATTGCATCCGATATTCTAGTTTTTATGTATGCAGATGACACTACTTTACTGATTACCGAAAATAATTTAAATCAAGTAGAAGCAACTGCAAACAATGCTATTAATCTCCTCCATCAGTGGTTTTGTGCAAACAAATTAAGTCTGAATCAAGAAAAAACTAATTATCTGATATTTCATACTTATCAACGCCTGTATAATACAACGTGCAACATAAACATCGGCAGTCACCCGTTAAAGCAAGAACATAAGGCAAAGTTTCTAGGAATCTATTTACAGGATAACTTACTGTGGAATGAACATTGCGACAGATTAGTTAGTTTACTCTATAGTAAAATCTATCTTTTTAGGAGTTTAAAAAATTCCCTACCGCTAGAAACTTTGATATCCCTATATTATTCAGAGATACAATCCCGACTAACCTACGGCATACTTCTATGGGGCTCATCGTCGCCTGCGACAGCAGTGTTTATTGCCCAAAAGCAGTTAATAAGAGCGATTGTTGGAATACGAACAACGGACTCATGCAAGCCAATTTTTACATCCTTAAGAATTCTGACTTTGCCATGCCTCTATATCTTGGAAGCTCTCTTTTACATCCATAAAAACAAAGACAGTTACACCACAAACCAAAACGTGCATCATCATGACACTCGACAAGCGGACAATTTTCATTTGCCGAAATCTAAACTACAGGTTACGGATAAGGGTTTAGAATATATGGGCAGGAAACTTTATAACAAACTTGCAACAAAATACAAGAGTCAACCGAACAGAATATTTAAAAAGCAAGTGAAAGATCTTTTATTAACCAGAGCTTATTACACCGTCGAAGAATTTTTATTGTAATTAAGACAAGCTTTTTATACATATGTAAGTGCAGTTTGTCAGTAGTAGTAGTTATGTTCTTACTTACATTTTCTTCTTTTGTTTATTCTAATGTTTATTTTTGGTTTTATTTTTAAGGGTTTATGTACTGTTTAATTAATTTTATGTTTTTCTTTTGGGCAAAATGTACATGACTGATTCTATTATCTTTGGATACTTTGAATCAATAAAGATTATTATTATTATTATTATTATTATTATTAAATATACCAGATACTATGCTATTTATACCAAATATGTTCTGTTACTGGAATGGAATAGGAGAAGCGCCATCTATGCGACAATTTCTGTAAAACATACAGGTATTTTAAGTATTTGCTATACTATATGGGGAAAAACTACTACTAGAAAATGAGCAAGATGTTCATGATCGGTACTCCGAAAGAAACATTTTGTTGATTTAACCAAAAATAATGTTACAGCGATCTAATGAATTTGTCAGCAAAGGTAGAATATTGAAAATATCTAAAATATTTCGTTAAAATAGAAAAATTCTTTATGAAATAATTTGTTGCTGCAACATTGGGTTTAATCTTAGTTTATTTGAAATAACGAAATAAATAAATGGGTTTTTCTGTGTATTAAATGTAACTTTATTCAAGTAATTAATAAAATGACAAGCTTTTGTTTAATATGAATATTTATGATTACTAAAGTTGTTTTACTTCAAACAATTAATGAATTTTAAGCGTTATTTGAATTTAAAATATCTTTTATTGCCCATGACGCTTGGTAATGGTTCGTAAATGACTGACACCTAAGCATTATTTTTAAAACGTACGCAAGTATGATTTGTGATTTTATGTCATTTTGGTAATTATTAACTGGTAATCGCAGATTTTTACATCCGGTGAAAGTTTTTTTAGCAATATTTTATTTTCAAAATTTATGTTTTTGTTTTACTACAAATAATGCAACTCTAGGGAACAGTGGAAAATATTTCTTTTTGGGAGATTTTCTATAAATGTGAAATTTGAGGAATTTGGGGAAAAGAAAGACATTAGAACCAAATATAGAATACATTCAAAAGTATTGGAGGCTATATTATAACACAATTTTATCAGTATTATCTCATCATTCATTCGGTTTCATTTTTACGATTACGTTCGATTAGGGCACGTTGATATACTTAGTGTGCATTTATTAATAAAAAATCGATAGGCAGATTAAAAATACCTATCAAGTACTTTTATTTATTCATACGACCCAATATTTTTAGAACGCGTAACGAAACATAGGTAGGTACTGGAGCATCGGGAGGCAGAATGTCAGGAGCAGTCCTTGATAATATGTTAACGACGTCCACATATAAATACGCCGTACGTATTACGCATATACGTAGTATCTTCTCATACACACGTATGTATATGCAAGTGTATGTACTCGTACATGTATACAACATACATATCTCTTGTTACGCGCGTAAAACATGTGAATGAAACGGGCTCTGAAGCGGATGTTTACACCGATAAGCGATCACTGGCGACCTTCCATTTTTCCAACGTTCACCATATCGTTCCCGTCCTGCGTTCACCATATATGTGCGTCGCTTTTTCGACTAGCTCTCTGTGCCCTGATTCGTAGCGCTATCTAGCGACCACTTCTTACATTAGAACGACGAATTACTGCTGCGGAGTGGCGCGGCTCTATAAGACGTCTTTGTCTAGCAAAAATGGCGCACGGAAGATATTCGCACATCGAACGCTTTGCGAAAAGAAATTCATTCATATTCTCCTGCACATTATAGATGATTAATGTTATAGCTTTTTAAATTTCCATTACTTTCGTTATAAAAAAGTTAAATTATTATACTGCGCCCATTTTTTTATTCTAATAATTATTAAGTAATTTAATAAGTAATTATGTCTAAAAAACTAAGGAAATATTCGTAGAAAAACGTATTGCTAGTGCTAGTAGATATATTTTAATATTTTATTTTTATTAATATTTTAAGGAAAGTTAGGACTAGGAAGGTTTACACTGAGAGAAATAAAATGTGGTTCATGTAACAGTTTTTATAATGTTGATTTAAACATAATAGGGTCGGGTCCTTCAACAACTTATACTAAAAACGACTTAACGTACTTCATCAAAAAAATGATAAATTTCAACATCTTAATACGTCACAACTGCGTTGGCCAATAAAAAACTGACGATTTTTGCGTTCGTCCAGTGTCACGTACGTCAGGTATCATTTACTGCTTTTGGTTAGTGTTTTAAGTAACATTTAGTATGACTATTTAATAATTGCGATATATTGGGCAATTATTAAGTATTGAATAGTCCGTAAAAATGTTAAAGTAGGTTTTATAAGAATATTGTTATAGAATTTATATAAATCAAATAGGTCATTTTACACAGACAACTTACATTAGATCCTGAACTTAAAATAGTTACTGACCAAAATTTACTATCTTTTATTATATATATACTATTGGTGATATTATGATTATAGAATCAACAAATCTAGATTTTAGATATGATGTCTTTCTAAAAACAACACGGACTATAAACGTAATTCCAATCAAACACAATGTCATAATTGAAAATGTGACACATTAACTGACAGCGGAGACAGAAACATAGATTATGCAATCGGCAAACGCCAAACCGCTAATTATTTTGAGCAATTATGACGTTCGCCTAAAATTTGTTTGTTGAGCTAATTAAAATCTTACTTAATCTTACAAAAAAAAAAAAATTGTATTGAAGGCAACCATATTGTTTCTTTAATTTAACATAGCCAATGGGTTCACGTGTAGAAAAAATTTCTTCCATGCAGTAGGTCCATATAAATATGATGTGTATTTCAGAAATCGCCGCAAAGATGGCGCTTCTTCTATTGCACACCAATAGTGACACATAAAAGTCATAAAGCACAACAATCAGAGTTTTAAAATATTAATCTGGAGTATTTACCAGTCAGTCATTCAATAGGAACTGCGAACATTAAAGGGCATTATTGGTGGCGTGCAATGGCAGTGATGTCAATAAAATTGCTATTTTTTTAGGGTTTTAAATATACCCCTAGGAGATACTTTACACTTTATAAGGTGATAAAAGTACAATACCATCGCACCGGAAACAATAACACTGTAACAATAAAATGTTATCAACTGACAAGCAGTTCTCTTTTGTCTCGACATAATTTTCTTGTTTAACACAACTAAAATTGTTATTTTGACATAACAGATAACATGTTTACTAATCTAACAACTTCTGCTTTTTAATAAATTCTTTTGGCAGATTTAGTATGAAATAGTTGTTTATTTTACCCCGAATACTTATTGCCCTAACAATATGGATTGGTTAAAATAAAATTACCTTGATTGTTAAAACAATGCTAGAAATAAGTATTGTCAAATCTACATAATTATTTTAACATTTATATTTTGTTACTTTAACAAACATTTTTATTCGACTGTATTTAATTATTTTTTTGTTGGATCTCTATTTTTTTGTTAATTTAACACATGTTCTCTAAATGCATTAATAAAAATGCTGTAATTTTGTATTGTTAGCGTATTAGAGGTAAATATTACGTTGTAATACGCTTAGCATGAGGTAATAATACGCTCAAAAGTAACACCATAGGAGATTAAACTGTATAGTATAGTATTGGATGTGATATAATAGTACACTGCAAACGTATACCAAAAAATATATATAAATATAATATTTGGTACTTTGTAGTTTGTTCCGAAATAAGTAGTTAAATATACATAATACTAAAAAAAAAGTTAAACGAAACACCATATCTAACCCAGGTACACTGAAACATGAATTTATTTAGCAATACCAAAATTTGTTTAAGCTTATTATATAGCAGAATTAAATATGGACAAACAAGTATTTGATTATCTCAACCAAATAATTGTTCATTTAACCTAAATTTATTATAAATAACCAGTATCCTGTCATAACAAAACACTTTTTCAGTGTACAGTTGTTATGCTGTACATTAAAATACTTTTGTTTATAATAATTCGATTCTATTTCTATTGAATCGAAGACATAGCATGTAAGCAAATGCATGCATAAGATCAATTTTACGTAAGGTACTCGCAGTGTGAGTGAAACTCAGAAGTCTTATTACAGAGATTTTCGATTGCTCTAATGTGCTCGACTTTGTGCAACAAGCAAAGTATATTTTCATTATGTGGCCCCGTATAATTTCTAGTGTGTTTCTGCACAAGTTAATGTATTTTTCGAGATTTTCATTAATTAATTATTTTCCAACAATAACAATAGCTCTTGTAATTTAAAGAAACATACAAATACAAAATTCTTTATAGTAATAGAAAGAAAATATGTTACCTTGAAATTTGAAATATGAACAGCACATGGACGAGCTTTTATAAACGAATTTGAATAAAGTAATTAAGTTTTGGCGGTTCTAATGCTGTTAATGTCATCGAAATGTTGCCATCTCTTTGTCGTCCTCCGTGAATCTAGTCGGCAGTTTTTACTATTTTTTTTGTTTATTCTAACCCTCTACATTAGTTTTGCACGGAAATCGTTTTGCAATGAAAAAAAAAACGACATTTTTCAGGGGAGCCGTTTTTGTGACAGAGTTCATAGTTCGCCAAGTTTTTTTACGCTTGTTTAAACGTCTCAAACTGAATAAAAACGAGAGTATTCTTAATCTATAGAACATTAATTTGTACGTACTTCCTACTTTGAACTTTTTCTGCCCTTTGTAAGTTTGTATTTTGTATTAGTCATCTGTTACTTTTTTTTAAGTTACAACGTGTAGTGCGAAAAAACTGTTTATCAAATTTCAAATAATTTGAGGCCTTTCTGGTGCTCCATTTTTTAGAGCCAACACCGTTAGAAGAATAAAAGACCGATAAAGGGTAGTGATTTCCTTAGCTGCAGTAAAATATACGCTATGTCGAAAATTTTATCACTATTCTGACTTGTTTTCTAGTCAGCCAGAGATCCACAGCTTTTTGAGATAATTTTTGATATAATGATGAGAGTTAAATTTTAACAAAGACTTTCAATAAAATATCCTCAATCAGAAGTGTTCATTCGTCATGGAGTTATATGGATGTAAATTATTGGATCTCTACTTACTTCTATAGAAAGAAAAAATTCTTGGAATAATACCTTTATACTTTTTTTTTCAAAATTAACTAATTATTTGGAAAATTATTTTATTTCTCTATATAAAAAATAACAGACCCTGATTATGCAAGATGTATATATGATTGCATATTAGTACACAAGTGTTAATACTAACCAACTTTTCGTTATAACGATTTTCGATATAGTCTAAAATAAAGGTTGTTATATACTTGTTACGCAAATTAATATTTTTTTCTACTACATGATTAAAATTATCTAGCAGTTGCATTTTAGCTAAGAGTGCATGGCCTCTTTTTAACTTTTTTGACGAAAGGTAACTCTCTGAAACAGTAATTATAAGATTATTCATTATTATTAAATATTAATTAAATTTAAAAATTATAATTAGATACTTTAATATCACAGGAGCTTCCTTCATAATTATAGCTTTTCTGCCAATGTAGTCTTGTTTTTACAATTCTAATACATTTTCCTGTTCGTACCACAGATAAATTGCGTAGTATTTTTTTACTAATGGAATTGGTATTAGTAGGTACCTAAGAAAAGCGTTTGTATAAATTTCAAGATAATCGAAAAAGTCGGAATTATAAACAATAGCAGACTCTAACAGTCTCTTTGACCAAGCTGTACGCTGGGGTAAGAAGCATGTCGGTTATTTTAACATAAACATCTACGGTAATAAGTTTGAATAACTCCACTGTTCAATCAAAGGAGAGCAAGACGCTGTTTAGACTATTTAGAAGACACGTTATTGTCCGATATACAATCCGATTCATTCGAGATTGCCCGAATTCAAAGAAACGATATAAATCCGCCTTAATTAAAGTAGTCTTCTTATCTTGTGCAACTTACGTTTCGATCTCGAAAGACGAACACATTTCGACCTTCCAGTCCTGCGTTGCATCCGGTCCGTTTTCGCCAGATGAAAAAAGATATGTGTGCGTGTCCGTGCCTTTCTGTATTGCCGCAAAAGAGACTAATTAAACGTGAACCGCATTCCGCAGCAGCCGTACTGTGCTTGCGCAAGCGTAATTGCTCCATGCTTTTTTTCTTCTCGCTTCGGAATTCCTCCGGGGAAAGCGATGACTGTCTTTCTTCGTCTTCTCCATCTCCTCCGCCATTCGGGAGAACTTGGAAATCGTTCGGTAGATGTATTTGCCTGGTGGTTATTTTTATATTAGTTATGAGGTTATACCTAACTGCATTACGGATTTATGGTTATGTTTCATATACCTACTTTGACTTATTGTTATTATTAGGATTTTTACAACTTAACGATAAGATATATACGAATATAGAAATTGCTTTATCAAGATATAAAGAAAGTTATTGTAACTCTATTCTTTAGTGATAGGTTGCTACAACGCAAACTGCTATTTTGTAGCAGCTATTGCTGCTTTTTTAGCAGTTTGTTGATATAGTAGACAAGTGCGAATGTTGTGAAACATAGATGTATATTCATAGCAGTATAGCAGTTAAGTTGAAGTAAGAAATATGATGTTATACGAGTTTTTGTAGTTAATATTAATAAAATTGTACATGCATCTCCACTCGTTACTGAATCAAGTAGAGTCGTCCACAATATAAATACATATAGATATTGAGTAAATAGGGGTAACAATAAGACACTAAAAGCTGTGTGCAAAGTTGTAGAAACAGTTTATCTGTTTAACGTATATCGTAAAGAAGCAGTTTTATACATCATACTACTATTTTTAACAACTACCTTTTCATAAGCGCAAAGACTTTAATAATTTATAAAATAACTTGAATGTTTTGTACTGTTAACTTAAGTATAGCGTAATACGTACTTAAAGCACAAATTTGAAAATGAAGTGAAATGCACCAAATTAACATTCTATAACCGTGTTTGAGTAAAATAGTAGAAGCGCCATCTTCACAACAATCGCTGTAACACGTATATTTATTGAACGTAACTATATGGGTAGAAAACTTGGCGATAATAATAATGATTACATCAGAGCACCTGTTTACAAAAGTGTGGACTAGGTTTAAAAAAAAGTAATATAATAATTACATTAAATTAACTACGATTGCGGTTAGAATAATTCTTATTTCTTAATAACATTTACTTTATTAAATGAAGAGTACTTATTGTTTAAGTGAAATTAATGGGTTTGTTAAATTAATAAACTAGAAGTAACAAAATAATATGTTCATATTTTTATACGAATTATTTTCTACATGTTGGCAGTTAGCGGTTATAATTATTACTGCCATGCCCATGCCATGTAAACTAGCCCAATTTTGCATTGAAAAGTAAAGCACGTAATCGAGTTGCAGAGTTGTACAACCCTCAGTTCTACCTCCAAACAAGAGGAGCGCTACAATCGGAAAGTTAGTATTTTTATTTTTTAAACGTTTACGTACCGTAATAAGTTGGCAGTCCCTACATCAGCTGTACTCTGGCTGTACTCCTCCTTATCTATTAGGCCGACCAAAATGGCTGCCCAACTACGTGTGAACTCGATTACACCGCAGTAATTTTCTGGAATTTACTGAAACACGTTGGCAACGCTAAAAAGAACTTTGATTTTTGTTGTAATAGAATATAACATTCATACTATTAAAGTTACATCGACGGATCGACGTGAATATTCGAGTTAAAAGTGGATAATTTACTGCTAAACAAGAACATGTCTGCTTGGAAGGAGACGATGATTTTTGTTTTTAATGTTAAAACATCTCAAAAAGTGTATATAATTCTGTAGGATATTGTTGCACTTAGTAATTAATATTCGTAGGGATTTTATATACATATTTTCCGAATGTTTTAGCATTAAAAATAAAAATCTTTGTGACTGTCTTCTTTTAAGTTCAAGGTGTATTTTTTATTCATCGATAGGCATATTAACTATAGTGTTTTCCTGTTTATATATTAATTAGATATCGATGAATAAAAAAATGAGCCTTATGCAACGTGAATTGTTTGGCAATAAATTATCTCCTATCAATAATAAATAATTTGAAGAGCAATAATTACATTTTCAAATTAACACGGTAAAAATAACGCCGTAGGTGTCTGGATACCGAACTAATTCCTAGATGCACAGGATTTCGGCTGAGTTCAGTATCTTTTCTTAAGTAATCTGTGGCCATGCCGACAGGCTGATGCACGTCTTAACATTTGCATTTTTGTTTCATAAAGCAATTCGTAAATTTTGATGCATGTGTAAGATAGATCTTGGCAGACCGACGTCCTTAACATTAGCGCATACCCGAATATTGTAGTTATAGTTACAATTATTAATTCGATCTGCGAACTAGTGTTCGAGTGCTATAACTTTATCCCACTTCATCATATGTAATTATTATATTCACTAGTTAGTTTCAAAATTTCGTATAATAGTAAAATTATATAATATAAATATAAAATATAATAGTAAATTTTTGTCCAACAGAGAAGTGTAAATATTACTATGCAGATTTTTCTCTGTGTACTAATAACATTTCAATATTGCCTTGCCGATATAAGATTTCTCGAACTTTTTTTCACTATTTTTTATGCATTTCTCTTGAATATCTGTTATTTTTACTTTATCGTCTGTTCACAGTTTGAAAAAAAAAGGAATATGAAGAACATACACAAATCAGGTGTGAAACGAACAAGGTAACAATTTTGCCAGATATTCTACGACTTTTTCTGGGAATTTTTTTATCGATTGGCGTTTGTCCCTCCTATTAAACCAATAGCGAATTAATATAATAAATGAGACATCTGCTTCAAATCTTCTTATTTTTTTATATCTTCGAAAAGAATTCGCGTGAGTAATCTTACAGTTTCTCTCTTGTATTACCGCCTTGATAAATTAGATTTATTTCCATGACTAATGTGATTTTCTCCGGAATTATAAATCATTAACGAGCAAGTTATTATTTATAGTACAAGCGGAATTACTTATTTATGATTAATAATGATACCAAATGTCTTCGAATATTTCATTATTCACAAGTTCATAGTTCGGTCAACAGAGAACCGTCGCCACTGCAATTCTCGTGTACGCGATTGTTTTTGGTTAAATTCCATGAATGCCTACGGAGGTTTTTCTCACGGCCTTAGTCCGTGGCCATCGTCCCTTCTCTTTTCGTCGCGAAGAACCGCGAGAGAGATGGCGTTGCCGTACCGCGGAGGTAGCCGGTGGTACCGCAGCGAGGGCAGATCACCTATCATTACTCCGATTAGGCCAAAGATGGAAGTGAGGAATGTGTCCGGTATTTCGATTATCCTCTGCCATGGTCGAATTGCCGCCAGATAAATAGATAGTTCCTAGTTGTTAAGTTTAGACTCAACCTTTACCTACTTCTTTATTTTCTAATGGTGAGATAAAAAACTATACACATACTATGAATGTACTTATCTAAAATGCCATAAAATACTTACATATGGGGTGTCAGATGCATTGTTTCATAAAACAAAAAGTATAAAGTTAAATAACACATAAATAATATTCGTGGGTGTACGAAAATATTGCAGAAAAAAGATTGTAGCAGTAATTGGCACAATTATGTAACAAAATCGTGGATATTTGTTAATTGATATATGAGTCATTCTTCTAAAATAATCATTTTTTACACATTAAAATAGATGGTTTGTTTAATGCTCAATTTTATTGCAAATAAGGTTGCTGACACCAGTTAAGGCTGGTAATACCAAAATAGCACGGGGTTAAACTACGTTATTAATTTTACCTTTTTTCAAAAAAAAAATACAAAAATTTGTACCAGAGGGATGACGCAATAGCTTTTTTTGTGAAAGATTAATTGAAATTTCTTAATGAAGCTTAGTTGGTTATTGAAAAAAAAAGCCAAAGTCTGCTCGTCCAATAGCAGCATACATGTGTCTGTAAAGCTATCATTCCTCTGGAAAGTAAATCATTTCTCTGGTCAACTCTATTCCAGAGAAATGACGACTTTTTATAAATATTAATATAGCTGACCACGTGTTGAAATCACCTAGCCTTACTCTATTTCTTAGGTTTCATGTTTCTCATAACAGTTACAAATATTGATGTGTAAAATCACAGAGTTTGATGTATTTAAATGTAAATAAGTGTATCCTAGAAAATAAAAGCATTTTGTTTTACCAGAGTAATGAACTTACTGCTTGTGATACAACAATAAACGCGAATTCTTCTTAAAAGCTGGACACACGACAGAAATTCTTAACTTTTTTCGTGCTTATTTCACTATTTGGTTGAAAAAGGATATTTTTTGCACTGACAACGTTTTCGACATCATTTCCGTTCGGTTTTGTAAAGTAAACGTGACGATCCGGAGGAATGACTAAGTTAGCAGTTACCAAAATCATGAATTTTTAGTAAAGTTGTTATAATTTGTTTCGTAATACTTTCAAGTGAGTAATGAATATATTCATTCTCTGTATAAAAAATAACGTTTGTGCCTTTTAATTTACCTTTTTTACTTTTGTATGCAATAGTATGCATTGTAAGGTAGTAGACTCCCTTGGTTACAATCCAGAGGAATGATATTTCTTTACATAAAAACAAAAGAATAATAATTTGGAAACTACATTGTTACAAATTAATTTGAAGAACAAATAAGCATTATTTTCTGCAATTATTTCTGGTACAGAAGCATCATTAAAATATATACATTTATTTTTTCATTTAGGAGCAATTACCTACAAAAGTATTATGTATGTAGACAGTCCCATATGCCGTTTTCACAAATGATACTCAATTCTAATAATGTTTGTATCGAGACGTGTAAAGACTAGATTGTAACAATTTTATATACAAACTTTTAATTATTGAAACATTTTTGTTTTTGATTATGTAATCCAATTCAAATACACCAATGGCAAATTAGAGCGGTAAAAATCAAAACATTGTAACAGGAATATGAGTTTATCGGTTATTTAACATTAGAACGGTGGAGGTAATAACAGAATAAATTGTTTTATTAATGTATATTTTTTGTAGGTCTGTAAATATTAATTTAACAGTTATTTAAAATGTGCAATTATAGATAAGAAATCTGTTTAGCATCACAGAGGAAAACAAGTGAATAGAATGATTTTTTAAAATTAATTTTTAATAGCATGCTTAGCCACAATTGTTTCTTATAACTTCAAAAGCTCGCCTTGTCGCTGAGGCGTATAATTATCTAGTGTAAGTTGAAGGAATTTCCTCCCATGTAGCCCGTATCCCATTGAATAGCTGCACTATCAAACTCACGTCAATTTCTGTTTAAATGATTTCCCACCCATCCCCAAAAGTTTTCAATTAAATTCAAATCAGGTGAAGGTGCCGGCCAGTCAAGAATTCTGACGTATTCGCCTGCAACAAATTTTTAATAAGACGTGCCGTGTGAAAGGGGGCATTTATCTTGTAATACCCAATTTTGATATCCCATCACCCCGTTATTCTATTTTGTTCATTGCTTAATAACTCAATGTAATTTTCAGCCCTTTGCCGACCATGTAACGAAGTCACTCCGCCGTTGTTACAGATAACATCACCGAACCTGTGCCGCTGAGAAAAAAATAAGTTCCGCTTATTTTAAATTATAATAGTAATAGTAACAACCCGTCTGCACCACCTAATTTTTTTAGTCGATGAAGATCACTTCTTGCCATTCATTGGTTCACCCATGTGCTGTCTTGCAAAAAGTGGCCTTTCTTCGTTTTGTGTTTGGGTGTTAAAGTAAGCTTCCGAATGTTAAGGTAAGCGTTAATTACTCGGTGTACAGTCCAGACATTGCAAGTTGTTTGAGTTTGTCTTGCAATTTTTCTAGCTGTTAAAGTAGAGTTCGATGGTAAACGCAATGTCGTGACGACGTCGTCTTTCTGTAGTGGTCTATTTCGCTCCGTCACCACGGATAGTTCCATAATTTTCCTTATTACGTACGTAATTATTAATTAAACTTTAGCACTTCTGTTAATAACACGTACGATATGTCGATTCGAATTCCTTCCTCTTCAACACATCAATTAAATTTCGCCTTTCACTTAAAGATCCTTCACGATCCATACTTCACTGACGCCTGATAACATAAACAATAGTTACCAATTTGTCAAACTTAATCAATGGATAGCAACAAAAATCAATAACAAAGGTTTGTTCCAAGATAATTATTTGTTAAATCAATTAACTTAACCACCGCTATTCCGGTAATTACCATTTGTTAAGATTTACCAAAGCACGAAACGTGCCGAATGTCCAATGAAAGTTGCCGTGCATGATTGCATCAATAGATGGCGGAACATTTGATACTTAGGTGGGAAATCTATTTTGACACAATTTTCATTTTTGATTCAATTTGATCACTGTTCAATTAATTTGGAATAGTTAGTAGCAGTAAGTTTAGAATACCTTTAGTAACCATTACATTACCTTTTATAATTATGGGGAGGTAGATATATTTTCAACGTTTGATGAGTAAGAAAATGCAGGATGCCGTGAAAAGAATCAAAAATTTTACGGAACAAGAGAAACACACATTGCTAGCGATCATGAATTTAATTCTCAGAGCACTACTAGGTTTGAGGATGAAAGAGCAGTTATTTACATTATACAACTTTATGAAGAAAGAATAACCAAGAAGACTAAATAATTGTTTTATTTGTTTTTTTTTTTTTCTAATATTTACATGATTTACATTCTTCTTTAAATAGTCGTGGTCTATGCCGTCTAGCACACATGTTGTCTAGTATATCAAATAGTTCTTCATTGGAGGATGATGATTCATAATATTCCATGTATCCATTATGGTTATAATCGTTATAATAAACTTGACACTTGACATAAGCCAGAAGCAAAACCTCAATTATTGCTAAATTGCTGTTAGGTAAAAACGTCAAAGTTTCAAGTTTGCTTTCTAGCGGTACCAAAATGAAACTATCTATCTTAGCAAACTTACAGTTAACTAGTTTACAACAGCCAGTAATCAGTTATTAACTAATTACTCGACATTTAACAAATGGATGCGTTCATGTTACTCGACTTTTACTTAACAATTTGTTAGTGCAAACAAATGATTAACTAATCACTTGGTTCCACAAGTTTTATGTTACCGGGCATGAGATGCAATTATAACTAAATAGAAACTAAATCATTCACGAAAAAAATGCTACTTTATGCGAAGTTCAGTAACAACCGATGCGGCTAACCAGTTAAGTTGTCCTAAATATTACACGTTTGGCCAAACTTTTGATTCCATGCACAGCCTACTGTGTTGTTGCTAATCGTAATTTCGCATAAACTATAACACGTAGATGCACTCCTTTATAGTGTTTCCTAATTTTCCGTAGTAAATTTGGATAAGGCTAATCAGTTGTCTCGCAGAGTATGTGACTCCATATACAACATAGACTATGGCAGCGTTTAAAACACCTAATTGCTCCCAAGCGGTTTGGGATCTGTTACCAATCCATCTCAAAAATGTCACACTACATCAATAACATATTTTTATATCTAGAATCAACAATTCTTTTTGTAACTTCAGAATTTTATAATTAAGCGCATGTATTTTGTTGTCACTCATTACCTATAGTGTGTATAGAGTACATTAGGTTTTGTCATTGCCATTAGAACAATTACAGTGCTGTTCGCAACCTTTAAAATAAAAATAATTTTTCAGCGGTTACGTTGGATATCCAATGTTTGTCTAACTATGGCAGGGTAGGATATATAATATACTGGTACATATACCTATATATTCTCCATCTCGAAACCGTTCTATTTGTGTGACAGGTGAAATTAAAAGGCTGAAGGCGGTGTGTTCTAGAAACTGCCTACCGTTGCTAAGGGATTTTTGTTTGATACAATTGCTACATCACCCTCCTGTAGATGTGAAGCACTTTCCACGAAAAATCCCTAATGCATTTTGGCGGATGCATTGTTGCGGGACATCTGTTACCGCCTGTCATTCGCATTCATTGTTTCGTGTTACCTAGCCTAAAACGGCCAGGTAGAAAATTTCACAAAATTCACCCAGGCGGCTTTACCATCTATAGAATCATTTTTCTATTTAACAAAGGCGGGACCCTGCCCCGTAACGCTACAAATTGCACATAGAAGCGCATGGGACTAGCGTATAATACCGAAATTTCTCCATAGGCGTAGTAAATTATATGGTTTTGCTTTACTATCTTTACAACCGTTATAGTCGCTTTTATACCGGTTGTATCTCCAGTTGGATATTACGGTAATTATAATCTATAGATTTAGTGATATATTGCCTTAAAATTTGATTTAGGTTTCACATTCTTACTGAGTTTTAAGGAGGAATATCAGAAATGTCATACATCATACAATTGTTTTTATGCTAGTATCTTATGCCTATCTTACACACAGAAAAACATATTCATTTTTGTATCTAAGACGTGTTTATTGAAATTGCAATACATTAGAGCAGCGTTTCTCAACCTGGGGGTCGCGGTGATATTAAAGCAGGGTCGCGAAATAGTGTAAACACATACGAAATCATTTTCTGATAAAAAAGTAATTTATTATAAACATTTTACTTACAATAAGTATACATACACATTTAAAGAAAAGAAAAAAAATAATGTGATTTGTTTCTAAAATTTTCTTCCATCTATGTTAAAGACACACAAAAGCAATTGGTTTTCGAGTGATAAAGGACGGTATTTAGTTTTTTAATGCAATCATAGACTAAAAACCCTTTTTACAGCAGGAGATAAGACGTGACGAAGGGGATTAATATTTTCAATGCTTCTGTGACTAAATTTCCATATTCACCTCAAAGAGTAAGCCAAAATGTATTTATATCTTCAGATATAAATTGCAGTTGTAGCGTTTTGTCGGCAGACATTTCGATGAGCTGGTCGTGAATCCCAACTGGTAACTTAGCAGCGGCAACAACGTATTCACTAAACGGATTCAGTATCCATTATTCGAGAAATCATTTTTATTTTCCGGAAAATACTGTGCCAACTGAATTTTTAGCTCACACAAATGCATCTTTCTGTAATCTAAGCTGTGGTAAATAATAGTGTATTGTTCATTCAACTTTTTCTCAATATATTCCGAAGTGAGTGGAACATATCCAAATGTTTGTCCTGAAATAGATATTAAGCTTCTTAATGAAAACATGAACTTTGTCTCTCATCGATAAAATCTCTTTATCACGTGTTCATATAAATTCAAATTCAATCGTTTAAATTCGAAAATACATTAGCTAAGTAAGCTAACATCAACATATACTCATTATTCGGTAAAAACAATGAGAATGGCGTTTGTTTATCTCGAAAAAATATTATTAATTCATCTTGCAATTCCAATACTCTGATTGACACTTTCTGGCAATTACCATTCAATTTCTATATGGCAGAAAGAGAAATAGCCTATTTTGTAACGTTCGGTTTTTAATAAAATTCACCATCTTTACAGCATTCACAAAAAAAATTGATTTAGATTTTCCGGCATTTTTTTTTATGACCAGAACTCAACACGGTCCTTATGCATTTATCAAGATATAATGTTAAAAAGAAGCTAATCATCACGGCGGAAATAACCGATGCATTTCTTCATTCATTTCAAGTATTTATAAGCGAAATACAAATTCGTCAATTAATATCTTTATCCATCAACCGGCATTCTATCATTAAATTTGGTCAATTAGAATGTACAGTGGTGGTTTTATATAATGTCTCCCCTTATGACGGTCCAGTCCAAAATACGTAAAACAGAATTGTAGGTAAAATTCAAAATTGTGTGTGTCGTATAAATGTTAAAATTAGGGCTATTTCTCGGAACCGAGTACTAAATTTCGTGTATCTGTCTACACGATTTCGAAAACCCGTAATTAGTCCGAGCACTACCCAGTTCTTGGGAAGTGATCGAATGATAGATAGCAATGCATTTTTGGTTTAAATTACTTAGGGAAATTTAGTTTACACCACTGACGCTTGAGTAAACCTCGATTTTACGTGATACGCGATATCGGGTAATACTCAATTTCTGAAAAGGACGAGTTTCGACAGCTTTAGTTAAAATAGTGGAGAATGTAAGATATTATAAAATAAAAAATAAATTCAAGGTATTTTAGATATAAAAACATCTTTTATAGAAAAAAAAAAATTTTGGCACTCTTATTATGGGTGATGCACCTAGCGGTACCTTGGGTGAGATTATTACGAAGAAGTGTTTTAATACGGTTATAAGTGACACCGATAGATAACCAGAAACATCGATTTTATTACATTTAAACATAGAATTTCACAAAAGGAATTTGCGATTACTCAACACTGTCCGATTCATTAAATTACCTATTACAATGTTATAATTATAAAAAATACCGCCCTTAAAATTTATAAAAATAGAACAAAAAACGATGAAAGTGTACCACTATCTATTATGTACAAAACTTAAAGTTATCTTTGAGTCACAGGATATTTTTATAATACCTACTCTATTTTATAATGACAACATTTTGAAAAAAAAACTTGAGTTCTTTGACAACCTTAAAAATATTTTGAAAAGGAGGAATGTTGCACATACTGGGAATTATACTTATTGTGATATCACGGAGATTGGCAAAATAGCCTATTCGAATGTCTCTACTTCCGGTTTCCTTGAGGTACAAACGATTTGAAAGGAGATACACAGAAAAAAATGTTGTAAATTTTCAAACAATTATAAAGCTTCGCACAACAAGTTGTTGAACATGTAGGGACGAGCACAACTCGTATTGAACTTTCCCACAAAATTGTTGGCGAAAGTTATCGATTTTTTTGCAACAAAATGCACACTTTTCTTATACATTTTATGTTGACAGAACCTGTATATTACAGTAGTATTAAGTTCAGATCACTTGTTGCAAACAGTACGTTTAGGCCAGTGGTAATAGTTGCAACTAATCCTCAACTATTTACAGTATTTTTGCTACTATTACAAATCTGTCTAGTGAACCGACATTAAGATTTTGCGTACAGATTAACTACGCTGTTGCTATAATTAATATACCTAGTTGTGAATAATTATTAACAGTAAAATAGATATTTTTTTTGAAACCTAACGTGTAGTTTTGTTAGGTGGGTTGTATACTTATAAAAGGAGTATAAATTGCATATTGCTTGCCGCAAATGCAATAGTGAATTTTCAGTAGAATTTTGCGTATAGCAAAGCTGGACTGTTGGATCAAGCAATAAAGGGTCCTTAAATTTGTGTTTTGAGTGAAATAGGAAAAACGCCATCTTTACAACAATGTCTGTATCACATATACCTATTGAACGTAACTGTATGGGTAGAAAACTTCGCCATAATAATAATGCTTAGACCACAGAACCTGTTTACAAAAGTGAGGGCTAGATTTGGAAAAAAAGGAATTTGAACCTAATAATTATATTAAATTAACTACAGTTGTGGTTAGCGTAATCCTTATTTCTTAATAATATTCTAACAAAGTGAATAGAAGAGTACTTATTGTTTAAATGAAGATAATGGGTTTGTTAAATTAATAAACTAGAAGTAACAAAATAATACGATCACTTTTCATACCAATTATTTTCTTAATTTTCGCAATATCTCCAAAACAAACGAGATTTTATTTGTTTGACGGTTTATTTGTTGACACCATTAACGAAAATACGTAAATCGTGAGGGCTGTTGGCAGTTGGTGGATATAATTATTACTGCTATGTCGACAGGCCGATGCCAGTCTTAACATTAGCTTTTTTGCTTCAGAAACAGCAATTCGTAAATTTTGAGGTATATCTCCTTTTCACTCAGTCCTTCTTAACATTAGTGGAAATCATAATATTGCAATTACAGTTAATTAATTATTAATTCGATCCGTGAACTAGTGTTCGAGTACTGTAAAGTTTCCCAGTATAAAAATTCTCGTTTATAACTTTTTTCCACTCCATCATATACAAGTTATTATATTTACTAGTTGTAAAATATTAATAAATATTAATAAATAAAACATTTCACCATATTTTCTAGAAGATTGTGCTACAATATTTTCTAACATTTTATTGCTTTTTTGCGGTATACAAACCTGCAGCGACGTTGCTTAAAAATTTGGGACGAATAAAAATTCTTACTACAATTTTCGTCCAACATAAAATATTACTATGTGGATTTTTCTCTGTGTACAAACGGCTGCAAACGGTACTCTTTGGAATCGCGTTGACGGTTTTAGAATAACTTGTACTGCCTGTCGGTTTCTGAATATATTGTATAATTGTTTTATAAAAAAATATCTTTCAGTCTTTTCTCTTAATTCTACTTTGACATTTAAAATTTATTGCTATTTTGTTTTCTCAATTTTAAAGTTACAATTGATATGTTCGAATTACTTTATTGTATTTTAATTTTAATATGTACGTTTTTATTTAATTTTATATGAAGCATTCTATGATAATTTTATAATAATTCAACAGGTATTTTTATTGAATATATTCTAACCGTTCTTTTGTTTGTTTAAAGAAAAACAAACTTAGGTCTAAACGCAGCTGAATGAATTATGCTATATGAAATATAAAAAAATCCATTATAATAATATGTAGTTAAGAGCGAACTATATTCAAGAAATATAATCAACCCTTTTGCGACAATATAATGATTATAATACGCCGGCCACTATCCAACACAATCTTTTATGTCGTTCTGATGCTATTTATTTTCATGCACAGTTGCTACGCCACTGCGTTCGCATATGCAAGCCGGGGATGGTTTGGGGGTGTACACAATTTCTCGGAACCATATAACTGCCAAAAATTGTAAACCAGGTTCGCATGGTACGGTCGTCCCGTTCTATTCGAAAAGATATCTTCGTCTAACCCCCGGTCCCCATCTCGTCCCTTCCCGCTCATTCCCCTTTTATAAAATATCCGGCCATAGATTCTCCGCGCTCCCGTGTCAGCTAACGAGCCGAAGCGGCTTAGTTCAAGGTCAAGACACCCCTACAGGAGCGAGCGTCTCTAGCGCGCCGATTTTCGGCGAGCCCAACGGACGAGGACAAAACCACCCGAAAACGTCGATCTCGAACGGGCGAACGAGAGAGAAACGAAGAGAAAGGGAGAACCTTAATTGCAGCGTATTTTGGACTAAGGACCCGAAAGACATTAAACGCAAGTCAGGAGGAGAGAGCAGCTGCTAGGTGGGCCATGCATTCATCAGCCAGCTCTTTTAGACACACGCCAACAGTCCACCTGCCGCACGGGCACGAGCCTCGCTAAATAAAACAACCCCATTAAAATAAAGGAGAAGAAGCAGAAGAAGAAGAAGAACACGGCGAAAAAATAAACCATAACGTTTATATACTTACGCGTTATGCAGCTATCAGATGCGAATAGGCGACGTGTACCTACGAACAGACGGATGAACGTGTGTAGGGTGAGTGAGAAAGAGTAAGGGCAAAAAGAAACGTGTGTAGGAACGGACGAGTGTTCTTTCCCCGTCTGCACGCGAAAGGGAGTTGTTAATAACTCCATTATCGCCGACGGTGGCGGTTTGTCTTGGATTAGCGTCATCTTCATGTTGTTTTGTTTGTGCTGTGAACTCCGCACCGGTGTTATTGTTGATGTAATTTGTACCTCATAACTAATGGTGCACATAACCGAACAAAAACAGCTTGAAAAACCTCTACATCCAACATAAGTATCTACTGCTATTAATAGATGCGGCCATTTAAAGAACATCTATTAAATACGCTTATGATAAACTGAACTAGTTTCTATGAAAACATTGATCATCACCTCGTTTTGCATGTGAATATTTACATCAGAAAGCGTTTTTCAGGAGAAAAATATAATAATAAACCGAATAAGACCGGAACTGCATTTTTTTTTAAGATGAGCTATAGCCGCAGTTAACCTAACTAGGATCCAAATGAGAAATATGTAGTATCATCAAGAATTAAATGAAATAAGGCGTAAATGTGTATATTTCGTTCACTCACTTTTGCTCTCGATAATCTTCAATTTGTTTTAGGGCCGTTTGCATCACCGCGTTAAGCTTGGTTTAACTTTAACTGGCGTTAGAATGTAACATTCGCTATACGTATTAAAAATGAAATATCACCTTCAAAGTGCCGCTTAAAATTAAACCACGCTTAACATGTTGGGTTTACAGTTTTAAGTTTTAGAAATTTACTTTTTCTTTCTATTTGGGCACGAATCGTGTTTGTGGTGCTTGTTCGTTAACATTAAGGCCGCTTTACACTTCGCAATTTTTGATATTGCGTGCAATAAAATTGCGCACAATGAAATATTATAACACGTTCTATTGCGTGCAATATCAATAAGATTGCACACAGCTGATCGAAATCCATTGAATGTGCATGCGCTATTTGTATTGCACGCAATACCAAAAATTGCGAACTGTAAAGCGGCCTTTAAGGTTACCACCCATCTTCGTTTCGCGACGATTGTCCTCGTTTTGATACTGAGTCCTCTTGTCCTCGTCTGACAAGAGAAATCCCCGAAAGGGGCTTATTTATGTAGAACCAAAAAAAAAAAGAATATTTAAAAAAGGCAATAGGGATACGAGATAATATACAAAACGAAATGAATATTGTGTCCTAAAGAAAAAGGTCCCAATATTGAATGATTTATGAATGATCATTTGTTGTTATTAATTTTATCTTGATTTCCCCTCCTCCCCAAATTTGTCCTCGCCAAACATATAGAAAATATGGCAAACTTAGTTAGCATGTATTTACGTCTGTATACAAATATATGTTTTTCTTATGAAACATGGGAATAGGTTTATAATTTCAATAATGGTAATTATTGACAAGTACTAATATACAAACATTATAATTCCACTCGATATATCAAATGGTTTTGAAAATGGAATAAAGTTATTCCAAAACGTAAAGAAAATGAAAATTTGTTTAATTTAAATAATCTTAAGCCCATAAATACCAGCTCTTAAGGTACTACGGTTGCCACCCGTCCTCGTTTCACGAGGATTGTCCTCGTTTTGAGACTGTGTCCTCTTGTCCTCGTCGTACAAGAGAAATCCTCGATAGGGGCTCATTTATGTGGAACCAAAAAAATACATAAAATCAACTCAAAAATATGACCTAATTAGTACGTAAAACATTCACTTTAAATGCAATGCCATCGTAATCCGCGAAAGAGTGACTATCGTCTCGAAAGATAACATCCTTTACGGTGCGCGACAAATATGCAGCCTTTTCAGCTTTATATTCCCATAATTAGACCTTCGCAGTTTCCACCAAAGGACTTCATATAATTCTGACTTTTAATTCTGTTGTTCACATCGAAATTTTATTCCGTTTAACTCGAGAATTATTCTTATATTTTAGTTATCATTAAGTTTAGTTGTATAATGTACCTGCATTCGTTATATTAGTATTTATGTAAACAATGATTTATTTTTGTAAGTAGTTTTAGTTTAAATTGTTTTTATTACAGCTATATTAGGGTCCAATTAACTTAGTGTTGTCAATAAATAACTGTTCACAATCTTTACATATCTTTTTTACTTTTACAAATGTCGATGCCAGTTCGTTCTTTAACTGTTTACAGCAAATTTTCTATGGAAGATATCCAGAAGAACAAAATAATTATAACTACATATTTTTTTTAATAATGGGTTTACCAAAGCAGTTTCGTATATAATAGGTTTTTTCTTGTTCATATTTTTAATATTACTATTGAGTCGAAGGATCTTAATTCTTAAAGTTTCACGTTTTCAGTCCATTCCACGTTTTATGCAGAAATTCCAATAAATCTAATTCGGTTTGTGTTGTCATAAAAAGCAATAAAAATAAGACATTGAGAAAGAATAACTATTTTTTTTAAATAAGAATAAGGACTTTTTCCAAAGACTATCGTGCCTGGAACACAAAAAAATCTTAAAAGTCGGCGTTTAATTAAGTAAAATCAAAAGTTTAAAAAAATATTTAAAGAAGATTCAAAGAATATAATACTGAATTCGTGGTAAACCAAAGAATATTATAAAATCAGGAATATTCATAAAATGTTGGAATTCAAATTCAATAACTTTTTCCAAAGTATGTAAGATTTTTCATATTTTCTAGGCTTTTCTCAATACAAATTGCCAGTTGGCAGTTATGTCTGATAGATTATTTTATTTATTCTTAGACAGTTTTTGTAGTGGAAGTAACGACTTCAGTGAATTTATTTCTTCAAACATTTATACAAGTACCGGTTGTACGTTATAAAAGAATTTGTGAGAAGTTGGACTATTTCTTTTCATTTACCTTGCTATAATTTACTCACACAGAGTCAAAAACCATGGATTATATAATTATACAAGAACACATTTCTAAATCATTTTCTAATACGGCACAGACGATTATGTAATTAAATGTAGACTACTTTAAATGTTTACAAATTATATAATCTAAACGCTGGCAAGTAATCAATCGATGGCTAAAGCAAAGAACAAAAGAAACCAATAAATTAAATTCTTGAGTTAGTGGCAATATTTCAATCTAAGTTACTGATTTGTTTTAACTTTAGGTACGTTTCGATGATTATTTACATACCATCTTTTTCAAAAGCCATATTTATCATTATTGAATAACCCTACGGTATTTTGCATTGTATAATCTTTTAATTATGTTAATTTTTTAATGCTTTAATTAAATTTTATTTAAATTGTTATAAATAGGTTGCAATTACAACATTTTAAAAACAGATATATATGCAAAGGGATTGAAAGTGTACAATGACCGCTTTATATACTGAGTACATATTTTTAGCTCTACATGGAAAATTGTGTGGGCTCATGTACGCGACGGACTCAACACAAATCATTAAACTTCGCATATAAGGGCAACTATGCATGATGTATTTATTGCTATTATTATACTTACGGTTCAACCAGAAGAACCCTCAACTTTTTTTATTTATTGAGACACCTTGTATAGTTTTGCAGATTATAACAGACCTTGTGCTTTCGTATACTGGCTTCAGCACCATTATCTGTAAAAGGAAGAAAGATAAAATACCTTTCCAGCGCGCGTAGCGGAAATACTAAAATGTAGAGGAATCACTTCATGATGAAAACTAGACAGGAATACTAGTCAGAGACTAACCTAACTTTTCTGAAAACAAGTAATAAGAATACAACTTCCAGGTAAAAGAGGATGATGATAAAAGAATACATAGTAGGGTAATAATAAGAATGGAATTTATAAGGATTTACTAATAGGTACTATCAAAGACAAAAGTCTTGCCTCAAGTTTGACATAAATAGAAATAGAATCATTGGAGTTTCTTCAGTATTTCAATATCTCTCTCTTTAATTGTGAGTCAAGACTTTTGTCTTAGATGGTACATCCTATTTACATAGATATTTAATCCTTTTTCTGCCTTTAATATGTAATATTATTAAATATTATATCTGTTTACTTGTTGGTATTAATTCCTCTTAGTTTTAAAATCAGAAACTGCGATGATTGAGTACCACACTTTCAGTTTTTTATTTTTGAAATATTTAACTTTCTAACAAATATAAAATCAATGTCATTGAAATCAAAAGGACGGGTTATATAAATATAAACATACAAAAAAGAGGCCCGAGTGAAAATTCAAAATCGCGAAAGCATTAAAAATCTGATGTCGGTTAGAATATTGATGTTATTGTAGCGACGGAGAACGCCGTGCCAAACTCGATCTCGTCCCGATAGTGAAAACACGCGAAAATACTGACGAAATTGTGCGAAAAGGGAAGAGAGGACCACGCGCGCGGACGCCAAATCAGACAGAGGCAACCGACCTGGGTTCAACGTACGATAAAAATCAATTCTGGTCCGTCGTTCGTATTTTTTCAGCTCTCTCCAGTTTCCCTCGTAGACGCCGTATAGTAACAATTCATTCGCACATTTGGGTACTACGCAACTGCGCAACGATAAATAACTACAATAAAACTTTGTTTTCTTGGGCAAATATAGAAAGATATTAACTCTCTGTTTTTACATAAACCCCGTTTAATTCTTTTAGCAATGTTGAATTGTTGAACTTACGTTAATTTATTTAAAATCTTTTTGTTTTAATGGGTTTTTCTTGGTTGTTTAACAGCTACCTATATATGCTAATGCGTAACCCAAACATAATACATAATCTACACTTAGACTATCGTGCCTGGACCACAAAAAAATCTTAAAAAGCAACCGAAATCGTTTAATTAAGTAAAACCAAACGATTAAAAAATATATTTGCACAAGTTACAACAATAAAAAAAAACAAAGAAGGTTCAAAGAATATGATAATGAATTTGTGGTAGATATTATAAAAACCAGGAATTTGCTATAATTAAGTGAAATAAGAAGTACCTAAACAAATTGTTACACTAAAGCTAAGCAAGTACGAGTATATGCGTATCGATCCGTTACAATTATTGTGTCTAATATATTAACTTCTTTTGTTTCAATGTTGTTACCAATAAAATCCTACTATAGTTTGTTAAGAGGTAACTACCATTTTGTGACCGTAACTGAATGTAAATAAATGTTGGTGAGCTCCTTAATAGTGCTGTCAACATCGTCAAAACGTTATTTATTATATTTGGTCATTAATTTTCTATAAATTTCCAAAGTTAGCATTCAAATTTTTATGTCCATCATTTTTTTTTGTTTTTCTCTGAATATGGTAGGTATTTTAAAACCACAGACTGAAAATTATCGGCTATGAAATATCAAACAAAAAAGAACGGTATCACCAGCAGTTTTTAAGAAAAATCTTCGAAATGTGAAAAAAATATGGCATTTTTCAGGAGAACTGATTTTATGTAGTTCGTATTTACTCCATTTTTTGTGCTTATTTTTATGTTACAAACTTGACAATAACGACAGTATTACACTTCCTACTTTCATGGATTCACTATGTTTGCATTTAGTATTAATCGTCTGCTATTTTTGCAAATTAGAACGTGTTATGAGAAACCGTAGAACTGTTTCCTAAATTTTAACAATTAATTGGCACCAACGCCATTAGAAAGAAGGAAAGACTAAATTATTTTTAAATTTTAAATTTTAAAAATAATTTAATTCTAAGAAATTACCTTTCCATTAAAAAAAAAAAAACGATAGGGCCCCCGTAAGCTGTAATCGCTATGAACTGAAATATTAAGTTTGTTCGTTAGTATTACATCAATTACACTGGTGGATATGTTATCTTTCTCAGGTACGTAAAGAATAGCTTTTTATCCTATTTTAATCACAAACCATTGTAGAAAGTGTAGCACCAATGAACAAACCTGTCAACTGTCATTTGCTAACTGATGCTGGATGTAATAAAGCAAACTCTGTTGACTGGATTGGAAAAACTCCTATCTGTCACTTTGCAACTGGCGATACTTTGCAAACAAAAGCTACTGAAACCAGCCTTGCAGAGATATGCTTATTTTTTCCCCTAGAGTAGCTTTAGGTTTATATAATATTGAATCTCAGAAAGTGTTAACTCTGTAATGTTTATAGTTTTCGAATAAATAACTGTTAAGAAGAAAAACAGAAAAAACCTCTAACCTATAGATTTGTTCGAACATGCAGTTCGCGAACGGTTCACGATCATGTGAACCAATCAGACTCGCATTCCAGTTCGTGAGAACTCTAATCTGTTCTCTGATTGGTTCCGTGTTCACGAACCGTTCGCGAACTGCATGTTCGAACAGCCCTTATATGTATTGTGTGTGAGTATGTTTTTTGAGTTCATAGTATGTTGTAGTAGTTGTCGAACGTGATGATTTGTAGTGTTTTGACGACCCTAGACTTCCCCCAAGTAAGCTAAAAATATAAGTAAATACTTTAATATTGTTTTTTTACATGTTGCCCTTTGGGGGCACCCATAATTTTTTTCACCAAGTATACCTACTACATTCCCAATACAAAAATAATGCAAATTGCAACTCGATGCAGGGAGTACAACATAGTTAAATAAAAGAATATTAGCACTGCGTAGTTGTAAAGTTTCTACTACCGTTGGTAAAGTAGTACGCAGTTTTCTCCCCATTAAAAGGATATAAGGGCTTGAAAGGTCCTGTTTGATATTTACATTGTAATTAAGAACAGCCAGGATTAACTGGTTTTCTGTAATACATTTTTTTATAGTTTCTATGCTGCTCTCAACCACTTTGCGAATAATGAAGGCTGTAGAGATGTAACTAATTCAATATTATATATTTTAGCAACTTTGTAAAATTCCTTGTTTTCTTCTTGTAAATGGATGATAGTATAATCGATACATAAGTAAAAATATAAATCACTTCATTCCATTCTGTTTATTATAATCTTCTTTGGGATTAGCTACTTGTTTCGGCCCTTATTAGGCGTCTTCAGGCTATCTTTCTAAAACGTCTATGTGAAAATAAATTTAAAAAGTATTGTCGGGTTGTTTGAATTGAAAGAAGGGATAATATGAAATTGACCAAAATTTTTTACAAAATCCACAATACTTTTTAAATTTGTTTTCACATAGACATTTTAAAAAGATAGTTGTATGGATTTGCACTTTATTAATTTTAAGATGGCAACTGTTTGCAACCGCAGCTTCGTCAGATAAGTACTGTAAACTTCAATTTTATCTGTATCTATATTAATAAAACAACAACTACGCTGTATAGATTTACACTTTATTAATTTTAAGATTTCAGCTGTCGTCTTAAAATTAATAAAGTGTAACTCTATGCAACATAGTAGTTGTTTAATTAATTATAATGGATTTACATCAAGTAAAAGGCGAAATCAATTCAAATGTTTAAAATATAGCCTGAAGATGGACAATAGGCGCCGAAACAGGTAGCTTATCCTAAAGAAAATTACAATGAAGAGAATGGAATGACCTGATTTACATTTTTACTCATATGAATATCAATTACATAACAAATTTATTACAACATTGTACCATAGCCGCGAAGTTCAAATTATTCATGGTTATAAAGTCTACACACATTTTCTGCCATTTTTTGCCAGGATTCATGTGGAGTCAACGGCTCTGCTGAATTACTTTTCGAATTCATTTGAAGCAATTAAGAATTGTTTTTTTTTTCTGAATCACTAGAAACTCCAAGATATTAGGAACATCATCACTTCTTGAGCTCACCTTTTATATGAATTTATGCTTTGATGATGTGTAAAACGTAATATAACTTTATGTGATTTTAGTGACTGACAACGACAACTGCTTATTTTATTCTATTACCTAGGGATGCTTACGTACACGGCAACTGGTATTCAATTGGTGTGCTTTAAAATCAATAGATAAACTAAGAATCATTATTTTATGATGAAAATTTCATAATTTGCTTTACTTTTCTTTAAATGTTCAAAAAAGTATTAATGCATTGGAAAAGTGGCAATATAATTTTGTCCCAGCCTATTCTTTGATGTCGTTCGAAAATTCAGTAATAAGAAACAAATCATTTATTTCGTTCTTCCCCTAATTATTCACTTAAGAAGTTAAAAATATTCGATACGTCTTCGCGTAATGCAAGTAGTTGACTCCTGTGAACGTATTTTGAGTAAACTTGGGAACATCTCAAATTTCGAGCGGACGACCTGCGAAGCCGAAGCACCACGCGTAGTAATATCGATCAAGGCAGCGGAGCTAGCGACAGAAACAGCAGCAGGAGCGCGCGATGTATAGCGTTACGTGCACGTCCCGTATTTTGGCAGCCCTGCCTCCTTCCCGCGCGCCGCCCTTATAAGACCCCGGTCGGCGAAAAAATCAATACCAAGTGTAGCGGTGCGTGAGGCACCCGAAAATATGAAGCGAAAAGAACGGCTACAAGGGGCTCCCTCTCGCAAATACACTATACTATGCATATATTCAACGTTTACGCATACACGTGCGTACGAGCAACACATGTATACGCGCCGAATACCGACTCAAAATATTTGTTACGAGCGAGGTGAACCATACATTATGTGTGCGTTCAAGATGTGTTCATTGTGCATCTACCGCCTTGATTTCTGGAATTCCGTCGACTCTAAAGGTTTCTAAGTTGAATCGCTAAAAGCTCGTTCTCCATATAAAATCCGGTATTTATTGTAACTCTTTTGCATAAAATTAAGAAATCGCCGGAGAAGCCAATGAAATGAACTCTTGCATAGATTCGGCTATTTTGAAGCAGCTGTATATACAGTATGTCTCCGGATAGACTGAACAAGAGGGAATATTTTTTTCATATGGAACTTAAAAGGCAAAAACCTCAAAACAACCATTTTGAAACAAAAATTTAAATATATTTTTTTTTAGGGCTAGGGAGAGACCTATCAGCTGAGACACTCGGTATATGTGAAATGTAAATGTGGGCCGTGGAACTATAATGTATTTTCAAAGTTTATACATATATTGTGTTTATAAACATTGTGAATCATATTTGCAGTGGCAAAATTTGCCGCTTCCACAATTTTCTGTTTTAAAATTTCAACATTGTTATCCAAATTATTATTATAAAAATACTATTTAACATATCCCCATAAAAAGAAATCCAATGAACTTAAATCAGGGGAACGAGCCAGTCGATTGAGTAGTTCGTAACGACCTATCCATCTGTTTCCAAAATATTCTTGCGAATAATTTCTTACCAACACTGTTGGGTGAATAAGGTATCCATCTTGTTGAAAAAATATACTTTCAAAGTTAGATTCACCTCTTATTGCAGGGCAACAAAAATATTTAAAGCAACTCCAAATACGTATGTTGAATCACATTTTTATTTAAAAAAAAAATCCATACACCACACATTAATCTTTTCGTAATACTGGCTTCTAGTTGCAATTTTAAAATTTCAATTTTCTCTCGACCAAAATCTACAGTTTTGCTTTGCAACTTTCCCATTGGTTATAAATATCGATTCATCGGAACAGATAAAATTTTTGCAGAAATTTCGGTTTAGGGACTGATTTTTCCTAGTCATAAGGAAAAGTGTAAACGCAAAGTATCATCACAATTTCTTAATTCATGTACAAAAATCGATTTATAAGGTTTAAATTTGTTTTCTTCATTTCTTCTTCTAAATATGATTTGCTAATTAACTGATTTTAACTGTGCAAACCTTTTTCGTAAGGATGATTTTGGTTTGTTTCTACAGAATCTGGGCCAGTATTGTTGCAGCACCTTCTTCATCGTGTATCCTTTTCTTTTCTTAATGTCATGCACGCTACCTGTTCTTTAAAATTTCTTGTGCAATTATTTTTAATTTGTTCTAATTTGAATAAAGAATACCCATAAAAATTTAAGATATACCGCAATAAAAATCCGAGAACTATAATATTTATTAGTTCATTGTCCCCGTCGAAGAATCATACATACATGACAGGTAATTAAGAAAATACATTTATCGGATTTCAGGAGCGTAAAGAGATTGTATAAATTTTCCTAATTTACCCAATATGCAAGGTATTCCACGTAAGTAGTTCATTAAAAATTTATGATGTTCTATTATTTACTTATATTTGAGATTTTGGCACCATTATCTGTGCGATTGGAACTATAAATGTTAAATACTTTAACCAAAATATCACTTCCAGTTGACCGATATCTCAAAATCTATTAAAGATAGGTATGGAGAATGCTGATATAAAATGATAGGCGATGATATTTACTTTCTAATTTCGAATTAAAACACAGGCTGTTCTAAAAATGAGTTTTCTGCATTTGAAAATATGTCACTTTGTTCCTCAGTTTTGAACACTCTGTATGTTCGAATGTAAAGTTAGAGTTATATCTACATTCATAACATAGCAAATTTGGAGTCTCTACTTGCAGTATTAACCGAGATATTAATTTCTTAATGATGCAATGATTATGACTTAAAAAGAAGAAAAACTTAAATAACTCAAAAACGGCAACATGTAGCTATAGGAATAACTAATGAATATTGACGTATTTATGGTCGTAGAATCCAAAAATGAATAAAAATTTAGATCATTCTATTTAAAATAACAAAGTTGACGTCCATTTCCGGTCAACCGGAAGTGACATTCTGCTTAAAGTATTTCACATTTATAGTTCTAATCGCACAAATAATGGTACCAAAATCTCAAATATAAGTAAATAATAGAACATCATAAACTTTTAATGAACCGCTTACGTGGAATATTCTGTATATTGTCAACAAGGAAGCGAAAAACTGTGAATCGGAATGAAAGAGTGCGTGATTGTCGCATAAATCAAAAGCAAAGGCGACTCGGAAATTAAACCTCGAAAAGATTACGGCAATTAAAGCGGCAGGTGTCAGAAGCCAATCATTCTTCTGCAGCACGAGTAAGACCTCTGGGGCAAGCAAGCAGTTCCACCTTTAATCAGCGTATTTGAGCGTGCCTATATTTTCTTATTAGTTAAGCAATAAATTTTGTATACATAGTTGAGTTTGCTTCCATAGCAATTAATGTAATAACGTGTGCCTGATATATGAATTATTAATATTAACAAAGAGACTGCTCACTTATTACATATTTTGCACTTTTAATATCTGCGCTCACCTATATACCTAACGAAATTATCGTAAAGTTGTCAAGATTAATATAATTGTATATAATTATTATAATATAATTTTTAGAATGATTACTTATACCGTTGATGTGGTTCCAAAGCCGTAAAATTTTATAATTCAACATTAATTTTAAACTAAAAGTCTAAATTTTAAAACTAAACAATTTCACAGCTAGAATGGCATTAGAAATAACAACATTCAAATATTATTTGATTATGATTTATTTTATTTTTTCTTAAGGGCCGAAATCACCAAGAATATTTTTATATTATAAGCTTAATCGTATATAATAAGTAATTCCAAACTTATTTAAGTGTATCACTTGAATCTCTACACTTCGTTTAGAAATATTTTATAGTTTATTAGTTTATTTATCAATGAACCTACTGAATAAAAACTGAAGTAATTGCTTTTGCTGTCAGCAATTGGATACATGTGCAGAAATTGCTTGTAGTCAAAGGGTTTTCTTAAAAAATAGCAGCAATTACTGACATATGCTTCAAATGTAATAAATATATTAAGGAATTGCTTTTTTCTAATTTGGCAATTGCTTTCGAAGTTGATTGTGACTCTGCATTATTTGCTTGTACAGCCAACTTTGGTTCTCTGCGACATACACGTGAATTCTTATTTATTTGAGCGTTTTTAATTATACCTAAATACATGAATACACGTAAAAGAAAAATATACAGTGTATGTAAAAATTCTAGAGACGATGATTTCAGAAATTCATATCGGTTTGACCGCGAAAATATTGACTGAGTGTAGCAAATCATATTTTGACTGATTCTGGTGAAAGGCGAGATGCTGCACTATCACTTATAAATAAGGTGAAAGCCCTGCGGCATTTATCGAACCCGGACTTTCAAAATTTCGTAGCTGGAGAACTCGATGTTCACCAGATTACTGTCTGCAAGACATCCACTTCTATAATGCATGCAGTTTTGGAGAAGGCCAGTTTTTTCATTAGATTTCCTAGAAGTGCTGAAGATTTTGGGTTGTAATGAGAGAGATACCGTTTTTCAACTGCCATCGGTGCGACAAACTGCACACACGTCAGAACTCCAAAGTTTCATGAATTCTGCGATGAATGTATAAACTAAAAAAGATACTCCAGCATTGACGTAGGACAAGGAATGGAATAAACATCATTCATAACGAGCATACTTGAGCTTCAGAAAATCACCGGCTGTTTTTAAAAGATACAACTAATTTGGCGTGGCATCTTTAGTGGACAACTTTCCCCTATTTAAATTTTGCCAAATCGTTTAAATAGTGGCGCTTACTTAGCATTTTTACTTCGCCAATCTTTAGACGAGATTCTCATATCGGTCTGCGAAATATAATATGGTATTATCAGAACGGTACAGCATCACATGCTGGAAGATATGTTGTAAATTAGCTCTATCCAAATTTCAGTAAGAAATTGATTGAAATTACCTGAATGCCTTAGACTATTATTTATGTGCTCACTTAAAAGAATTAGTTTATATTAAGCCAAGTAGTAATACTATTTAACAATTAAAAGATAGAATTGTGGATACAGTACAAACTATATTAAAAACTCTGTGAATTTTGGAGAAATTCTTTTGTTTTGCATTGCCAGGCCTATATCAACGCAAATGGTAATATTTTCGAAATTGTATTATAAATTCGTACAAATCGGATGTGATAACTTCTGTTGAGATTTAATTGTTTTTTGTTTTGTAAATTCCTGTTGAACAAAATGATAAAGTGTTTTTTTTTTGTAACCGAGTATTTCCTAAATGAAGTCCAATGTATTCTTTATGTTTAGAAACCGATTTTATATACAAAATTTGATTTTGAAAACCCGGTTAGCGAAACCGTGTGTATATAACCATACAACATTGTATACATTATAAAATATATAATACAAACAAATAAACGGTGAATTATGAATTAACGTAGTATTTTAACTGTAAATGTAATTAAATGACCCTAAATATTTTCAAGTACTTATAGATATATTCATAATATCAGCAATAAGTGTATTAGTTGAGCTAGAAAGCCAAACTACGAAATTGCAACATACATATATCCATCGTTATGATGATTTTAATTTGTTTTTTTATGAACCATTAGCATATTACAAGAGTGGATGTAGCTAATACAAATTTGCTAGTTTAATTTAACGTCTTTATACATAGTATGCATATACGTACGGCTTGATACTGGTAGTTTTGTAATAAGTTCAAAATGTTAAGGCTCCGTATTTTAGGCAAGTTCAATGACCCTCACTGGTTTCACTAGTATATATTATCACCTGAATGTTTGCAGCTTTTCTTTTATTTAAACATCTTGCTGTTTCTTCCATTTATCTGATACATTTGTAGTCTGTTTTTATGTTTTCATACAGTTTTGGAACATAAATAATAGCTACATATTTAAAGAAAAAAAACCCTTTTTTTATGAAAGATGTACATATATGTGTGGAGATGTCGCTTAAGTTGCTAACAATAAGTTTATTCTATTTACATGGTAGTAATACGGTAAGTGTAAACTTGAGATTAACATGGGTATAGTTAGTTGCATAGATCTGCGTAATATACAGGAGAAGAAATTGATAAAGTTAAAATAGCAGAAGTTTGCAGTCGTCAGCCATTTACAGCATTGTTTTTTAATTAACCATAACATATATCGAGGTTAATTGAATTTGAGTGACAAAAATTTATTAGTATTACAACAAAAAACACCATCTCACAGTTAATTAATTTCTTGTTTAAATATTTAATTTTAATTTAGTCAACCAGATTGAAACACCATCAACTATCAAAACTGCTGGTTTAGTAACGAAACTATTTATGAAACAAATGATACTAGAAAAATAATAAAAATATAATATATAAAGAAGTAATACAGAAAATTATTTGCTGTTGTTGTATCATGGTGCGAAAAAAATCAGAAGAATGATGATGGTTTCTTTCAACATATTTTATAGATGCCGCGCAAGTACTTTTTAAGAATATTTAAGAATATTTCGAACAATATGTTCGTATTTGTAAGCCTACTGGCTACCAAAAACCTGAGAAACAAATTGGGGGTACAATTTAAAAAAAAAAAAACATGAAAGTGTCATAGTGATAGAATCTTATGTACCGTGTTTTTCAAATTTTCAAGAATTATTAGCGAACACATTTGAATTATGCGTGAAGATTTGTGAACCTTTTAATTTAAAAAAAGATGGTACAAGGCCCTAGATCCAGTGGATCTTGCTGTATTTTTTTATCTCCATTAGTTTCCAAAAAAATGCGTGGGAAAATAAAAGTAAGACACTCTGTATAATGAAGCTTTATGCTCTGACTAACATTTTAAAATATCAAAATGATGCTATCGGTGCAAAGCAGAAGAAAAGTGCAAAAAAAGTCAAAGATTTGGGATATATCTACAAATATTATGCTGTAGTTGAGATTTTTACTCATTTTGATGCAATGATCATTACGCAAGTGTATATTAATTATATATTAATTGCATATTTATTTTGAAACTTTACGAAATCTAGCCCTATTTTGGGAAGACCATTAAAGTATCCTTATTTTCTTTTTCTAAACATGAAATTTCCATGGAACTAATGCCCACATAACGTAGTTAAAGCAGTAGACAACTCCACCAAAATGTCATCATTTTGTAAATGTGTTTCATCCTTTTTTTTAAACAAGCAAGGAGTCTTACACTTTTCTTTCACTTCTGTACTACTTTCTGAAATTACAAATTGTGAACTTACGCTTTTTTTTCAAATTGAATAATGATGACTGATTTAAATACTAATTTAGTTGATTTCCTGTTTCCAATATTAACAAAATCAGCAAATAATATTGCGTTTTGTTCCTAATTATATTTTTAACATAACATTATCTCCATTATGTTATCGAAATCTTGTGGTCCAAATAGGGAATTTCCCGTTATAATGTTTTAATCGGCACTTTTTCTCAAATATTAATTTTTATACACATTTATGTGCCTTTAATATCTATCCTTACCTTTTGTACTGCTTTTCTTGGGGATAATAAAGTGAGACAGCATTCATTCATAATACCCTAATTTTCATCAAAATTACAATGATGAAAGAAACTTATAATTTTGCAGCAATTAGCTTGTTTTTGTTTTCTCCACGATAATATCTTCCTTTCCAACATAATGGCATCTATATGCATCTTCGCCATTTTTGTAGGTATAGTCTTGCATGGTAAGTGTAGAGTTACGAATCATTCGAGTATTAAATTGTCTTTTGTCCGTTCGATGATAAAAACATAATTATAATCATTAGTCTGTCAATTCGAGTAATCGCAAAGTCGTTCATGCATGGGTTAATAAGATGAACGACGTACCTACTTGGATTGCGGATTCTGTGAAAAACTTCGCTGTGGCAATTTTAATCATTTCCGCTTTATTCCGATTTTTGGCCGATAATGTGGTAAATCCGATGGCAATTTTAAAAAATCTGAACTCATTTTCTGAGTATTTCTCCAATATCTTGAAAGTAGACGGTAGTGTTGAATTGTTTTAATTAATTAATTTCCTCCTATTGCCAATGCTCATAACACGATACAACATAGATTTTAAATTGTAATTGACGCACATATTGCGACGATATGGTATATGCGTATTATTGTTCAAATTTCGATTTTGTATATAATCTAGCATTTGTCATACTTTCTCAATTCTAATTTCTTAAGTTATCTCCCAGCATTCGCTGAGGAGTAAAAGAAACCATGCAAAACCTTACTCCGAGAAGCAGCTTCAGGCCTTATTACTAATGATATCCAGCAAATTATTCTGACTTTGGAAGAGGCTGCACGTTCTTACAGTTCCGATAGCTGTGCCGTATCCATGTAGCTCCTCGTTCTTTGCACATATAGAGTTGTCTCCTCCAGTAACGGCAGGTTACAGGCTAGTTGCTCCTGCTTTTGGTTGTGATCGTAGGACTGGCTGTGGTGTAATTTTTTGAGTACTGCTTTGCTGCTCACGGTAACTCCTCTATACAACACGATACCTAACAGATAAGTACTTATTAGATTTTGCGATTCGGCCCCAATTTAAATCGAATTGTCATTCTTTACATAGTGAAATAAACAGTAGTGTCGTCTTTACGACAATTTCTGTAACAGAATATTATGTAATTACCATTTATACTATGGTACTTTCTGCACTAAAAAATCGATATATTTAAACCAACCAAATATATTTTGTTAAGCATATTTTCTTTGAAACAAGCATGCCCTTTGTTGTTTCAAATATATGAAAAAAAAATGCATACTATTGACTGAAACAAAATATTTGGTTAAAAAGTTTAATATATTCAAACAAATTATTTAGTTCAGTATGGCCTTAACACAATAATATAGTTCAACTTTGTAAAAATATTGGATTGGCTCAATTACTTTCATATTGTTGAGACAAGTAGTAGCAGTAAGTAAAATTTTCTCCTCACGCAGATTCGAACTCGAATTCTCGTTTACCGGACTAACGCTCTACCAATTAAGCTAGAGAGTAGCATATAGATTCGAGCGATAAATCGACGATATTTAAGAAGGATATCGGTCTGCCAAGATCTTGGACATACCTCAAAATTTACGAATTGCTGTTTCTGAAGCAAAAAAAGCTAATGTCAATGGAGCATCGGCCTGTCGACATAGCAGTAATAATTATATCCACCAACTGCCAACATCCCTCGAGATTTGCGTATTGTCGTTAATGAAATCAACAAACAAACCCTCAAACTAATAAAATCTCATTTATTTTAGAGATAATTAAAAAAATAAGAAAATAATTGGTATAAAAAGCGATCATATTATTTTGTTACTTCTAGTTTATTAATTTAATAAACCCATTGATTTCACTTAAATGACAAATACAGTTCAATTAACAAAGTGAATATTATTAAGAAATAAGGATTAAGTAAGTAGTTAATTTAATATAATTATTATTTTCAAATTACTTTTTCCCAAACCTAGCACACACTTTTGTAAGCAGGTTCTGTGATCTAAGCATTATTATTATGGCGAAGTGTTTTTCACCCATATAGTTACGTTCAATAGATATATGTGATACAGCCATTCTTGTAAAGATGGCGTCTCTCCTATATCACTTAAGCACGGTTATAAGAAGTTGATTTGTGCATTTACCGGAAAAGCATTATATTCCGGCTAAGGAGAATTTGCAAACGTCACATACAGAACAAAATAAATTAATGAGATCAAAACTTCTCGAATCTTAAATAATTATTTATCCTTGATCCAACAGTCCAGCTTTACTATACGTAAAATTATACTGAAAATTCACTATTCCATTTGCGGGCAAGCAATATGCAATTTATGCTCCTTTTAGAGGTAGGTTATGTCAGTATTCTAGTAACACTTTATTGAATAGTGAAATTTTGTGGTAAGATGTGATATTAAATTTGATTAAGTAATAATTAAAAAAGCTGCCGTAACGGATTCTGACAAAATTATTGTTTAAAATAAAAAAGGAACGCAGTAAGCATAATTAGATATTTAGTAAAGTGAAGCACAATATTTATTTTACTTAAAACAAAAATATTGTTACTATAAAAAATATATATTTCAAATAAGCAAATAAATCTAATTGTTTCAAAAAAATGTTTTGTTCTTGTGTATTTTATTTCTATTTGAATCAATTAAATCTATTCCAGTTTATTAATTTTGCAACATTTTATTTGAACTAAACATATACAATATCTCATTATTTCAATGGAAATAGTTATTTTAACTATTACATACATTTGACCCAATAAAACTTTTTATTTGAGCAAAATATTTTATTTGTTTAATTCTATTAAAGATATTGTTAAAACAACCAAATTTTATTAAGAAAGTTATTTGCGTCGCCCAACAATATATTTGTTTGCCGATATATTTAAACAAAGATTTTAGTCAATACAACTCAAATTTGGTCGAGTCAACCAAATGGGTTTTTCAGTGTGCTTTATGGCAATAAAACGTTGCTATAATTCTGTGTAATATAGTTAGCAAACATTTTTACCATCAAATTTTTTGTATTAAACGGGTTTTATTGTGTTTGTATTATACAAACAATTAACTTCATTATCAAGGATTAATAAATCCTGTTTTAACCAATATGATGTACTTACTACACTTTTCCTATAATTAAAACTGTATTAGATAACTCAGACAGAAGTCAAATCAGCGCCATCAGACAGACGCAAGTAGACAGAACTATACAGGAAAAGCAACAAAATATATTTTGTCACATGTATTTATTTAAAGCAAATAATAACTTGTTCATGTTCAAATAATATTGCGTTGTTTGGCCCCACGAAGATATGTTGTCTACAAAAATTAATTGAATCAAACAAATATTTACTAAATATCAAATCCAACAAAGTGTAAAGATATCATCGTTATAAAACGGGATTTACTTTCCCAATCTTCCATCGCTTAAGACTTGACCATAAAATATTTATTAATTTACTAAGTAAATACCGTACAACGTAAATAACAACTGAGAACATCAGAACGGCGACTCTCATCGTACTACGCGCCTACGAATCAACCCCATTGCAGGCAGTGTTGCCAACCGTTCACCATGTTTCGCCATTACCATCATGAACCAATAATTTCGCTAGATTTTTTTTTAAAAAATCGCTGCACGCTGGACATGAAGGATGTAAAAAAAATATTTCTCTTTATTTAAATGAAAATATAAACTCTCAAAATGAAAAAAAAAATAGTTAGGTATATTATATTCCAATTGTTCAAACAGAATGTGTCTAATTTCTGGAGAATTAGTGAAATAATGAACCTGTTTATTTTGGGAGGCAATTAAACGAAATAATTAAAAGAAACCATGAAAAAGATAACTATATGCATATGATTTAGACAATATATGTTCAACTTAGATGTACATTAAATATTAATTAGTATATAAGCACATATTTCCGTGAATCCAAAATGATCATTCATTACTTTCGAAAATGAAAAGAAAACAATTAAAACTCGATTTCAAAAGTGCTATTTCCAGGTTATATTCGAAGCGGTTTTTGCAACTCTGAGAATTAATGTTGGTGCAAGTAATAGTAAGTTACTAAAATAACTAATAATTCCGACAAAATACGCGCTAAGTTAAAAAAAAAAGAATTGGATATACTCGCAAGTATATCTAAGCCTTTTTTTTTATTCCCATGTTTAACCCCGACTATGCTGACAAAGACAAATGAATTGCCGATGATAATAAGTGAAACAATAAAAAAAAAACTATATCATGTTCTTTATTAACTTTTATTCACAAATGATTTTCTATTCAAACCCACATTTCGATACACTTTCCGAAAAGTCTTTTCGCCGCTATCAGGAATCAAAACCTGCTGCGGCAGCGGAGTTCCGCTACAGTTGGCAACACTCAATGCGGGGAGCAACAGGCAGAAGCCTACAGTAACCAGTATTGATACTGCGATTCAGTTTAACAAATCATATGTTTAAATGATACAATAAGTTATTTAAATCAATAAAGTGATAATATACAGTAAATATGAATATAACTTGCTTTAACAAAGTATGGTAAGTCAGCTGAAGTCAGTGGAATGAATTAAGTCTACAAAATATTTGGTGGCGTTAAATTAATATAATACAACTAAATAAAGTGTAAACGGACAGTTAATTTGCAATAAATTATTAATTGATTCAAATAGTTAGGCACATTTCAATATTCTATAATATTATTTTGAAATAAATACTGCACACATTTGAATCGAATATCTGCTACAGTCAGGAAAGTTACTGTGTTCAATTCACAAAATGTTCTTTGTTGACTTTTTTCGGTTATTACGACCGAAATAGGATTTAAACCAAATCAATTTCTTGGGTTCTACAAAGAATGAATTTAGCTAGAATCTGTTTAGTTAAATTAAAGTTTCAAATTATCGTAATTAACAATGAAAATAGTTCCTTTACTATTACTAGAAAGTTAGCATGTTTTTTTACGGTTACAAACACAAATCTGAAGCATTATATCAAATTACTTTTTGGATTGTGAGTGTGGATTGGAACTGAAAAAATGAAGTACGATAGTAGGACATCCATTTTGTAACAGTTTTCTCCCTATATAATAGAGCAAACACATTTGCATTACAAAAATTGTCCCGTAGATGGCATTTCTCATATTTCATTCCAATAACAGAACATATTTAGCAGAAATAGCCAGATTAATCCGGTTATTAATTATAAATCTGGTATATTTACCAGGAGAGGTGATCGTGAGAGCGGCGGAGTGACAGTGTTCATATATGGGAGGGAAATTCCCTTTTTAGAGGGAATTTTGAACGTTAGAGGGAATTATTGGATAAAATATTACTATTGCATCGATAAAAATAAATTTAAATTTTTATTATTTTTGTATTTTGTTATTCATTTGCTTTAGTTAAAATGAGTCTGTCATTATATCGGTACATTTATTTTAATTTCGTAAGTAATTTCGTAAGATTTTGAGTAACTCAATGCAGGTGCACTGAGAAAAATGAAAATGTCGAAACAACAAAAATTATTATTTTGATTTTGCACTCACTCAACCAGTTTTTGTTTAAATCAACACACAGATAAACACAGAAATATGCATTAACTGAAAGAAATGGTTCTTTTAGATACGAACAAAGAAATATTTCTTTGATTTAAAGAAATCTTTTTATCTGGCACACTTAAATTTTATTGGAAATCAGTAACCTCATTGGAAGAATGTGCATACTTTAGTTCTTATAATTATATATGTTAATTCAAACAATTATTTGCTTTAACACTGCGTAGGCTTTCACGGCCGGTGTAACTATAACTAACAACTTCTTGCGGGTTTCGCCGTGTGTCAAAACTTTCGCTCGACGTTTCGCTGTTCATACTGACAGCTTCTTCAGGATAACTGAACTGATTCTCCATGGTCCGACATTCTTCTTATATAGAGAAGAATAAAACCGTTAACAGAGAAGAAGGGTACCACCTTAGCAACACGTGGAAGAGCCTACTACGAACCGTCACGGTCAATGGAGCGGAAACTACACGGTTGGATGCACCAGGGGCGTATATAAGAAGAATGTCGGACCATGGAGAATCAGTTCAGTTATCCTGAAGAAGCTGTCAGTATGAACAGCGAAACGTCGAGCGAAAGTTTTGACACACGGCGAAACCCGCAAGAAGTTGTTAGTTATAATTATTTGCTTTAATCATCAGTGATGGAACTACAAAATTATTTAACTGAATGCGGTCGATTTAAACGGCATTTATTTTAATTCAACCTTAAGATTTTTGGATGAACCACAGTTGTAAATTGATTCAACAACATCAGTGTAACTAATTCTGCGTAATTGATTTAAACATTCCGGTGGTTTGAGCATATTTAAATACAAACATTTGTTGAGTGAACATCAATTATTGGTTGAATCTGCACACATTATTTTAGAGAAATATTTGTATTTGTTTGCCCACATACTTAGGTATAAACAAACCACCTGGTAAGATCAGTATATATGTCATGCGTTAGAAATTTACAAGAAGATAAATGATAATTTGAACAATCAATCTAGTTTTATTCTTGTTTTTGATTGAAGATTTGTGAAATTCGTGTGTGCGGTTCCTTAAAATCTAATTGTTTCTATTTTTACTTCAACAAAAACTAATAAACTTTATCTCATTTTAACCATAAACGGCCGCCATTTTCTTCAAAATGCGATTAAAAAAGTCGGGTTATGTTTCAGATGAATGAGAAACGAGATATTTATTGTAATCTCAGAATAGGTTGAGTATACCAAGGAGAGAGGGAATTTTGTTGTAAAAACTCACATTTTTATACTTTATCTTTTGACTTGTGAAGAAAAAGTCATGACGCATGCCAAATTCTTGTGGCTCCAAACGTATGTATGTATATGCTGCTTTAAAAGTACCTGCGATTTCTACGCTCATCAATTCAACTGTTTGCATTTGCATATTCGTATATTTACGTATTTATAACTCTAACACGGCTGGATATAAATTAAGAACATAATTAGACCAATTTAATTTAAGAACGTCGATAATTATACTAGCGCAAACTGTTCAAAAAAAAAATGCGAACGTTAATATCTGTTGTTACACGCCGGGAAGCAAGGATGAATAAGAAGCACAGACGAAAAGGAAAAAACCTGTTAGACTACCAACCAGGCTCTTACGCCGACAGTGCGATCTAACGCGGTCGGAGTGCAGCGTACATTCGTACACACTCGAAAATTCGTTAGATGGCCAATTATCGCTCAGACCGGTTATCCACCCATTCGCAAACATGAATGATCAACTCGTGCACGACGCATACTCCTGTACATGTACCAATATATCACATATCTGTATGTAGGATGCATGGTCGAAGTACGACAGGGATGGAGAACGGCAGGGCCTACACCTTAAACCAAGCCTGCCCTGACCCGCAACTCCCTTTCACAACGCACCGAACCACACTGGATGGATACTTGCATAACGCGGCAACTGCGAGCGCATATCTGCGCTTGCACGGACGATAGCACTACAGCAGTAGCGGTTTACGTGTTGTGCGTTTCGAATTTTACTAACCATAACCAGTCGCTGACGTGCGCGATCGCCGACTGTTTGTTGCTTCGTCTTTTAGTTGTTTATTGTGTATAGTACTTCTATAGTGTTGTATAGGTGTGCTTGTGTACGGCGTTTTTCCCCAGTATTTCGGCTTATTTTTAATTTTCCACCTTCCATTTTAGTCGTTACTTTAAAACGTAAATTTAGAAAAGCTAATGTCGAAGTAAGTGTGAATATATTATCATTATTTCTATTATGTATTATCAAATGCAAAGTCTCTAAATAATTAGTAGCACCTTACTGTGGGCGGAATGTGAGTGTTATAATCTACATATTGACGATAATTAAGCGAATTAAAACTTGACAATATATCCGCTTATCGTGGAATTCCGACAATTTTCCGGTAAACTTTTAATTTGACTTATCACATACTGCGGTTGCGATGTTTTTTTCTTTCGTTCTACGTATATTTAGAGGTTGTACTAACGCGACCGTCCAGCACAACACTAATTTCCGACGAACTTTCTCACGTTCCTAATGTTAAAAATGTTGATGCACATGTCTTGGGTACACTCGGGCGATAAAAACAAATTGTCGAGTTCATTGGCCCTGCGCTGGGTGTAATTATACTAGTGTGGTGTAGTGTAGCGTTTTATAAGTATTCCACGTCATAAATTGTGACGAGGCGCCGATACTCGAGTCACGGTTTCCTCTTCGTCTCGCCGGCTGCCGATGAGAGACGAAGAGTTGAATTTCTATTTCGCTTAGTTCATTGAAAATTTCACCGCACACCATCGTCGATCATTATTATTGTATTACCGCCACGCTATATACGTTTTCGCTGTGTATTTGCGGTACAAGTTTTTATGGCGAGGTCGGATTCCCCGCAAATTTCGCTGAAGCCGCAGGACGCGAGCGTTCGTTCACTTTTTTCAAGGCCCACCGCCTCTACGGTTGGTATATCAGTGTAGCAGCAGCGCGTCTCTTAAAACTGAAAGCGTTGTTAACACGTATAATTTATTTCCTTTCATTTTTCTTCGTCATCACGTGAAATATACATTAACTTTTAACGTTCGCAATCAATTCCTTTACATTTACTGATGTAGATTTATACTTTTTTTTCTGTCCTAATTATTTGTAATTTACTGTTACAGTATCTCAGAAAAAAAAAAAAACAAAGAGAGAGATTGCTTCTACACTGAGAGAAGAAAATCCATTCCGTTTACCAAAATCACTTTGTTGGAAAACTATTATGGTATTGACAATATTTTGTTAATTCAACAGTATACCATTTATTAGCAGGGCCACCAATAAAATATTTCACTTGAATTAATTAAAAACATTTGGTTATATTAACTAAATTATTTTAGAGGAACGCTTCACAGTAGTATATCTTGAAACATATTTTTAGTTAATGAACAAAACTCATTTTATTAACGTAAATACATTAAATGGTGTAATAATAATATTATTAACGTTCGTAAATGAATAGTATAACATTAATTTTGTGTTCATGATTCGAAATTTTGACGTTTTTTTTGCCTGAGGGTGCCTCATAGCAAAGCGAAACATGTCGCAAGGAAAATATAATATAATAAACACATACATTGAATCAAACAATATTTTATTCTCAATTTTATAGTAATTCACCCAATCTACTGGACTAAAGACTTATACAACAACATTACATGGAATGTTATGTTTTTTAAATTAAGCAAATAATTATAAACATAGCTAGATATACATGTAACAGCGGTAACGCCGTGGTCTATGGTAGTCAAATTTAAAAAATATATGCTATATACAGGGTTTTCCAAAATTTAGCAGTAAATTTTGGAAATAAGCATAAAAATTATGTTTTTCTTAATGCAACACCCTACACTTTATGGCATTTTTCAAGTGTACACTAAAAACTAGACCAATTTTATTTAAGGTTCCCTATGCCTATCTTTTATAGTTTATGAGATATTTCAATTTGTTTAAAAATGCAATGTTGGCAAAAAATTGTAGTATCTCAGAAAACGAATTAATTAAGAGAAGTGAAATGAAAACCGTAAATAGCAGATCCGTTGATCAATCGAATGCGACATTCAACGTTGTCCAGTATTCTACAGGATGTTCAAATACCTAGGGCACACATTGTGAATTTTACTCGTGCGTAGCTTTGTTATTTTAAATGGAACACCCAGTATATCTTTACGTTGATAGAAACTCTTATTGTCTTTAAACCAGTATTAGGACTCCCTATGTCTATCTCCAGTAGTTTTTATGTTATTTGGGTTTCTTAGGTGGTCGAAGTAAATTGTCATCACCTTATTTATCTTAATTTAATCTAGATAGCTGTTTTTTTTTTTACTTGACATGTATAGAGTTTTTCCTAAGGGATATGTAAAGGGGTTCGTTTACAATATCCTTCCCACTAAGGTAGAGGTTATGAAAATGAGAATTAGAAACGTTTTCAGCTCAATAACACCAAATTTAGCGATTAAATTTTCTTAGTGGAATTGTGGCTTCAAATGAAACAAAATTTCCTATTTAAAACAACGTTTCGACATTTATTGTCTTTTTCAAGTTTCCATTTCTTTTATTCCCCCTCAAGTAATTTTAATTAAATGTTTGTTTCTGTTGATTTGCTTTTTTCACAACTATAAGTTGTTTGTCAAGCATATATAACATTTTAAAAACTGTATAGGACATTACACTTTACAATTTACAAACTAACATATATGTGAAATAAACATTTAAAGATATTGAAGTTCCTTCAATCGCTTTTAATCGCAATTTAATCGTTAAATAGAAAATTGCTAATATATAAATATTCAAGAAATTAATAAGGCCAAATATGCTGAGGAACAATAGAACAGTATTTGGAGAAATAGTTATCTTGTACATTAGAAATAGTTATCTTGAACACAATGTGTTGAATGCTAGTAATTTTTCCTTTATTTTATTACGTTTTTTCCCTTTATTTTGTACGTACAAAATTCTTCGTTCCTTTTATTGAAAAAATACTTACCGCTGTTTTTTTAGTTTGTATTTACTTCCTAGCGTTTACGATATTCATGTAAATTGTGAAAAATTCACACATTGTTCGCCAATAATTAAAATCATGTCAGTTCTTTCTTGCAACGAGTATGCCTTCATGATGCTAACGGGATACACATCAAAACATCAGCCACTTAGATTAAACTGAGGTTAGGTAATGGCAATTTACTTAGATCACTAAGAAACCAAAATAACTTAAAAAGTAATTGAAATAGGCATAGGGAATCCTAATATTGTTTTAAAGACAATAAAAATTTCTGTCTATCAATGTAATGGAACACCCAGTACATCCATTTAAAATAACAAAGTTACGCACGAGTGAAATTCACAAAGTTTGCTGTAGGTACTTGAACATCCTGTAGACTACTGGCCAACGTTGAATGTCGCATTCAATCAGGCAAATGATCTGCTATTTACAGTTTTTATTTCACTTCTCTAAATTCCTTTTCGAGATACTAGACTTTTTTTCATTTTTAAGCAAATTGAAATATCTCATAAACTATAAAAATTAGGCATATATAGGCAAATATAATTGGTCTAGCTTTTAGTGTACACTTCAAAAATGCCATAAAATACAGGGCGTTCCATTAAGAAAAACATAACTTCCATGTACTGCTAAGCTTTGGATTGTAGATTTAATCCACCTAGATATGTATCCTAATCTACAATAATTCAAAAATTGTTACCATTTGACTACCAGAAACCATGGCGTTACCGCTGTTACACCCTATATACTTCTACTATCGCATAAGAAAATGTAACTTAATCATTCAAAATTATTCATTTGAACTTAATGATTTCTGCGTGAACATTTACGATGTATGTATAACTAAACATATATAGCATAAAATACTGTAGGTACAGAAAAAAACAATTATTATTTTAATCGGAAACCTCAATTTATATCAATATTACTTTTTGTTTATATGCAGGAAACGGCAGGTGTTAAATTAATAAATCAGATTTTTGTTAACAAAATATTGGTAAGTTAATTAATATTTTAATTAATTTAATTTTAATTTAACAAGACAAACGCATAATGAAGGCAATCATATTGTTTTATAAATTTAACAAAGGCACATGTACAATAGTTTTGAAATAGGTAAAGAATATACTTCCCAATTATTATTTTGAAAATGGTAAATTTTATTTATTGCATTTAATAATTATGTAACAAGGAAATATGATTAAATTTCAAATGACGCACTCTATATATTGGTTCCATGTTCAAAAACAAGTTATGGCAGCCTGTATTTTAGTTCTTCATTGCATTGCAGGCTATAATCCCCATTCATTAACTACTCAAATGGAATTTAAATTACTTGTGCAACGCGGATTTTTTTTTGTTCGTTTTAGTGACAATACAGTAAATGCATTGGCATTAAAAAGCAATAAATTGTTGAAAGGAAACAACTGACCAATCTCCATCTTTTACGATTACTTTGGTATTCAACAATGTTACAATAAGAAACAGTACGTTACGACACAAATACGTATTTAGACACTGAGGAAAACGTGTTAAGTTGGCGTAAAATTGAGTTTTCAAAGATAATCTTCAATACTTCGTTATTTTAGGCTAACATTGCATGGATTGTATTAACCGAGTTTATTTTTGTTTACATGCCTACATTTTGCGATTTTTTTTTTCTTAATGTGGAGTTCGAGATGTCAGGAACAGGGAAAAATAAGAGATATTTTAACGAATTATTTCACATTAATCATTAAGATATAAATAGAAATTGGCAATTTTATGGAGGAATCCAATGTACAGTGGTCCGAATTTAGTTGAAAACGGAACTAATTATTATTATTATTTTTTTCATTAAATCGACTGTCGATTAGTTTCAGATCTTGGAAAAAAAAATGTAAAAAAATTATGTTGTTTAGAGTTACTTTTTAGAAAGGAAAAATAGAAACACATTTCTGCTTTTTCAAGCTTGCAAAAAAACATCATTTTATCAGTTATTTTATACACTACGGTAGACGTGTGTTAATATACCGTGTGTCTCCGGATGGACTGAACAAGAGGGATCTTTTTTATTTGCGCACGCAAAAATGTTATTCTTTATAAAAAATGTTGCTTATCTCAAAATCACTAATTTTGAAAGAAATCTAAATATTGTTTTAACAGCTGAAAAAATTACAAAAAACAAACACTTGAGATGAAGAAAAAACATTTTATTTTATTCAACCTGGTATCGTCCAACCTCTACACACTTTTCAGCTCTACGTACAAATTCATAATAAACGTTGTGGATCATATCTTCAGTGACAGAATTCATCGCTTCCATAATTTTTCATACATAACACCACATCACCACACATTAAACCTTTTTGAAATACTGACTTCTAGTTGCAATTTTGAAATTAAAATTTGCGGAAATTTTGATTTACAAACTGATTTTCTCCTATAAGCAAAAAGTCTGAACGCAAAGCATCATCAGCATTTCTTAATTCATGTACAAAAATCGGTTTATATAGGTTAAATTTTGTTTTCTATAGAAATTCTTTGTAAATTTCAAATTTTTCTTCCAAATTTTGTAAAGCGTGTTCGCAAACGTGAACATTAGAAAACTTCTGTTGAGATTTTTGAACTGCAAAGTTATAACAGTGTTCTAAAGTTAGCATTACTATTAAGTAAATCTCAGATTCACAAATACGTAATGACATTGTGAAATAACACGTAACTTGATTTACTTATTAGGTTTTCATAAAAGATAATCAGGACAATATAATTTAAATAAAAGCGTGAAACTTAAAAACTTTTCTGCTTAAATTTTTGTGTTTTTGTAATTTTCTCAGCTGCTAAAAGAAATATTTAGATTTTTATTTCGAAATTGGGGGTTTTGAGATAAGTAAAAATTTTTATAAAGAATAAATAAATTTTTGCGTTAAGTTCCAAATATTTTTTTTCTCTTATTCAGTCCATCCGGGAACACTGTATATAAGTATCTACCAAAAAAAAAAATATAGTATCAATTTTGGTTTTAGTAAAACAATAAAAAAACGCGTGCGTCCCCCTGCTTTGCACAAATTACCAAAGATAGTTGAAGTATGTGTAAAAACATATAAAATTTCTATGTGCGACCATTTGCTTATTTTGAAAGTTATTTATTTTATTGCGCATTTCGACAATACTCCAATATCAAACGCATAAGTAAATAGATATAGCCGGCATCCTTATTGTATTATTATTTATATGGTAATATTGATAGCGTGTGTATTGAAAAACACCCCTCCGTTTAGCTGAAACATAAAACTGGATTATTGTTAAAATATCTTTTTCGTGTGGTAACATAGTTTTTTACACTACGAATTACAACCATTGAATTCAAATAACTATAAAAATAAATTTAATAACGCTGTTAATCAATAATTAGCTTTTCTTTATACCAGGAAAGGTCATTAAAAGTTGCCAAGAAAACATCTTTTCGATATACTACGAGAAAAATCTGGAGAAAGCCGCAGTTTGCAAACTGAATATCTTTATAACTACTGCTTTGGAATTGAAGAAAATGCTGACATGCAGCAAATAAATAGTATTTAGGGAATTTACTCCTTAAAACACAAGCTACTCGTACTTTTCTCTTTATCTCCGTACTTACCTACATTTTAGTGTATTATTTTTAGAAACCGGTTAACTAATTTCATCCTTTCTCTCTACAATGTAACTCTAAACAACCTATTTTTTTTTTTTAATTTTTTTCATGATCTAAAATTGATCAAGAGTCAATTTACTGAAAAAAATAATTAGTTTCGTTTTCAACTAAATTCGGACCAAGGTCTGTATACATAAGGTTACCTCGTAAGTTGTAGGTGAGGCCCAGGGAAAGGAGAAGGTGGATACACGATGACGCTGTGATAACGCGCCACGCGATCATTCTCGTGTTTGTTTACATTAAAAGGTTAGTATTGGGGTATTCTGTTATAATAAAAAGAACTTGAAAGTGTATTGCAAGACACGTTCTTGTTGTCAAAACGTTAATTGAAACATTTTCTAGATTAAGATTTTTTTAAAAAAATAAATATTTAAACTTAAAACAACAAAAATCACTGAAAAGAGAGAAGCTAAATCTGAAGGACGCAAATTTGCCAAGAAAAAAAAACATGACATAAATCTGTATTTCAAAATTTTTAGTTTTCTTGGTTTTTAAATTAATGTTATTTTGTTAGCTTGACTTACTTATATTTACGATTATATCATAATAAGAAAATGTTTTTTTTTTATTAGGAAGGATAAATATTTGATTGATTATAATCGTTGTCTTTTTACCATTTTACTTTACTTTTTCTTAGTTTCTAATTTAATGTTATGCTATATATGTGTAGTTCTAAGTTTTGTGTTATATTTATATAATATTTTTTACTTGATTTACTTGGGTTTACTATTACATAATCGTAGAAATTCGTTTTTTATTATAAAAAATAAATATTTAGTTTGGGAGTACAAATCGCCATTTAGTTTAACATATATGCACCACTTTACTTATTAAAAACAGCATACATGATGACGCGATCGCGCTCTTTCTCTTGATTGGTTGAAAAGTTACGAGGTAATCTTGTATATACGGACCTTGAATTCGGACCACCCTGCAGTGGTGACAATCTTAGCCTACAGCCTTCAACTTTACAGACATCGCCATCTTTACACACTTCCGAAGTAAATTTCTAACTCTAACTAACTAAGATTTCAGCACGTTTTATTGTGCTGAAGTAACCTAAAAATCATACATACGAATTGAACATGAAATTTTTTAATCATTTTCAGTCCTTTTTATAATGCCCGTCCTCTTTACATTATTTTCGCAAACCACATTTCAATTTAAGGTTTAGCGATAAGTATGACTCGATGCAGCAATAAAATTACGTTAAATTAGATGCAATTGTGTGAAATGATGCGTGCAAAGTTTTAACATCTGTTAAAAAATTACTTACTTTTCTTATGTCAAAGTTTTAAAGTATTTGTAATAAATGTGGGAATTCAGTCCATAATAGGAAATGTCTCGTTTGTGCAAAAAAAATATTTGTTATGTATTATCTGCATATTGTTTGCAAATTAAAAAGACGTAAAAGTATTGCGCGTGAAGATATTAATTGCATTAAAACAGAAAAGTTTGTATTTACAACGATAACATTGAGACCGTATTAAAAAAGCAGTATTATTGTTTCTATAATAATAATTAATTAATTTATTACTTTAATTCTCATACTTCGATAGTATTATCCTCTGCAATTACCGTTATTAATTTACAAATAATTAAACAAATTTTAATCTGCGGTATTTCTTTTAATTTCTATAGGGAATTTTACGGATGCATGGCGTAGAGGAAATACGTGTGGTTGCTTGTTATAATACGCAAACTGATAATTTTATCTTCCCAATGTTTCCTAAGATTATTTTCATTCATGATATGTTCCAATAACATATACGCAAAACCAATAAAACAATTCAACGAACAATTTAGAATAGTTAACAATCTTTATAATATCCTTTACAAAGTAAAAACTAATCAGATGTGACACTTTCTGTAGATAAGATATTAAGAACTACATAGTTTGCAACTCATGAGAAGGAATTATTTATCAAAAAACAACCACACCTGGTGCAAGAGATAGATCAATATCTACTATAGTCTGTTCAGGTTGAGTTGATAGTACAGAATTTACGAGAGATACACGTACGAAAACATTACCCGCACTCTAAGCAAAAAAAAAAAACAGTTAATCGAGTATCATGCCAAATGCTTTAATGCTAAATGTTCAGCTAAAATGTTATTTTAAGCTAGGGATATTGAATTTAAATAGTTATTTGTTTGAAGATTTGATGGTTACACCCCAATACGTAATATTTAATAGTGCAAGAAAATGTTGAAATAATACTTTCTGAATGTACAATATTTCCCCTAAATAATCCTTACTACGTTAACCATCAACAAACATTATGCAGAGTAATAACTATAGTGAGGTATAGCAATTCGAAATTTTTAACCATTACTCGTATTTGAAAAAACATTTATAACTGCGCTTCGCTCTATTGCTGATGCTGTTGGTTTTACCTATCTACTAGAATGAAATGCAAATGTCGATATATCGTTTTTTTCCGTACTTAGAATTATTTCCTGCCAATTTTGTAATCGATTACATAGAAAACAGCGTTGTATATTTTGCAACCGTTAATTATCAGTTAACTCTCTGGTTAATTAGGTACGTCTGTAATTAAACCTAGTAAGACTTGCTGTATTACCGTTACCTTACAGGAATACTTAAATATGACCCCCTGGCGACTTAAGATTTTTGTTTTCGTTTAGTGCATCATGGAATAGAACTAATTAATAAGTAGTCGGTTAACAAGTAAAGCTTCATATGTAAACAAAAACGTTGAAACTTAAGCAGCTTTAAATATAAAAATTATTAATAAAATAAAATATGACACTAATTGCAGCTAATTTAATTAACTGCAAGTTCTGTTTTTTTTGCATTATTGCACGCATATTTAGAGACTTTGCATTTTGCATTTATACACGCGAACAAGATATAACCTACTACATCAAATGACTACTATCTATCATTTACTACATTACTGGCTCTTTGTTTTTTATTTTCATTATATCGTAATTACATAATCATTTGATTACCACATTGTATAAGATAGCTATGTTTACTACATTGAAATTTTTTATTTATTTATTTTTTTTTAATAATTCGAAATTAACATTTACAGCGATTCAAGGTAAAATCCTCGTCCCGTTGAAAAATTGTATATGGCAGGAAACATGGAAGTAATGAAGGAGACGCCATTAAATGTTAACTTCAATTTCAATTTCGGCTTTGTCAGATGGTGGCAGTGTGAAATATAAGCCATAGATGATCAGCCGTTTATTTTCTAGGTCCCAAAATAGTTTAATGTACGGCACATATGCATGTATATGCACTCATATACGATGCTGGTAAAGAGTGTTACCTCGTAATTCGAAGGTTATCAGTTTTGAGTTTCAATGACGCCAAACTCTTTTTTATTGTCTGCAAATTATTATTAGTTTGTAGTACTGTTTTCGCTCTCAGTACATAATTGAATATGCATGTGTGTGTACAAGTAAATATCAACAATCTAACATTTGTTGTTTAATTAGTGTATAGGTAATAGTATAATTTTCTTTATTCGCAGTATTGCGTAAGTGTGGATCATATCTATTATAAAAACAAAAAAGGAAGCTAGAAAACTACGATGTAACTAACATTAAATAAACAAAGTGTTGCGTAGGCTTTCACGGCCGGAATCTACTGTAAAAAGTTTTCCGGGCTCTTGAGCTGTGGTCTTGTGGAATTACTTCCGTACGTTTCGTTCACAACTGCAGTGCGGTTAGCCCTTACTATAGGTATTGATAATAGCTTAAACGTTCCTCTGCACTTTCATTATAATTATAAATAAATTTTCATTAATAATCATAAATCGAAAATAATAAGACAAAAGAAAATTACGTAGGCGAGACTCAACCTTCGAATTACGATTAGTAATTACATCGTGTTTGATGTATATATAGAAACATGCATCAAACTATTTTGGTCTCTAAAAACGAACATCTGTCCATCATTATAATATTTTCCAAAAATACTCCAAGGGGTTCTTATTATCGCCTGACAAAGCCAGGACCAAAATAGAGGTTAACATCTCATGACCTCTCCAGATAAGTTATAAATCCGATTTCTTTCAAACTTGATAAGGGTCGAATTTAAGATGTCACTGTTTCCACTTTTACTTTTCGACGTTTGATATAAAGATAAACATCAGTCTAATGTTTATTGTAGGGTATTATTACAGGTTAGCTTAATTGAACTGCAAACAATACAGTAAAAACACTTTATTTTGTTGTTGTGAACCCACAAAAAATAATGCAATGTCCTATCACAAATAGTTCCGACCATCAACCAATAAGCCATTCGTAAAATTTCTGGCGGTAAATGGAATTGTAATCATACTATTTAAAGACCTTAGTTTCTCTTTATATTAAGGAAAGCGTGCTTGATACCCACCTATCGAATTACCATACTTTGAAATATTTTTTTTTATCTCAAATCGTATATAAGGGCAGGTAGCCACAGAATGCAAATATAATATATAATTACAGGATGATGAATTTGTATTTTATTAGTTATTACCAGTATAAGTGTCTTAATTCTAAAATTTATTACAAAGCTATATAATTCCATAGGCTTGCAATACCTGTCTCGGTGGAAGTTTAGCTGGTTTTTGTTTTGCAGTAAGTTATACCTAACATTAAAATTTATGATCAATAATTTTTTATAATTTTTCTGTAAATAATTATTAATAAAAATGAAAAAAAAACAGTATTTTTTTCTAACGTATTATAAAAGGACAAATAATTATGAAATATTTGAGTCATGTTCTTTACATGTTATGTATTGTAAGTTCTGGATTGATGGATTTTCATGTTAGGTATTAGAAAAAAACCAGAAAATTAGTTCCATCCAATCCTCTAATTTTATTATTATTACAACCGGTTTCGGCTCTAGGCCATCATCAGGCGTAATACGTTAGTAGAATTTTAAAGCTATGTCACTTATGTAATGTTTTTAAATTGTGATAAAATTTTTAACATAAATCTCATAGCTTTAAAATTCTACTGACGTATTACGCTTGATGATGGCCTAGAGCCGAAATGGTTGTAATAATAATAAAATTAGAGGACTGGATAGAACTCATGAACTATATGAAATTTCGATTCGCATAAGTATTGGTTCACTAGTTGAAATACATTAAATAAGGAGAATTACTTATGTACATATATGATTTCGGCGAAATACCTGAAATAGCACTGTAATATTTTCTGTGAAAATAAAATAGAATTTGAAAATTACTTTGAATGAAAGTCCTGACTCGCTGTCAGAATACACGCGTTTTTAGGGTCCGAAGGAAACTAATGCAGTTACTATTACTAATACATGGGAATTTCTTTCCGGTGTGGGCGCACGGAAAAATATCATTTTTTGTGCGCTAAATAGCTATGTAAATATGGTGTTTTCCGAGAAATATAATGAAAAAAAAAATTTTTAGGAATGGCAGAAGGTGACACCGAATTTTACCGACAAATTGACGACATGCAGTCATCAAAACTCAAAGCTCTGCGCACAAAGTATTAGTTAATATTTTTTTTATGTTGTATTTAATGTTTTCCAACTAGTAGATGAATACTAACGCGAACAGAAATTTGATTTAATGTATGTTGTTTGCATTTTTCTTTAATTTTGTTTGTTTTTTATGGTTTTTTGTAGATACAGTTTTAATTGTGCTTTGTAAAAAGTTATGTGCAGGTGAAACAATTTCACATATTTAACAGTTTATGTAGTTATTAGCCCTGAATACCAAATAGGCGCTAATGGATGAACACTTATTATGTCTGTAGCTGTATACTTGGTCAAAAAAATCATGGCTGTTTTCCTTTTCTCCCCCGAGCACAACTTAAAAACAATTGTTAATATAATATACAGGTGATTCTCAAAATATGCGACAAACTTTAAGAGCTAATTCCTGAGGTTATTTTGAGCATAAAAGTTCATATGAGTATATGTCCAAAACGGTTTGGTTTTAAAGTTATTGAATGGTTAATCATAATTTATGAACTATGACTAACACGATATAATATCACAGTTGGTTCTTCAAAAACTATTGTGTTGAGAGGGAATTGTTTATTTGTCATTTCAATATTTGTCAATAGTTATCAGAGTATTCATTCAGTTTATTGCCAGTTTCTGTTTTCTAAAATGAATTATACGAATGCTGAGATGTGTGATATGCATTTCGTTTACGGTATTGCCAACGGAAATTCGCGTGCTGCTAGACGTCTTTGTGAAGAACGATACCCGAACCGTATCATCCCGCATCATTCAATATTTGCCCGTCTTCACCAACGTCTTAGTGAAACGGGAAATTTTAAAAATCGGACCACTGATAACGGGCACCCATCTACAGTGAGAACTCCACAAGCTTGAAGAAATGGTACTAAATGAAATTGAGTAACATCCTACTACAAGCACCAGAAAAATTGCGTTTGCTTTAAACATTAGTCAAACCACAGTTTGGAGAATATTGAAAGATCAACTGTTGTATCCATATCACATTCAACGGGTGCAGGCACCTTTGCCGGCAGATTTTCCGCAAAGAGTGGCTTTTTGTCAATGGATCCAACACAAAATCGCACGAAATCCTGACTATTTGGCTCAAATATTCTTCACCGACGAGGTTACTTTCTCTAGAAACGCGATTTTTAATTTCGATAATAATAACATATCGGCCGAAGAAAATCTGCACGAACTAGTGAATGCCCGTCATCAACATCAATTCTCTGTCAATGTGTGGACCGGAATTGTTGGAGATCACTTGATAGGTCCACATTTTTTACCGATGCGGTTAAATGGCGAGATATACCGCAATTTTCTTGAAGAGGAGCTACCACTATTGCTGGAAGAAGTTCCGTTGCAATTAAGATTACAAATGTATTTTATGCATGACGGTGCTCCAGCGCATTTAGTTTAGTTGTTCGCGAGTTTTTTGACAATACTGTATCCAGATCGGTGGATAGGACGGGGAGGTCCACAACCGTGGCCTCCTCGGTGTCCAGACTTAAATTCTTTGGACTTTTTTCTCTGGGGTCACCTTAAATCATTAGTTTATACGACTCCCATTGAAAATGTCGATGAACTGAGAAATCGTATTATCGCAGTTTTCCAAACAATTCGAAATACCCCTGGTATTTTAGAACGGACTCGCCAGTCAATACGACGGAGGATAGAAGCTTGTATTGCAGTTGGGGACGGTCATTTTCAACAGTTAGTATCAGTTAATTTTGTTTTACTAATTATTTTGTTAATTTATAATAAGAACATTAATTATGTTAACTTACTATTAAACATTGTACAACTTTAGAACTAAGCGATTTTGGACATATGTTCTTATGAACTTTTATGATCAAAATTTCCCCAAGAATCAGCGCTTAAAGTTTGTTGCATATATTGAGAATCACCCTGTATATGTTTGTGACTGTCAATGACTCTATATTTATGGATATTTTAACCTTTTACATTTCATTTAAGTAATAAAACATGCCCTTTTTGCTTTGTTTTATTTTTGTAATTAACTACAATTAATTCATTTTAACTTTACATTTATTTCGATTTTTTTTCGATAAAATAAAAAAGCTGAAGAACATTGCTGATATTTTATCACAAAGTTTAATAGCTTCTTTAAAAAAATTTTATTTTATATTTTTAAGTATGTGGCTTGAACTAAAAGAGACAATGTCAATATTTTGCTGTTTTCAGTAAACCCTTGCTTTTTTTTAAGTTGTTGTTAAGTTTTTAAGCTGCAATTAAAAATAAAAGTAAAACTTTAAGTGCAATTTTCTCAAATGTGAACATCTTGACAATGGCCCTTTAAGCTCCAAGGTGCAGAATTATTTTGGTATATTTGAAGTTGAAAGAGTTTTTCTAGTAAATGTCTAAATTAAGATATAAGAGTGATGATACAGGTTTTAAGACAAATTATTAAAAATCAATCCCGATTTCGGTTTAAGAACTAAAACGTTAATAACTTGATAGTTGAAGAAACAAACATACTGCATCTTTTAAACTATTTTCTTTTTCAAAAAAAAATTTCAAAAGTTTTATCTATTTTAAAAGAATTTATCTCAGTAATCTATATGTTGGGGTTTCATTTATATTAATGATAGCTCTAGGCCTCCTACTTTTAAGATAATCTTACCTGAGAAGACAATAAATTCATAAAACTAATACCATCATTTACCTTGATGTACTCATTTACATATTTCATTACAAGGAAATCCCATATTATCATTTCAAAAGACATGGAAAGATAATTATTAATGGGCACTCAATCATAGTATTAGATACATACATATAATCCTAGCTTCTTTCAAATGCAATGGAACGTGGTAATTATGTCTTAAAGACATTGTTATTATGTTGTACGTCATCTGTAACGATTCAATTATCGTAAGATGTTCAATGTATTATTTACATTCGACGGTACGCAATCGTAGCAACTATAATAGACAAACAACATCGTTATTCTTCGACAGAACGTCTGGTGGTGCGACACGAAAACGTTGGTCTCCGTTTCCTCGAACTGTTTGGCTAAGGACTTCGTTCGCGGAAAAGGCGTTAGTGCTGTTGCGGTGAGAGTGCGCGAATGGTACGCGGCCTAGTTTTTATGACTTATGCATGAGAAGACAAGTGCAACCAGCAAGGGTGTGCCGACATGCCACGGTATGTGTTTTGCTCTCTAGGGTATAAGCCAGTTCATTCGTTTAACACCCTACATGAACCCCTCTTTTCCATATACACTATACATTCATCTCTATATGTATTTATGTATAATATATATATTGCAATATATATATACTGTACGAACACTTTGTACCTTCACCTAGTTGGTTAAAACTCCTGAACCATCAGAACCGGTTTTTATTTCTACCACTGTACACAATATATTATAGATTTTATATGTGAACAATAATTCTGTACATACATTGCAATATACTGATTCTAAATTCCCGATTGCAGTTTGTATCATCTTAATAATTGTTTCATTATTTTAAAAAAATAAGTATTCAGGAACTTGTGCTACATTCATCAACTTTCTTTATTAAATAATCATTTTAACAAACAAAATATCCTGAACGTCTACTTAGTTTTCTTACTAATCAAGAGTCTACTTTTAATTGTTAGGTTCATATATGTTTCAGTTCCATTTATTTTGTGCCTGTATTGTATTGTTGCTGTTGGCAGATCACGTGACAAGCGATCTATTAATGTAAATAAACTAGAGCTACGAATCGATGTCATGTCACAGACATCAGAATGCGCACACAAAGAAATCACATTAAATATTTAAAAACCGCAAAACCTAGGACTGTGTAGTATTTTATAACAAAATTGATTAGAATACTGGCTTCTCCGGGAATATACCTATATTACATACCCATCGAAAGTAAGCGATTATCTTGATTGACGACTTTTCCTCCAACAATTTGTCGAGCTACTGATTGTTTAATTAATGTCTCTCTTTGTATTTATGTAATAAGTTACAATGCTAATTATTTAATTTATATCATGACGTGTACCTCCATCGATTTATTCCATTCTGTATATGCATTTGTTGAAAACGTTTAGTGACTGTGTAAACAGTAGTCTCGTTTGTGGCACAGTAGTCAGTGAAAAGAGTAATACTTAAAACTTCTTGTAATTTCGTCCAGGCTTTCGGTATTTATGTTTATCATTCCCGGGGAAAAAATAATTCGGTGGAGTTGAAATTATACATTGATGAAGTCGAAATTAAAATTTGATTTTTAAATTAACAAAGAGCAAACATAATCAATGGAAAAGGCGGAAGGAGTTGTATTGGATTTTGGATTCATCAACTGGAAAATGCTGGGTTTTGAAAAAATGTAAATGGATAAAAGGTTGTAAGGTAAAGCACACGTAGTAAATAAGATTATGTTTGAAATATGGGAAAGAATTAAATTTGGACGTAGTTAAATAAGTAAAAAAGGAGAGGGAAGGGAAAAGGAAAGAACTAATTTAAAGATTTAACACCAAATTACATTATCTTTTTTTTTAAATTGTTACTGTGAACTAATGGTTAATTATTGGTTTCAGATCACACAACCGGTAACATGTTACTCTTAAATATCTAGTGTTTTTTTTCAGAAAAAAAAAATATATATATCTATATGCAGAGTGGGCCACCACTTTCGCGCAGGTTTTTTGATTGGGGATTATATCTATTCTTCAAAATATACATACTGCTGTGTATTAATTGAAATAAATAAAAAAATGCTAAAATGAAAAAGAAAAAAAATTAGCTAGCTCAACGGAAAAAGTATTTAATAAAATCTCAGAGTTACCCTCGCGAATTAAAGCTTTAATCTAACCACGAAAAGTAAATTGTGAGTAAATGCAGTCAGACTTTCTTAGTTACACGAAAAATTGTAAAGGTTTAATATTAAATAAAAGAATAGAATTTTTAACCTATTCACGCCAATAAATTTATCTCAACAAAACTGGCTAAAATACAATTGTGCAGAAAAAAAACCCTGAACTGTAGGTTCTGGCCTAAAATAAAACTGCACTAGACTCTAATTTAAAATAGGACAATGCTATTTCCTGTCCAAAGCAAAAAAAAAATGTTTTATTTGTTCAGGAAGATTACGCAATATATAAAACCTTTGAATTTCTATCCGCGTGGTTTCACAAATTAAAATAATCTAAACGTGGAAAGATGCTAGTAACTTACTAAAAATGAAAAAGCTAAATGAAATAAAAATGCTTCTACTCACCCAAAGGAGGTGATAGAAAAAAAAATGATCCAGCAAAATAGAATAACAGAAAAATTAACTCTTACTAAATATAAATGAGAAAAAAAAACTAAATCAATCTTCCTAAACAAAAAAAATAATAATTGATCTTATATCTACCAAGGATACACTTCAATACATTAACAATTATTACAATAATGATTTCTTGATTGACTATACCTATTACAAAAAAAAAGTGTTAAATTTTACAATACAAGATGAATAACAATATGGCAACAATAATTTAAGAAAAACGTCTACTTACATCAATAGTCGAACAAGGAAATCTTTCACAAAACCCTACAATTCTTTTTCCTACAAAAATCCCTCTCTCAAATTTCGTACGACGCAGACGTAGAACATTACAATGACAATATTTGATAGAATACGCATAAAATCAGCACAAGCGAACAATAGACATTTGAATGACTGGATTAATTAAAAAAATCTTAACACTACATGAATAAAATCATACAATAAACTCTTAAACTAAACTTATACAAAACAAAACAAAATTGTGAAAATTCTCGGTAAATTGAAAATCAGCTGTACGGACAAAGAAATCACAACAGCCATAATATGCAACTTAAAATACATCTCATCGATAAAAGAGTAGTATGGGTCACGGAGTCCAAAACCACAGCAATACGTACACCAAAATTTGAGAGGCGTGACTGTCATGCATATTTTAGCTAGCTATTTTAAATTGTATTTATTTTTAACCAAAGCATTAACTTGATAATAAAGCAAAAGTAATGTAAAAAAATAGACAGAATAAACAAAAACATGCTTTTAATTTTTGCTATTGATAAAGGCAAGTAACTCTCTTATTTTAAATGGAAGACGCTGTATTTATTACCTTATCTAGATTCTAATTTTAACGGTTTTTAAGATTGTATATTTATCTTCCGTATATCTCTTCGAAATTTCGTATTTCAAATATTAATTCCTTGATTAATTTTTCGAAAGTAGGCTTAGAAGTGTCGCTATTATAATTATAAACAATCACTTGACAGTAGCATAGCTTGTCAGGTACGCATCATTGTTGTTCGACCTTTTTAGCAAAGCATTTCAATTATTTACAATGAGAAATTAACCTCAAGCAGAAAGGATTGATATGATTTTAATAATTGGAGAATGTAAAGAAAATAGTTTGCTAACATCAAAGGTTTATGCTCAAAAACATCTTACCAGGCATCAGCATTCTTTAGAATTTATTTTACGCAAAATCCGTGTACAAGCTTGCGAAAAATAAATGTAAACTACAGGGATAAGCGGAGGGAGCATCCAAAGAATTATAAAGATGAACAAACTTTACCTATATACGACGTACAACTGCGTCAAGAACTTTTGGAAGTAGATTATGATCGACAGCTTGAATTTTGTTTATGGTAGAACCATCTCCACTCGACTTTTCTCTAGAAAGTTAGAAGATGATAAACATTTTCTCGATTAAGTGTTATTTTCGGATGAATTAACCTTCCATAACAACGGATTAGTTAATAGGCAATATTTTTCATTATTACACTGACGAGAATCCAAATTTCTTTAGAACCCTAAATTGTCACATCGATGGCCTGTTAATGTATGGGGCGAAATAGTTGGAAAGCACGTGATAGCTGATATCATGTATATCCTGATTTATATAATTTTCCAAAATCGTTACCATTTGACTATGTACCAGAAATCACGGGCTACCACTATTACGCATTGTATAATAAATACTGAAATACAAGTGACTGTTAATTAGGTGCAGATAGATACTATCTACTATTCTTTTAAAAATGGGTCCTGATACCATGAACAAAAATCTTCGTTCACATGAAAAATGCATTAAAATTGGCCCAAGAAACGAGTTCGTTAAATCAATGAAAAGATCGTAAAAATGTCACCATGGCAGGGACTTTGTGGAAGAAATGACCATAGAAGGCGAAAGGAGAATAAAAACGCGAGTTTCTGTCTACCAAGCGTCGTCAGCATCCCTCTGAGAGCAAATTGATTTTCATTAGTATCATGCTCAAGTATTATGCTCGATCTCCCACTAAGAGATCACCAGTTTAGATGAACGCCCTCTAGGAAACACACGCCAAACTCTCACTCAGTCAGCGACCGCAGCATAAGTTGGTAATGCAGTCAGTGATTGCCGTACACCTTTCATCAAGGTATATTATCGGTTCGTTTTTGCAATAAATTGCAATGCATTAAAATAATGGGACAGATATCATTTAATACTTTATTCCGTTCATATGGTAAATAATTGTTCGCAAAAATAACAATGTATATTGATTTTATAATCAGATTATCAACAAAATTATTTATTGGACGTATGGAAATATAGCTACCCTAAGCACACCATCCATGGACTGATGTAAAATGATTGTTATAATTATCTTATAATAAAATTTATTTCACTAATGAATCTTGTTATCAGTTAATCAAAGGTTGTAAATATTTTTTCATAAAAATGACATACTTCATTCTGTCGGTGAAAATTCGCTCAATAAATGTAGGTTATTGATATTACGACCAGCATTTTTCTCAGTGTACCTATTATAATGTACAATTTGCTATTTCCTTAGATAAGGTAAAATTGGTCAAAATATTCGCGTTTAAATTTTATACACACATCAGATTGTCTATTGTTTGTGATCAGTATCAATAATAATAAAAACCTTAAATGTATATGCAATTCACATATAAGATTTAATCTGAGATCTACTATACTGTATGAATGACAACGATATCGCTGTTTACGTATCGAACCTCATTATATCACATTTATCGCACCGCCCAGCGGGTGAAGTTCTGTATTGTCGGCGAAATCGCAAAGGAACGAATTCTAAATAGCAACAATGTCGCAATGGAAAAGTGCATGGGTTGAGTGTTGTCGCGGCACAATAGCGACAAAAGCAAAACCGGCTCTGGCCTGATTGACCCAATTGGCAACACTTGATGAACGACTCTCGTCGTACACCAAAATTACGGCTATTGTTTCGTAAATTACTTTAGCAATGTTTATTATATTGTGAGATAGAAACAAAAGAACGTGAAGTGAATGCAAGGAAGTGTTTCTACTTAAAATCGTTTTACTTCTGAATTAATGCACATTCTGAAATTTCGTCCGATTTCTATTTTCCTGCTCTTAGTGATATCTAAATTTCAAAGACGTTAGCTTATTAATCGGCGAAACAAGAATTGTAACCAGCATATATAATAAACAGTATACCTAGGCTACCATTACGAAAAAATATTATCCTGGGTTTACGGTCGTTTTCCGTATCCGGAAGGAATTTATCACTGCTCTTACCCAGGCGTGACTGTGCGTGAACACTGGCTGTCACTCAGTAAAAAAAATTACTCGGCACCAGTCGTCGCACAATAAATTTAATTAAATGATTATTTGAACCAATATAGATTTATTTTTATCGTGAATTTACTACCCATCACAAACGCATGAGCATACATCCGCTTTTTTATTTCATCCTCAATTTTTTAGGGAGTAAGTCTAGAATTTCTAAAAGAGGTCGTAAATTTTAAAAAGGCACCTTGTGCTGCACCCGAATAGAGCAGTTACTTCAGCTTACTTTCTATACACGTCTTTTTTTTCTATTTTCAGATTGATTCTATATTCATACAAACTAGGAGTGTACAGGCTGTTTCTAATTAATTAACTCGACACTATTGCTAACTATGTTATTATTGAACCATAAAGTTGCTTAAATTAGCAAAGAAGTATAATTTTTAGAACTGATTACGACAACCGACAAAAAAAATAACATCGCTGTTTCGAAATATAAGCCAAAATAGTTTTTTTTTATGAACATCCTGTATATTTGTATTTTAAATAAAAGAGAAATTAATTCTCAATAAAAATTATTATACAGTGTTATATCAAAATATTTAAGATAAAGTAGTTCTTTTATGTAATGAAGATAGTTTAATTAACCATTTATTTAACACTGTAAAATTGCATTAAAAATTGTCAGAAATACATACCCTAATTTTCTTGAATGCACAAAGTTCTTTTATGAACGCTCTTGTAGTTTTCAAAATACCGAGAATAGGGTCGGAACCAATTTTTTTTTTGTTTATTTTTTTATTCGAAAGAAGAAGTTTCAAATTACTACGGATTTGCAGGTTTTTTTTGTTTGTGAGATTATTAGTTTTAAAGGAAAAAAGTTTGTAAATGTATGTTTTATGTGTTATGCCCATAAAAAATAGGGATTCCATCTTGTGCCAATAAAAAATTAATTAGCGGTTTGACATTCACATATTGCACAATTTATGCTTCCGCTGTCAGTTAATGTGTCAAATTTTCAATTGTGACATTGAGTTCGATTGGAATTATGTTTATAGTCCGTGTTGTTTTTAGAAAGGCATCATCCCTAAAATCTAGATTTGTTGGAAAAATGTTCTTTAATCATAATATCAATAAATAGATGATAAATTTTGGTCAGTAACTAATTCAAGTTTAAAATCTACTGTAAGTTGTCTGTGTAAATAATCTTATTTGGTTTGTATAAATCCTATAACAACAACAGCCTTATAAAACTTACTTCAGCATTTCCCCAATACTTAATAATTGCCCAAGGTAATGTAATATAACACAATTATTAAATACTCATACCAAATGTTACTTAAACACTAACCAAAAACCATTAAATAATACCTAATAATGATAAAATATATGACACTAGAGGAACGCAAAAAATCGTCAGTTTTTTATTGGCCAAAACAGTTGTGACGTTTTAGGACATTATTTGAAATTTATCACTTTTTGAATTGGTTTTACTCATAAATACGAAACCCAAATGTTTTAGGCATTCGTCATAGTCTAACACAAAATGAAGTCGTTTTTTTGTATAACTTGTTGAAGGACCCTGCCCTATACTACCGTCAATGGAATTAATGCATAAACGAATGCTATGGCCTAATTCTATATTTGTGTGTATTCTTTCGTAAATTTTATTGTTTGTGTTGCCCCAAAAGAAAAAACCAATGGCGAGATGTCTGGTGATCTTCATACGTTCTTATCCAGCGGTGTTTAAATAATGTTTGTAACATTACGCCAGCTTCACGAAAATTATGAACTGGAACTCCATCCTGTTGAAAGGGAATGGTTTGACGATCTACTACATAAATTAACATCATCTAGATATTCTTCCAAAACCTCAAAGTTCATATATCTTGCTCCAACAAGCAACCTATAATAAAACAAACGACCCTCATCTTTACCACCAATCAAGCCACATCCTATGTCTAAACCAAACTTTGTTAAATGTTACAGAATTCGAAAAATGCGTTTCTTTGTTCCAAATGATATTTCTTAAAAGTTCAGCATTTTCCTTACTTGAAGCAACTAATCAGGGATACAAGAGGCATTATAAGGAATATTCTTTTTATCCCTGATAAAAATAAGTAACTATCTTTTACCAAATATCTAATAGAATTATTTGAGGATGCTTCAAAAAAAAGCTTGCTTCAACATTTTTGCTAATGATGAATCTCTTCCTAGTTCTTTTCTTTAAAAGCAAATTTTCATTGTCTTTAAATCTTCAAGACTAAGAAATACCGTCAACGTGGAGCATTTCGATTACGAAAATTTTCGCGATGATATTCTAGTCCTGCAGCAGTACTACTTCTACATGGTGTAAAAGTCTGCAACATATCGCACGTTTCTCCATGATCTAAGTGGTTAACACAGTGATGACTTCTTAAAATTGACAAATAATTTCAAATAAATATAATAAATGACATCAGCTTGTTAAACATAAGAAGTGTGCCTCATCTTCAATTTCTTTCAGTACATTAAAAGATTGCTATATCTGCTTTATTTTAGTAAATTGATATATCAGTGTATAAAAATTTTGTCGAGAATTAATTCCTTTTTTATTTAAATAGATACATATATACAGACTGTTCCATTTAAAATATAAGTATAATATAAATAGGAAAACTGCATTATTAGTATATTTGTATTAGTAAAATATAAGTGTTTTGGTTTTAATATCTGGAAATAGCGACGTTCAATTATTTTCGATGTTAATTATGGTAATCAGCCTTAAAAATGAGCCTACTTTACTATTTTAACTTCATAGCTCCAATAATAATACAGTTAGCAATCGTATCGAGTTATTTGAAACAACCCGAGAGTATATCACGGAAAGGTGGTGAAAAAATAATTAACTGTTTAAAACTCTGTTAGAAAATTTATTAAAAAAATATAAAGAAAGAATCATTATCTTATATGTGAATACTAATGTTAATAAATATATAAAAAAATCATACCTCAATTCCATTATCTGTCTTTCTTGTTCACACAACTTCTTGCATTCATTCTGCACTCTATATATCTGTAGATTCCACTGATCACGTTCGTTAAGTTGGATGTGCTATAAGAGCATAAACATAATAATCGAAACATCGAAATTTCACATAAACCGTATGCGACAGGTTTTGAATTAATTCGGGAACAATATTTGAGTGATGTATTGATACCAAATATGGTTCTTTTGATATATATCGTTTACATTTTTTGCTATTCATTATGTTTTTTTGTTGTTGTTGTGAAAGCCGTCTAGCATGGAGTCTTTGCAAACACTGCAGCCTCTTGGCTTTTTGTATTTAGTCTCCCATTTCTTTTACCTATTACATTATTCCAGCCATTCCAGGATTCTAGTACCCTGCACATTTTTGCCCTGAAGAAAATCCGAGAGCTTTCTTTTCGAACCCTCGAACACCTACGCCTTATAGGGTATTTCTGTAATGCATTATATTAGGTAATAAATAACATTTCTTAAATGTTGATATTGGGCTTTCACACTATCCCTACAGACAAAATATATTAACAATCGCACATAGCACAACCAAAAACCAACGGTATAGAGTATATATGATTTACATTCGCTTTTATATAAACATTTCTGCACTAAATTAAATATCCGAGAACACTCTCCTTAAATAAAATAGATAATATTAATTTTAACATCGTCTATTGGTGTATCTTAAGACCTTTCACCGTATATTATGTGCCACTATCGTATTTGTTTCTCTATAAATAGTATATATAATATATTAAATTAAACTAATTAGGAAGTACTTATTACCACACTTCACTTATCAGTTATTTTAATTGTCGACGAAACATCAGCATATTACTAATTTCAGTAACAGCTTTCGCCCTCACAAAAATTATAGTTGTCATAGGCACTTTACTAGTACTATCAACAATAAGTATGGTGGTGCTTAAATTGTCTCCATGCAAATTTCTATCCCAAACAGTAGACAGATAAATATTATTTATGTCCTCTGATTAGCGTACGTCTGAAGTTTCATCAAAGCGCAGATGTTTATTTACACACATGGTTTTCTGTTGCTCTATATATGTAGGTATATTCATAAAAGCAGTACCATCTGTCGCTTTGATATCTTAATACCAAGAGTTAAATAGTCCAAAATATCCTTAATTTCCCAAAATATTTATATTATCTTCACACGCATTTTTAATAAGCTTCATAAAAAGCTGAAAATGCTATTTTATATTGAGACCATATCTCGTCCTGATAAATTTCTTCCAGACGATCTTGTCATCTCATTTACTCAGAAATGGACCCCATTCCAGCGTTATTTTAGAACGGGCGCATATCTATTTTGCTACTGACGGCGTTTCAAATTTAATTACAGACCAGACCATTCTATTTTGGTGCGTGCAATAGGTGAAAATAGAAACACAAAAAGCGCCATGACATGAATGCGAACGCATATACAAAACTGAGATAGGCGAACGGCTCCGCTGGCCAGACGGTGTTGAAACTTGAAACACAACTGAAACAAATGAATACCGATCATATAAACTTATTTATGGATGATGGTAACCGACTTAATGCTACGGCTGCTTTCATTGGACGCGCCGAAATTTGGGTTAAGACTTTTCATCTTCGAAATCCGTGACGTCAAAGATTATGTCAGTAAACCGTACATAAAATTGGCAGCCATTGCAATGCTTTTTCGAATTGTGATAAACATTTTTGTGGGTTAAGGTTCCTCTTGTTATTTACTTAAGCATTAGCACATTTTATGACACATATAATGTGTTGTAAGTCTTTTACGTCATATACTTTTAAAGTAGTTGCAATACTCATTTTCTTTTATAAAATGACGATGACAAGGCTTATGATCAAGTTATATTAAGTGTTTACGCTCTAATTTATACAATTAATGATAGTTTTTGTGTTTAGGAATTAAGTTTTTTAGACGAATAAAGTCTCAACTTACACTTTAAATTATCAGCATTCATCTGATTAAGTTTTGATTCATTTCGTAAAGTATTTTTTTCCCATTTCAAATTACTGCACACTTTATAAAACATCTTGAGCAGAATATCCTGAAGTGGTGAAGGTGTTTTATAGTAAGCCAAAAAGAATGGAAGAAAATAATTATTTTAACAGCTCAACCAAGATACGACTATTGTTTCATAATGAAGTATTGGGACGAGCATTAACCATTATTTTGCAAACTGTCTACATAGAAAAAAAATATGGAGTAAATTTCATACGGAGTAAATTGTATGCTAAAAGAGTTAAAACAACCAAAACAGCAATTCAGGAACTTTTAAGAGATAATTTACAAGTTTGAATTTGTTGATAAAACAATTTTACACATAGAGATGATCAATACTTTTTTCACCGCAGGAGTAACTTATCATCATTAAATACTAATGCATTGGGGAGTAGTAATGCATATTAATATGTTACTAATCTTAAATTAATTTATTCTCTCTGAGACAATAATCAACACTTTTTTTGTTAATAGAACCTTTCTAGTATGTAGAATCGAAGAAAAATAGACAATTACAATATTGGACATCTAGTTTGTCTCATTGAAAAGCATTTCACCTTATTTTGTTAAAATTAACTCCAGTAAAGTGTAAATTTACCGAGGAATTTCAACCGAGGAGAACTTCAGAGTAAAGAAATAAAGCTGCCAGAGAAAATGAAATATCTTAGCATCATCCTCGACTCCAACTCTACTTGGAATCGACAACTTCAAAGGATTAAAAGCAACGCTGAGACAACACTCATGTTGGCTAGAAGGATCCATGGATAAACGTCGAGGTTAAAATCTGATCTAATATGATGCACTAGACATACATCATGGTGGTCACACCCATGATCACTTAGGCATCAGTAGTGGATAAAGAAGAAAATAGTTTTCCGCCATAACAGCAGACTACTTTCAAATAATATAAACACCTTTCTGCGAAAAGGTATCCTTTACGTTTAACATGATGAAAACCAAACGTTAGACCATATGAGTTCGACATATCTTTTTAACAGAAATTTCGACACAGATTCGAAGAATTGATCTGATCTACAGTGAGGCGAGAAACATAATGATCACCCTTCCTCTATGAAAATATCCCACGATCTTTCAAGTAGACGCATACGCAATATTGCTTTGTGCAACGGAAATGAATCAGAGGACTTATAAAAATAAACGAAATTATATTACGGCAGACAGCCAGGCTAAGGCCTTAGCCAGTACTAAGATACAATCAAGAATAAGTTTAGAATGTGTTCGAGAGCTAAATAGGCTGACAGGCCGCAATAAAGTCACTTTCCTGTGGGTGCTCGGCTATTCAGCAATCGAAGGAAACGAAGAAACCGATGAATTAGCAAGGAAGGAATCATCAGCTGCGTATATAGATTCAGAACCTGTTTTAGGAGTATCTAAAAACGCAGCACGAGAATAAGTAAGGAGTTGGGTCAAAGAGAAACACCTCATTGAAGTCTTTTTATTAACAGATCATTAAAAAAGATGGCAAAAGAACTGCTGTAATGAACTGCGTAGTTGTGGTATTGTATTACATTTGCTTACAGCTCCACAACTACATACTCAATATATAATATTTTCCTACAAGTTCCAACAAATTGAATATTTCAGTATTCTATACGCCCCAAGGTTTTAAAAAACTGAAACTAGTAGTAAATATGACAATAAATTAGGAAATACGACTAATTTCAATTTTATCCATCGACAGAATTGCTTTTAAATACCTACCTGATAATAATTTTTATACTGTTATATGTTGACCATAAATTAAAATGCATTGAAACTCAATCTGTTGATTGCAGTTTGTTTTTGAATACACAAATAATAGTCATTATGAACTATGTGTTCAGGAAATAGGTCTAGTATGTGTAAATATCTAAGTGAGCGCGGTGCACAAACATCTAACGTTTTCCGGTGATATTTTCGCGTCCTCCTTTTGCAATTTCTAACGGTTCGGTTCAAGGAAAACCAACTGTTCGTTTTTATCTGCACGTCTTTTTTAAATGCATGCGCCGATACCTCCGCGTCAATAACAATTTCTCACTATTGCAACTGCATATGACATTTCAAATAATGATAGATCGACATCATTTCGCCAGCACTTGAAAAAAAAAACATTGCCTAACATACCTACTATATTATATGCAGTTTTTTTTTTGACGTGTTTCACTACTTTAAATTTATTTCTATTTGTCATGTGCAGATGTTTATAAGTGTGTTTGTCAGAAGTTTCTGACAGAATTTTCAATAAATCTGTTCCACAAGAGTTGTTTGGAAATATAATGATACGTCTGCCATTACGAAACAAAAGGATTAACGAAAAACCCGGAGGTGTTGCTGACGGAGGTCAACTATTTCCTGTATTTACCACACATGTTTGCAGTCGGTTTTTTGACAATACGTGGTCCATCCAATAATATTTTTCGATTTGTCACAAGAATAAATTTAACAAAGACGTTATATTAGAGAGGCATAAACATGGAAAAATAACTATCGCCTGTGGTCAACAATGAAGACCTTTCTAATGAAGCGGAAAGTATTAATCTAGATCTACCTCTCTGATACCAAATAATCGGTTTAAAAATTAAGAAAATGTACCTAATGCAGGTTCCGAAAGGAAATTTTAAATAAGTATGTATGGAATGCTGGACAAACAAGTATAATGGAGTACCCTCATTGACAGCAGGCGATAAAGATAGTACACTTCTTGCTGAAGAAGATGACGAAAACTTAGATGACGCGTTGTTAATTGATACGAAAGAGGGCGAAGAGAGAAAATTGGATATCAAATAGTAAGTGTTAATCCTTCCAAAGAGAGTAATGAAGCAAATACAGGAACAACAAATAAACAAATAATTAAAGCAAGATAATTGCGTAGAAAATGGAAGCGATTGCGAGGAAAACATTGAGGATGACAAGAAAACGTAGTGGATAAGCAAAGTTACACTCTGCCGAGCCGTGCCATTGCATATATAATAACACAGTAAACACATACAGTTAACGCCATGTGTTATAAGCACCCTTGAGAAAACCAATGGATTTCATGTATTTACATTATCTCTGCTGCAGATATTTTTAGTGTTTATGCAATTGTTTTTTTTTGATTTAACAAAATATTTTTTGTAAACTAGTAAGCCGATACTTTTGATTACATTTGATTAAGTAATAAACCAGTTTTTATTATTCCTTAACATCAAAGGTTGTTCGAAAACGAAGGTAAGTATTCAAATCAACAAATTTATGGTTCTACTGACGTTTAAAGCAAATCATTATTTGAATTAGCAAATGAAATTCAACAAAAATATGCATTTCTCTTCAATGAGGATAATGTTTTCGAACAAAATTAATTTTAGATGAATGAATGCAAAAAATTGGCACCAGTGGCTATTGATGTGTCAAGATTTCATTTTTTTTTATATACCATGTGTACACATGATAAAAAGTTTGTTCGCGTCGCATGAACTATTTGCACTATTATGCACTTTTTAGAACTTTTGTGTGCAAAAGTGTATAAAGGTGCAAATAGTTCATGCGACGCGAACAAACTTAAACTGTAGTTCAAAATTTCATACGAACAATGCTGCAAAATATGTATGTTGTTGCCAATTATGGGAAACAACTTTAACTTGCCTTTACGATTTTTCAACATCTCACAGAGGGCGCCATGTACCAGGCCATCATATCTTTTACTGAAAAAAAGGCTTTTTCCAATAATTAAATTTTAATTTCATATAAAATCAATCAATCAAGAAGATGCTGTAGATCTTATTGTTTCTTTCCAACGCACTATTATTTTCGTGACTTGCCACAAAGAGCATTATCCTCAGGTGGATCATATTTAAAATTTAGAAATTGTTTTTAATGTATAAATGGACAAATATCACTTTCAATCACACACAGACATCACACAGCTAAGGATCGAATATTCGCAATCTCTTTGTCTCTCTTAGGATGTGTAAAATTTTATATATATATCATGCTTCTCAAATTCTTATATGTATGTATATATTATAAATTTTTAAAGCTGCTGAAATTCGTACTTATTTCCACCGAAAGTAAAACTGATTGATTTATTTAATACGTACATATCGTAATTTCAGATTTTTTTTTAGATATATAGTATAGGTGTATGATTCATGCCGACTTACAACTTTGAGTTACATGTAGCCAATAATTCCACTAAAAACTATTGGATTTTGTAAGAAATGTGAATGCCTTCCGAATGTTTTATTTAACCCATCAATCAGTTCAACACACGCGTAAATATGGCAGGCGCAAAACACGGGAAATATGTTATATTTGTGCTTCGTTTATAGAAGCACTCAATCCCTTTTTACGAAACGGTTAGTGGATACTTTAATTTTCCGTACTTACCTACAGGATATTCCGCAATAAACACGTGCATAGCATATCGCGTTTCCGAAGATAGGCGTTTTTAATAATTAGGTAAATATTGATGAAGGATACAGTTTCTTCTTGTAAATATTTACGATATAAAATTGGCAACTGTACCTTCAAGCCGGCCTATTTATGCATCATAACGTGAAATGCTGTTTATATCATCTTTTCAGGAATTATTACTGCGATTCTACTTCAATGGAATAAATTCCGCTTATTTCGGTTTTGATACATACATTAAATAATTTACATAATTAAACAAATAGCTACAGTATGCATGTACTTATTTACGAGCTCTTTATGGTTGTGGTTTTGCTTTGAAATGTACTCCCTTCTATGAAATGTTAATTAAACAATACCAAAATTGTCTCCAAAATTGGTTAGTTTGCAGTTGAACTGCATTAACCACCAGAATAAGGAGACACGAAACATAGAGGAATTAATTAATTATCTGATAGTTGGGAATTTGCTGCGTTCACAAACATTTGATGTCCACAAAGCCTTTAAAAACAATGTAACATCATGGATATGTGCATTCTGCAATAGTATTAAGATATTAAGAATATCATAACTACGTTAATAGTTTACCTTAAATTATGCAGTCGCAAAGCAACGATTTTGATGAAACTTTTAGCAATAAAGGCTGTGTAGTACAATGTTAACCCATACTATTTGTATTATTCTAAGTTATATGAACTAATAATCATCCGTATAAACCAAGTACATAATATTTTTGTTATTTATAATGTTATAATTACAAGATTTATCTCATATTTATGTAGAAACTGTACACACAAAAAAATAAATGCTCAATTTAAAGAAATTTTACTTACTAAGTTAAGAATATCATTGTTTCATATATACGCAAATAAATATATTCTTGAAACAAAAATAATGTTTATTTAATTTTTAAGAAAAAAATAACTTAATCCAAGAAAATCGTTTATTGAATTGAATAAAACTTACTATTAGTTGAAACATTGCAGTCTCAGCCTAGGTATGTAGATATCTTAGTACAAGATTTTTATTTTTTTAATGAAGCTTTATTTTGCTAATTTAATTTGAATTTTACTCTAAAGAAGAAATACACTTTAAATTCAAGAGATTACCTTTGGTTGGGAAAAGAAGACTTTTACTTGAACTAAATATTTGTTATTTTGAAAGAAGATTGTAGTTTTATTTACAACAATACTGCTGTTTTCTAAAATGTATTTTTTTATATGTATATAAAACCTGCAAATCAAAATGGATATTAGATATATATCTCTATTTAGTATTCTATTTAGTATTAGTGGTAAATTTTTTGTATATAAAAAAAACAATTTTAGAAAATATAGCAGCCTTGTAAATAAAACCACAATCTTCTTTTAAAATATATTTAGTTCAAGTGAAAGTCTTCTTTTCAGATTGTTTTTACATTTTTTTACTTACCATAATAATAGCGTTACTACTATTATAACATCATTTATATTTCAAAAAAAAAAAACCAAAAAAAAGCTATTCGGAACATAAATTTATTTTCTATTTATAATTTTGGCGTTATATGAAAAAACTTATTACAGCGCTATATCATATACTTCACAAAGAGACTACTACATTTCAAAATCTTCGGGTATCTGGAGAGATACGTTATTTTACAATGAATACATATACTTCACAATAAATAGTAGATAAGAAGATGTAGTATAATAGTTGGTATATTTTTACCAACTTGTTAGTGCAACTAAGCATTCGAATGTAGGGTGATGTTTTTATTTTTATGTTTCACCTTAATTAAACAACATAATTATACTGCAAACTTGAACTTTGAACTGAACTAAAATGTTATTTTAGTTCAGTGTTTCTGCTGATGATGATAGCTTTGCTATTGAAACGTACGTCCAGTTTAGTGCAGTTTGTGGTGAGGGGTTTAGGAGAAGTTTGCAGCATTTCCAGCACCACAGTTTGGAGTATTTTTGTCAACATAATTATAATTATTTATTTATTAATTTATACAGCTTATGGCTAGCAAACATTCCATACTGTTCTAATTATTACTTTTTAAAGGTTTGTTGCAGACCGAGGAAGCTTAAGATTACTTAAATCAGAGAAATTAGGAAATTAGACAGGATATGTTGATTTACAAAAGCAAAACACACCTCTGCATGGATAAAAATGCTGTTTTGCTTTTAAATCTGGTGTTTCCAATGCTTTTTTCGATATTTTGCTGCTTGTTAGAGGCAATAAATGCAGTAAATCTGTAATGAATTATACGTTAAGTAATTCTATAAATTAGCAAAAAGATATTTACCTTTCAAAAAGTTTAATTATCAAGAAGCTTTAAGGACGGCTATGCAATTTAAAAATAAAGCAATTAAACCTTGAATTACTTACCGACTTCCTACTATTATATATACAATTTAGCGTATTTAGTATCACCGTAATTCACATTTCTATCTTCGGTGCATGCACACAACTACTGCATTATTGGTAATCGTTCGAGTGTCACGTAGCCAAATTCACCCCACCGCAAAGGTGACACCATATTTTTTAAAACGAATTTTCCCCTTAACATAAGTACTTGTAAGATTTACCACTAATATTAAAATCCTTAATAAAAGAATTTATTTTCTTAATTCAAATATCTGATCCACTCTTTCGTTGCCAGTTTTATTTCTTAGATCGAAATATTTGTTTCTTGGAGAAAATATATTTTTCTTAAAACAAGCCTTATAACCAAGAATATTACCGATTACAACCAAATATTTGTTTCTATACAAGAATAATTTCTTATTTCAAATACTGCTGTCAAACGTGTCGAAGATTTTTGAGAGGACTTGTCGAAAACAGAATGATAAAATTTATCGAAAAGAACAACATGCTCTGCGATAATCAAAATGAATTTAAAAGAGGACGTTCAATAGCAAAAGCAATATTCCAACTGGTTGAGCAGGTAACAGAAAATATAAATTCCAAAGAATCAACAGCCCGTGTATTCATGGACCTGTCTAAACCTTTCGATAGCGTAAACTGTGACGTTCGGTTGGTTAAATTAGAAAAAATAGGATTCACAGGATTGACTGTCCGGTGATTGCGGTGATTTTTGACCGACAGAACACAATCTGTTCAGGCATATGATGAGCGGGGACTGAGAATCACTGCCAGCCGGGTGGAGGTAAAGATAGGAGTTAGCCAGGGATCCATATTTGGTCCCCTGCTGTTTTTATTATACATTAACAATTTGTCGAAATTCACTAGTACAATTGTATACGCAGACGATACTACAGCTATTATTACCTCAAACCCTAAAGATATAGAATGATAATTATTTAACAATATTACACAGTTTAGTCCTGTTTCAACAGGAATGATTTGCAATTAAACCTTGAAAAAACGCGATTGGTGGCCTTTTTTGGGACTCAGGATCGATTCGGAACTTAGCTGGAGACCATACATCCGGGAGCTTTTCTCCAAGCTGGTCGGCTTCTACTTCTGTTTGTGAGTGATATCTCCAAATGTAAATATTAGTGTTAGTCTATCAGCATACTACGCTTTCATATACTTCAAGCTTCTGTACGGCATCATTTTCTGGGGAAATTCTGCTGAATTCTCAAGAGTCTACGTCCTGCAAAAGGCTTGTTTAAGAGCGGTATTCGGTATGAACAGAACAGATAGTCGTGCGCATGTGTTTCGGAACGAAAAAATAATTACCTTGCTGTCCGTCTATATTCTAAACTGCGCTCTTTTTGTACACGCAAACTATAACGATTTTTTGCGAAGTACGAAACTAATTACGAACGTTTAACGCGCAGTCAGTTAAATGCTTATTTGATACGACCCCACATACATTTAACAAAAATCCAGAAAAGTATCTTGTACCAGTGCATCAGAATCTACAATCATCTACCGCGGGAACTCAAAGAACTTACCGGAAGTAGATTTAAAACGAAAGTCCTGGTTAATCGAAAAGGCCTCTTTTCTAACTAAAGACTTTTTTGAAGCTAAGATGGACATGTAACTACTTTATATGTATATATTGTTTGTGAATCCTTATCGTGTTCTATGTTTTTCACACTGTGGAATAAATAAACATTATTATTATTATTTACTTAAATCAAGCAAAGTTTATTATAAAACTAGAATTATTTTATTAATTCTGAATGTTTTTTATTTAAAGCAACATTTTTTTATGTATTGCTAGATAAACACAGTTATCAATATAATATTAAAACGCCATCAAACTGATTATATTTTTTCTTTGTATCAAATGAAAAATCGTTGATAATTGCCACAGTTCTGACTACTGAAAATTACGAACCATCCCTGCCTTCTGTCCCCCCACATTGAGGAACAATTGCGTGAATCAAAGTCCAACTGTAGGTGCGATGCAGTAGCCAAGGCCACCACTTTAATTTTCACATGAAGGCCCCAATGTCAGGTGAAAATGAAGTTGCCTCGTCTTCATACAAATCATGTAATAAATCCCCGAAGTCATCGTCATGGATTTCATTGTGCGCCATCTTTCGATCAAGTGAGCAAGTAGCATCTCAAACATCGATAGGTCGTACACTAACATCAGTACCACACCCCTGTAGTTGCGAAAAGAAATAGATGGCGCTCGCATATTTCTCAGTTATGTTTTGCATCTTTTATCATGAATGATCTGTCGAAAATATTTAGTGTAGGATTAATAAACATTGTAGTAAAATTTGAAAATACGTTAATAAAAGTACGTTTTTGTTAAAAAAAAATGATTACCCACCTCAAAGATCGCTAAAAGCAAGTACTTTCACATAGTTTTAATGTCATGATGTTCTATTATTTACTTATATTTGAGATTTTGGCACCATTATCTGTTCGAGTGGAACTATAAATGTGAAATACTTTAACCAAAATATCACTTCCGGTTGACCGAAAATGGACGTCAACTTTGTTATTTTAAATAGAATGATCTAAATGTTTATTCATTTTTGGATTCAACGACTATAAATACATTTATTAGCTATTCCTATAGCTGCATGTTGCCGTTTTTTTGAGTTATTTAAGATTTTCTTTTTTTAGTAATAACCATTGCATCATTCAGAAATTAATATCTCGGTTAAAACTGCAAATAGAGACTCAGATTTGCTATGTTATGAATGTAAATATAACTAAGAAACGGTAAGCACACTTCTCATTCTAACATACAGAGTGTTCAAAATCGAAAAACAAAGTGACGTATTTTCAAATGCAGAAAACTTATTTTTTTAAATAGAACACCCTGTATTTTAATTCGAAATTAGGCAGGAAATATCATTCCCTATCATTTTATGTCATCATTCTCTATACCTATCTTGCATTATTCGTATATTTGTATTAGTAGATTCGCGTTGATGCGTTTAGCAAGTACTTGTCCGATATATATCGACAATCACAGGTTTGCAATCGACATAGTCCCAATAGCTCAATTGGTCAGAGCAACCGTCCGGAGAACGGTGGGTGCATGGTTCAAATCTTGCTTGGGATTAATTTTCTTTGAAAAATTTCTCCCAAAATTTGTTACAGTATATCAGTTCCCTATTTATATTTATATTAATTTCACTGTAACACTTGCATTATTCGTATATTTGTATTACTTAAAGTATTGCTCTCATATAATGGAAGCTTTCCAAAATTAAATTGCCCGATTCTAAGAGGACTGCTCAAAGATTGAGGAGGAGAGACAATGTTTATGTACGCCAGTGATTAATATATAGCTTCTTTCATATTTGCTAACCTTTTAGCTGCACCCCAAACCCCATGTACATTGTGACAAATCACCGATCATTTCGGACATCATCCGATGTCCGAAACTGCAAGCCGCGTAAATATTTTTGCAAAAGTTCGCGAAAACAAATCTTTTTTACTTCACAGTGCGATAATACTGTTTTCGATGTGACGTACCTAAATAATGAATATTGTTAAATGTAAACAAAATTCCTTGACCGCGTCTGAAATATTAAACTCTAAGCGTAGACTTATGTAGATGGCCTCGCCTGGATTACACGGTTATCAGTTATCACGTAACGGACGGAAGATAAAACTGCGACGCCACCGTGAGTGCATCAAATTTTTGGGTAATTCATCAAACCGTTTTAAGCTGTCCTGACGCTACTGTTATCAACCTTTTTTTTTTTTTTCGTTTTATTCGCTAACCGTACCCTTACAATTTACACACGAGACGGTGCGTATTGCAGTGATGTTAAAAATGTACTGGTGTTATCAGTGATAAGGCTAATAGTTACGCCCGGCGGTGCGCACGCCTAATTTTCAGAAATGGGTCGCGTTATCGAAAGTGAAAGCAAGCACGACTAATCAGTTTTAAATACACCATTTACAGTAAAATTTCCACGTTTTCGCGTTTTCCAAATTATATTCATACTGGGAATGCAAACAAAACATTATTAAGTAATGTGCAGTGCGACGAATTGTTAAAGTTAATTCTTCGCTAGTGAATCAAGAAAACACGGTCCACAACCTGACGTAATATTTAGTTCTCCTGAATGTATTGGTGCGAAGCGATGACTTTCATGTACGTACTCACAGTAATCGTTCTCGATTACGCTTGCGGATTCATGTGAAATTCCATTTCCCATAATATATTACAGCGCCTCTTATCTGTGCGGTTATTTTCTGTTTTTTAAAGCTAAATAACATCAATGGTACGATGAACTCTTTGGCCTAACACTGATTTTTGCATATTTGTCAAATTATCGCCATCCGTCGTAAATACGTTGCGTTTGGCGTCGTTCCTCTTATCATTAAAATCGTCTATTAATCATGTATTAAATTAATTATAGAACTTATCTTTTTTCAGAAAAATTAATTTACTGTATGTTTGCACTAAAAATTATATTTAAAACCACTCTACACAGATAATTGTCCACTAATAAGAAACTTGGTCTCTTTAAATCTAAGGAAAGGAGATTATAGTATATCTGCCTACAATAAAGTTTCATTTTATCAAATGCAACTACAATCTATTTGTAAATTATTGCACATTCTTAAAAAGTTAAATTTAATTTCATTTCTAAACCTAAAAGCGATATAAAACTTTTTATTTCCCTAATCAATATTGGAATATATAGCTGTCTGATAACACCTAGACATAAAAATTATATTATAATTGCAGTCACTTAAGTACACATTTACATCAGTCTATTTTTTTTCAGAAAACACTGCGAAATATTACATATTTATTATTAGTACTATTCAAGTTTCCAATAAGTTGCACATTCATAAAAGTATCTGCATTGAACTAATGAAAATTTAGTTAATTTCCCAATACTATTTCGTTGCTGGAACGAAAAAAGAATTGTTAGATGTTTGCTGTTAATACAATGAATTTATATTGTTATTGTAATGCTAGCAACAGGTTAATCGAACCCTTCGAACCACATTACATAAAAACCAAATTTTTGTTAACACAGCTGGCCACTGTACACAGAAAAGCGATTTAGTTGCGTCAACCAAATTTTCATTATTATTATTAAGAAACTTTGTCTACATAATGCAAGTAAATTTTAATTTCAAAACACATGATGATTTTGTTGAAATGATTTAGTTATGATAACCAAATTTTAGTCGAATTAACCAAATCCTATTAGTTAATTTCAAAATATATTCAACTTGTCAAATTTCGAATACTCCATTTGAAAAAATCCATATATATCATATATGATGGACAGGTGGTTGATATGGTAAACGCCAAGCGTTTAGCCCGCGTATTAGGGAGATTGTTCACAGAGATCACACCACCGTATACTGCGGTCATGGGAATGGTCCTTTCATTGAGTACGGCTCCTACTAGATTTTTACCTGGTAAATATACCAGATTAATGTTTTATAATCGTATGTGCCCTGCTATTTGTATCAAATATATTCTGTTACTGGAATGAAATCGGAGAAGCGCCATCTATGCGACAATTTCTGTAACACATGTAGGTATTCAACGTATTTGCGATTCTATATGAAAGAAAACTGCGATAATAATGTGTAAATCAGCGCACTTAGAAAAATGCGAACTAGATTTGGGAAAAGGCAAATATGCCCGTTTTTTTCTAATATCTTAAAAAGGGTGCGTGCTACTATCGCACTGATGTCCTTCAGTTTCCACAACCAAAAGCGAATGAAAACTGAAATGCTCCAGATTTGTTTATCTGTCCGCATTCTTATAGTTGAATGAAAAAGAAACGTTAACTTTCTGTAATATTGAGGAACCATTTTAATTGTTAAGTAGAATAAGTTGAAACTTTAGTTTACAACCTAAACAGATTAGAGTTACATTACTTCTTTACAGAATACAGAATTCTTTACAGAATGTGGAGAATTGTTTTAGTTTAACTCAAATTTTGATCACAATAACCAAAAAAAACAAAAACAAAGAGTATTTTTGTTAATTCAACACCATAACTTTACTGAATGCATTAGCTTCTTATAGTTTAGCTGGTACAGTTAGATTTAACAAACTAGCAATCCTTACGGAGCTCTCTCAAAGTTAAAAAAGCAGTTCTACTCAAAAACTAAGTTATTCGCGGAGCCAGATTACTCCAAACAAGGTTACCATAGTATAAAATAAAATAAAAGAAAGTGGTAACATAAGTTTCAAGAAAATAACAGTGTACTTAATGAAAGAAAATGAACGACAAAGAAAATATTGAAGTTAAAAGGAAAACATAAAACTCTCGGTTTAAAAACGTTGTGAAAATAAATGTAGATAAAATGAGTATTTCTTATCTGGTATTCGTTGCTCGTCGAAGTTTGATTCTATTATCGGCTGAAAAAGACACCTTGGTTGAGAAAGGCGATAATTATGACTTAGGATAAGTAAACCAAATTTTGAAATATATTAGTACAAACTACTGACACTCAATCAATATCAAATGATCGAGTTCGACACCATTCAGTGAGTCCCCTACATTATAACAAATCTTATTAAGATGTTTTTTTGATTTGATGCAGTGTTTTAGAGATATTCCGTTGTCTCAAGATAAAAAACTCACCTGTATATAGTATTATAGTAATGACTAAACGAGTATGATTTCCAAAAACTGTTCTATTTTTTCTTAAAATCTATTTGTTTAGTTTATCATGATTCAGAACAAAAAGTAAACGAATATCCTTAACGGTCAAAACTTTGGCCAACGTACCTTACAAATAGTAGGCCACATTCAGTCAAATAAAAGCATGTATTTATTCTCATTACACGCGCAGGGTTATGCGTTTTGAGTATTTGCAAAACATATTTCTTATCACTTAAAATGTATGCAGAATTTGAATCTTTCCGTGTTTGTACCGCAGTTTCCTTATCAGTTTTTATGTTAAACATATCAAGCTCAATGTCATCGCTGGTTATTGCAGAGCATTTACGTTAACGTGAATTTTGTAAATTGTAAACAAACCTTTAAGCGTGAAAAAATACATATTTGGCATTGGATGATAGGTCATACCGCTACAGAATATACAGTGCATATGCATGTATGCGCTTAAGTTTCTTGTTCTAACAAAAACACAAATTATTTGCGAATTTCCTTGCAACCTCCTAAATCAACCGCTCGTTAATATCAATTTTTTTAATAGTTTCTTGAAATATCTTGAAAATATCTACTGAAAAACTCAATAACTATGATGTGCATTATCAGTATTTGTAAAATGACGTTTTACAAATACTGATTAGTAAGTCTGGGGTAAGTCTGTAAGCATCTATAATACAGGCTTAAATATTTACAGATAATTTTATAGGCGTTGTAGATATATGCAAATAGTACCTCACCAATAATTCTGTTCATTAATGTATGATTTACTTATCTTTCATTACATAGATCGCTGGAATAATTACATTAAAAGTACTATTACAAGTAAACCCCTGCATACATAATACAGCTTATATTAATAAATGTATGTTGTTCTGTAATAAGTACCAAAAATACGTAATAAAAGATATGAGGCCATTAAATAGAAAATTATTTACGTTTCACATAAAATAGTTCAGACAGGCGGGAGTTCTAGTTTAACAACAAATGGCTTATCAAATAAGACAGTTAAAGTGGGTATTTGTATAGGATCACCAATTACAATATTCGTAATTTTAGTGTGAACTTGTTCTATTATGAAAGAAGCTTGATACGTGTTACCTCACTTTCAGCAGGAGATAACTCCCTAATTTCATCTACTGTCTCTTCGAACAAGTTCGAAGTCAATAAAACATTGCTGTTAAACCAGACTTTATTATACTTCTTATTGCATCTCTGTCACTGTTCAGCGAAACCTTCTATGCATTGTAGTTTTCTTAGTGTAAATCTTTCCAACTTTTCTTTGAGCCCTCCTGATCTAAATCCATTTCATCTACAACCACTGGTACGGTATTCAACCAGCTTTTTACTGTGTCGGTAGACGTCAATGGACTTATATCCAATGAAAGTTAGTTTATTTAGATTATTTTAATTTTCAGCTCTGTCTTGTCACTTCAAATCTTCTTCCTCTCAATTAAATGAAGTAATATTCAATCTTGTAATAAACTGCTTATAGCATTATTTATACTTGCCACGCATGCGTTTCTTCACAATTAATGGCTTTGTTCTTTAGAAGATGAGGTTAAAAAATCCGTAAACAATCTTCGTCATGACTGCAACTAACCTACACGTCTTCAGCAAAAAACCATCTCCATTGATGATTTACGATTTTCAACCCAAACTTGTATTGTGAAGCTACATTGCTCGAATCAAATTGCGTATTGTTTCCTACCGCAACATCGATAGAACACGAAATCTATACGGAGCATGTCTATACGGTTTGTGTTGTAATATAACGGGACAAAAAGAACCAAGCTAATAGCCGCCACTAGCTTTAACGGCGCAGTAAGCACTGAATTTGGGAAGGATAGTTTAGAGCTGAGTACAAGTGCGGGGACGTGCACGAAAAAAGTAAATGCACCTACATATGTGGAAACCATAAATTCAAACACCTTTTGTTTTATCTATTAGGATAATACTTCTATTTTGTAGATGAATTGTCTAAATCTATGGTTTTGAGCTAAAAGAGCCAATGTCAGAATGTTCACATTGGAGAAAATTGCACCTAAATTTTATCAAAAATACTTTTAATTACAGCTTAAATTGAGTACAAACTTTACTTACCAACTTTGGCTCCGCACGTAGAATACCCGAAAAAAGCATGAAAATAAATAAAATGCCATGGTTTACTGAAAAGAACAAAATATTGACATTGGCCCTTTTGGCTCCAAGCCACATAAATTTATTGTGGATAAAATACCTATACTAATAGGAGCTTTACATAGACGTTATTAGAACATCAGTATAATAATTAGTGTTAAATTTTCTTGTATGGTTAATTTATAGTTATTTAGTTAATTTATCTATACAAGATACAAATCCAAAAATGTTAATTAACGCTTAACCGACGTGGTGGCTTTTTTACATATACTACGCCGTGGAGTCCGAGGAACTGGTTAAAAGTATTAAGGATAATTTTTATTGTCATAAGATATTAAGATATTGTTCCTCAATGAAATAGAAATAACGGTCTTATAGGTATAATTTTATCAGAAACAAGAAAAATTAAATTCAGGACCCATAGCTCCGTGAATGCTTAGTCTTAGGTCTCTGGTAGACGCTGATTACTTAATCTTTCTTTCAAAAGAAGCTCATAAAGTTGCTTGACTATTTTTTTAGAAGCTGCAAGGCCTCGTAAGAACTACTCTGTCAGCACACTATTGATGAACGACATAAGCATTCGATCCAGCCATTTCCACGATTCGATAAAATACAGTCATAGACCAACACCTTGTTCTTCTGCTGCAAGAATATTTCCTGCATTTTTCATCTACAGCATCCATCCCTGATTTTGTGTTTTTGTAATAGCATTTATTGCTTATAATTTGGTATTTTCATCATCTTCTGCGGAATGATGCATCGACGAAATTAAAATAATTGATTGCCGTAGAAATAGCGTCGACGTTAATGTTCTTTGTCTATGTATTCTTCTTCCGAACATATTTCGTTGCTTTCTTGCAACCCTTCTTCAGAAGACCACTAGTAACTTTTCCTGAATTGTGGTCGCTAAAACTTGGATTTTCATCTTCGCTAGCCTCATTTTTCACCTCCTTCTTGATTGGAAAAATCACTGTCCACTTCATCGAACCATTCTAACACAATCTCTTCGAAATCTTCATCTGTCGCCTTTACTGTTTTCCAATTCTTAGCTCCGTTACTCGCAATTAGAAGACAACCGTTAGAGTGACAGTTACGCGCATGTATAGTATCATAAACATTCCCCACTTATATGAAGGTATACGTCATTAAATAGATATCCAATATGAAATAAAAAAGATATAATATAGTAATATTACTTGTGTGAGGGTTAAATATGTAGATAATTCAGCAACTGTTCGGTCATCTAATTGTAAATTGTTCCTGCATCCTGCATACTTCTAATAACCTATATTTTCTATAACACGTGTCTTAATTGGCAAACTATATATGTGTACTTAGTAAGAATAACCTGATAAACATCTGTTTTATGAATCATTGTTTTCCGGTTAGGAGTAGCACTTCCAATAACGAGAGCACTAATAAAAAAATTGAAACGTATAACTTGTTCCAAGCAATGCCATTGATATTAATATAAAACGGTGACGCAATAAGTAACTGCAATGTATACGGGAAAAGCGAACTAAACTCGTAACAACTGTGAACGCGTACCTATGCCAAAGAACACTATTTATGTAACAATTATATTGTATACGCATCACCCTTACTATCGCGTTGTGGGACTAGCAATCAACAGATAAAAAGAATTCTTTAAATCAAAGAAATACTTATTTCTTTGCCCCTATTTAAAAGGATTGTATCTTTCAGTTAATAGAAATTTCTTTCAATCAACACGCATTTCTTTCATTGAAATAATATCATTTCAATTGAAAGAAATATGTATTAACTGAAGAAAATGGTTCTTTTAAATAGTGGCAAAGAAATATTGCTTTGATTTAAAGAATCCTTTTTCTCTGTGAAGCAACACGCAACATAGTGAGATAAAAGCGGCAATATCTCAGATGGCCAAAATCCGTTTCCAGCGTTAATTTTTGTTGCTTCTTGTACTTGAATCGTGAAGAATTAAAAACGGATTCACTTGTTCTAAAACAAAAATGCGTTGAAATTGTTATATAATTCAATATCAAATCTACTTTGTTAATATTATAGATTTATATTGTCACTTCATTGAATGATCATTTTTTACAACTTTTATGTGTGCATATCTTGGTTATATTTTACAACTATGAAATAACCTTAAAACCATCGCATTACAAAATAATAATATCGCGATTACAGAAAAAGCGTTACATGTTCTAAGTTGCAATCAATTGATCTAGAATCAGAGAATATCAGAGTACTTACAGTTATATGTAAAAAAAAATTACGCAAAAGTTTAAGGGCGTATCATATTGAATTATATGAATTAATAAAATAATAAGATGAAACAGAATTGATCAGGATCATGATCTAGATATATATCGGGTGTTTCAAAAGTAACGGACCTTCAATATTGAAGTGTCATGGAAAATGATTTGATTAAAAGTTGTAAGAATTTAAACAAATTACTTCATGATTACCTTGACCTCTCTTTTCAAAGTCATTTGAAAATTGACTTGTATTCGTCAAATGACAGCTCACGCTTTTGATCACGAGTTCTGAAAGAGCGTAAAATTTTACGCTCTCAGGATCCAGTTATATAAGGGACTCTCACCTTGCATTCCTTCATGAAATAACTCGGATCTTTCCTTTTGTTAGGGAATCATTACATTGGAATAAGTCAAAATCAAGATAAGGTAGCTCTCTCAAATCTCTACAACTTTTACGCAGATTATTTTCAATATTAGTAATATGTGATTACTATAACTACTGTAGGGTTGTTAGGAATTTACCCGCCACTTTTAAGCCATCTTACTTATATAAAAATTTTGTTAAGACATACAAACTAGCCGTTTACTCTCATCTTGTAAAATGGTCGCAATTCTCTCTCTTATTTACTGATAAAAAGGTTACTTTTAACTAGAGCAATCACGTCAAAAAAGTTGTATTTTTAAATACTTACCATACAATATAAACAGAATTTTGCTGTCTTTTGAAGGATCCTTTCTATCAAAGAGTAGAAACAATAGTTATTTGTATCACTGGGCCAGAAACTACAGTTGGTACTATACGTACACAAACCGTACTTATACTTGCAAAAGAGTTTCTGGCCGTGTGATACACAATGTTTTTTGGGCCGACAGTAGCTTAATGATAATTTATTACACGTCTGTCATGTGGAATCTAGTGCGACCAACCTTCAGTGACATTTTTGCTTGCCTAAACGATAGTTTTCCTGGCGCTTTGAAGTACTGAAAAATGAGTGTTTCTGGACAGAGGCGCCAAAAAATGATAAACTAAATTGAATCGCCCCAGAAAGAACTATTGAATATTTCATCGAATTTTCGAACCATCTGACCCATCTATTTCGAGTTTGCAACCTAAACTAAAAAAAGCAATATTTTCCAGTAAGTGAAGAAGCCTTCTAGAATTATTTATTTAAAATTTCCAAAAGTTTATACTTGTAGCTTAAAATAGATTATGTGAATGTACATAAATCCATAATTAGGCTAAATCTATTAAGAAAAAAAAGAAAAACTTATTACTCTGAGTACGTCCCAATTCTATTTATTTCAATTTACTATAAACTTCTGGCAACCGGTTTGCGTTTTATTAAAAACCTTTACCAGAGAAGCTTGAAAATTTGTAATAGTCAAAAAGCAAAAAATGAGAAACATAGTTGTGTGACATCACAGCCAAACCTTCTTCGATGTCACAACTTTTCCATTGCACTAACAGGGTAAGAAAGTGTTGTGAGAAGGGAAAAAAGTTGTGACATCGAAGGTTTGTCTGCAATGTCACACAACTTCGTTTCTTCATTTCACACTTTTAGTATTATACATTTTTAAATTTGTCTAATGAAGGTTTTTAATAAAGCTGAAACCTACTTTTGGAATAGAAAGAAACTAGAAACTTTATAGTAAATAAATAGAATTGGGAAGTGCTCTGAGTAATCAGTTTTTTCAAAAAGTAAATAAGTGTCATATATTTTTATTGATAGATATGTTATTAAATTACAAATATTGTGAATTTTTTGGGTACAAGATTTTTTGAAATTGATTCTCATTCTCTTTATCATACTGAGTTGAATCATCCATCTGCATGATCGATAGAACTAATAACTTGGGTAAATTATTTATCTTCTTAATAAGGAAATTTATTAATTTCGTCTGAATAAACTCCAGGCGTGATTGATGCCAAATGTATCTTTTCGTTCTTAATGAAATGATACCAATTACTACAAGTTGATATGATACTACTTAAAAAGATATAAAGTTTCTTTCTCGTGTGCAAGCACGTATTCCTTTCACATCCATGCAAATCGGCCAAAATAACTTTTACCAAACCTATATATCATTATTGATTCGGCAAATACAAAGATTGTTATATTTTTCGATGAGTAACGAAAACATTCTCGCGAAACTGGTTGAAAGTGTGATTGGTTAAATCATTATGATGTTTTTTGCCGACTCATCCGGTCATCGATTGTAAACATAGTATATATTGATATTTGTTTAACGTCATATTTTTGCTTAAAATCCTGACTACGGATATATTTCGCTATCATTGCTTTTGTAATTACTTATATTCCAAAAAGTAGGTATGCATAATAAGCGATATTTATAGTTGTAAAATAATTAAATAAATTTATTGCTCGTTATAATTTTTTATTAAGTACAACAAAATAAAACATAATTCTTAACAGCAGCCGCATTCAATCGTTACTTTAGGACTAGTGTTGCTTGCAATTCTTGTATTTTTGATCACACACCAGAAAATGGAAGATGTTGGAATAATAACGATAGTGGATGTTTATATTTTTTACTATAGCGGTAGCAAAAAAAATTAACGGTCATTCTTATAAGAATCGGTTATTACAGGTTTTATAATACAATTTATTAGTCGCCTCTATTATTCCGTATAATACAAGTTATTTATAATTAACAAATTTATTGTTCATATATAACAGGGAGTATTAAATTACTACTAATTACTACTACTACTACACTGAGAAAAAAATTGTGTTTAGTCAACGCGAAATGCATTAATTTAACACACTTTTTGGGTTGTATATAAACAACACAACCATTGGATTTATTCAACCCATAAAACAGTGTTAGCATCAAATGGTGGTTGGACACTAAATTAAGTAACAAGAACACAAAAAGATGAGTAATGTCAACGCAAAATTTGCTTTCACTGCCCCGAGTTTATATTTCAAACAAACCAACATTGTGTTGGCTGTAGTATTTAATTTGTTTGAAATAAGCGCCAAAAAATTGGCATCGTTTTCCTATAAAACGCGACACGACGCCAACTCTTTTGTTGAGTTGGGTGGACGACGTAAAATGAGTTTACTCTACCGATTTTTTGGTTTTTGTTATTTTCTTGACAACAGTTCTAAAGATTATCTTTGAAATTCACATTTTTGCTACATTTGGTACAAGCTTCTATTTGCTTATGCCGCTTTTTCTCGAAGTTATTTGAGGAGGGTTTTACTCTTATGCTTAATGTCAATATGCACATATATCTTCGTAACCGTTCATGTAGCAAACAGTGTTGCCAATTAACAGAAGACATATTTCACTAGATCGGGATTATAATTCCACCAGAAAATCACTAGAAATAGGAAAGGAATTACTTTGTAAAGTATTTTAAGAAAACCAAAAAAATATATATATATTATATATTTATGTAATTAATAGTTTTTCTGTTATATATTCCCTTTTATTTAATTTCTTATTTATTATAATTCGCACAATGTTACGTTTAAAAACCTATTACACAAAGTACATTTTATTTTGTCTATTATATATCAATTTAATAAAACATTTATTAGATAGTCGTCAAATATTAATAATTTACAACAATATACAGTGGAACCTCATTAAGTCGGACCCCGTGAACCCGGATCAATTTTGACGAATATTTTCTTTTAGAAATGGGCGTTGTATCAAATAGTAGCATTGTTCTTATTGTTTAAAATGAGTTTAAAAATATAATTGTTCGATTTGTTTAGTGCGTGTATTTGTTTATCTACGAAATGAAGTCATTTTTCTGTGGGTACTGTTTTATGATATCCTTATTTATTGTATTATTTTATTTTGCACTTTTATTTTTTATTTACATATATACATATATGTATATGCTATTTAGCCTTCGTGTTCAATAAACTCACTAGATTTATTACCAAAATTAAAGAAAATCCACTGAACTTTTCACTAGCCACTAAAATATGATTTGTGTACACCAGACGTACTTTCAATACGCCAGATTTAGTGAAAAATTCACCAAGTTGGCAACACTGGTAGCAAAATCTTTTCTTAACAAAAATTAATCTTCTAATAATGCTAACAATAAAAAAAAAAAAATCTAATGTGAAACACTTACACGAGTTTCCTTACCCAGGTGTTCTAATTTTTAATATGCTCGTTTCGTAAAATGTTCGTATTTTTTTTTTCTTATTCGTCAATGTTGTCTCCATATGATGTTCTTCATTAATCTTTGATGCGGTTTAGTAGGCAACCGATTTATAATTTCTTCAAAAAAAAATGGCTAAAGCACACGTAAGATCTAAGAAAACATCGAAGTTTTTAGATACTTCCGGCATTTGTTGCCCTAAGGATAACGTAAATTATTAATCAAGGTGCCATCAATTCTTTATAAACTTCTATAGGTAGAATCCGAATACGGAATAAAACAAATAATAGTTTTCATTCGAACTAAGAAAATTAATGATTTTATCTCTAAAAAATAAGCAAGATAGTTTGACTTGTACATATATTTAGTGTGACATTCAGCATATTATCGTCGAAAATAATCTACCTTAGTATCGTCTTTCTTATCGTTTGGCTTTTTAAATTATACTGACAATTAGAAAAAATGATAATGAAAAAGATCACAGCAAACTCTATAATTAGTAATTTATTAATTCATTTCAAGTGCTAATATCACAATTTTATCGTAATGAGCTTTAACCATCTTCAAAAAGCGATGACAATGTTAATTAAGTAAACTTTTCTTGTATTATAAGTTCCTAGTAGTACATCATCCTTACGAAATAAAATTTCTCTTTCTATCAAATCAATATCTGTAGTAGTAGTAGGATATCTGAAATATTATTATTGACATATAGAGGAGAATTACAAAGAAAAATATACCCTCATAAATGTCAATGCAATTTGTTCCCTAATAATCTACCGCATACAAAAATAAATTTTGAAAGAAACAACTGGAGATAGCCTCCAGCGACGATGAATCAGATATGTACACTTTTCGGTTTCAAATCAAATAAGCACTTTATCCGTTGCCCAAAAATTTCAATAAATCGCCCTAGATATTAGCATTCGCCCCGCAAAAATCCAGCGAAACGCTAACGAAAATAGATGGGAACCGGAAACAGAAACTCGTTAGTAATGAATATTTGGCAGTGCTGAACCGTATAGCTACAGTATCCCTGAACCCCCTCGACCAAGCACAACCGCGCGGCGCGCATAAATAAGAAATGGAAACTCGTTTTTTTTTGCCATCGTGAGGGGTTGAAGTGGACCTGAATATTGGTATCCAATCTGATGTTTTCGTTTGATCATATTTTGAGAGTATCTTCAATGTCGCAATGACGAGGGAAATACATAATTATACAACATACAGGTATCCTCGTATCATTTTATTCAAAATTTGGGGGAATACTGTAGATTGAATTTAATGACAAAGAGTTAAAAACAAAAGTTAGATCAATTTTGTTCCGTTAGGAAAATACAGGCTGTTTACCACTCACATTTAAAAATATTTTCAACGTCAACAAATTTTCAGGTTGGATTGATAATTGTATTTATTTAGAATCAAAAAAAAAATATTGGTTTAAACAAAAACATATTATAATTAATAAAATATTAGATTGGTTTTGCAATAATTTTTTATTTAAGTAAAATGTTACTAATCAAACGATTATTCTTTTGCATCAAACACAATATGTGATATTGCCAACACATATATGGTGTTATATATAATTTGACTGTGGTATCAGCGTATTTCATGCATTGAGCAGACGAAAAGCTAACTATGTAATTACGATTTCATCCTAAACCCCGTACTCCACCCACTGAAAAACCCATTTGGTTGATTCAACCAAATTTTAGTTGTATTGACTAAAATCTTTGTTTAGATATGGGCAAACAAATATATTTTTTGGCGAAGCAAATAATTTTGTTAATAGAATTTGTTTGTTTTAACAATATCTTTAATAAAATTAAACAAATAAAATATTTTACTTAAATAAAAAGTTTTATTGGGTCAAATGTACTTAAAATAACTAATTATTTTATTTTTTTTATTTCATTGAAATAATGAGGTATATATGTTTAGTTCAAATAAAATTAATCAAATGGAATATTTATTTCAAACAATAAATTTTATCAACCCAAATAGAAATAACACACAGAAAAACAAAACATTTTGTTGAAAGAATTAGATTTATTTGCTTATTTGAAATATATATTTTTTATAGTAACAATATTTTTGTTTTAAGTAAAATATATATTGTTGCTTCACTTTACTAAATATTTAATTGAGGTTACTGCGTTCCTTTTTATTTTAAACAATAATTTTGTCAGAATTACTTATCTTATCTGTATAATCTACCTATAAAAGGAGCATAAATTGCATGTTGCTTGCCGCAAATGCAATAGTGAATTTTCAGTAGAACAGTAAAGCTAGACTGTTGGATCAAGGAATAAAAGGGTCCTTAATTTGAGAAGTTTTGATCTCATTAATTTATTTTGTTCTGTATGTGACGTTTGCAAATTCTCCTTTGCCGGTATATAATGTTTTTTTTCTGGTGAATGCACCAAATCAACTTTTTATAACCGAGTTTGAATGATATAGGAGGGGCGCCATCTTTACAATAATGGCTACATCACATATACCTATTGAACGTAACTATATGGGTAGAAAACTTCGCCATAATAATAATGCTTAGATCACAGAACCTGCTTACAAAAGTGTGGGCTAGGTTTGGAAAAAAATAATTTGAACATAATAATTACATTAAATTAACTACAATTGTGGTGAGCGTAATCCTTATTTCTTGATAATATTCACTTTGTTAATTGAAGAGATTAATGGGTTTGTTAAATTAATAAACTAGAAGTAACAGAATAATATGATCGCTTTTTAAACCAATGATTTTCTTAATTTTCGAATATCTCTAAAATAAACGAGATTTTATTAGTTTCAGGGTTTGTTTGTTGATACCATTAACGACAATACGTAAATCTCGAGGGATGTTGGCAGTTGGTGGATATAATTATTACTGCTAAGTCGATAGGCCGATGCCCGTCTTAACATGGCTGTTGCGAAAATGATAGTGAGCGAGTGATAAACACCCTGGATCTTCCTAACGAAGCAAAACTAGCATACCACTTTCATTATTTTTAATCATAAATTTAAGTCTTCTTGTTACGCTCCCGAAGTTTGAATAAAACGATACATTATACATGTTGCTTACATATGATTTCATTGCCTAATTACTCTACTATCACTTTAGAGCCAGATTTCTTCAATGTAGGGAGACATTTGCTAAAGAAATACAATAGACATGTTTTTGGCAAATTAAAGCTGATATATTTAAGCTATTTGACACTTTTAGGATGTATTATATGAAACTAAAGACCTACTTCAGACATTCAATTGGAAACGTAAAAATTATCGAAGCTTTAAGATTTGTTTCTACGAAATGGTAATTGCTGCTTTTATTGATTTATCGATTGATTACATCTACCCTAAATAACCTGTACGGATAATTTGCCATAACAATACTTAGATTATTAATGTGGGAACGACTTGCATAACCACCTGTAATATTTACGTAAGCGATGGTTGGAAAAAAATGCTAAATATGTTTAAAAGCAATTTCCGGGAGGCGCTTGCCATAGAATTTCAAAAAAATATTTAGATATATTATTTTTCGTGTCTTTAATCACATGCTATACCTTATTTTCCTATTATATCGTCATATAATTCAGTTAGTTAATATTCAAACATTTTTTTTTGTTACAGATCAACGTCAAAAATTATTATATCAAACCTGGCGTTGCACGTGCGCTTCGAAGACATTCAACATTTACTTACACCCCACGGTAAAGTGATATCCTGCGATAAGCTCACATCCAAGGACCCGAATACTCAGACGGTGCAGATTACATTTGAAACGCCAGACCAAGCGCAGCAGTAAGTGCTTTTCTCAACAATTGTTTTGAAAATTCTTTGCTTTCCGAAATAATTGTTTCGAATAAATGAATCTTACTTATAAAGTCAGTCGATGTCTTGTGTATCTGCTTTACTACGCTGCAGTCTCTGCTAGGTATATCATCCGTTTTTAATAATTCAGTTTGATTAAGAAATCGTACTACGCTACTACTAACGCTTTGCCCAAGCGCTAACTAAAATCACTAAAAAGTAGCATTTGTGGCATGAAAACATTCTGCATTTGTGAATTACTGAATAATTTTAATACTTTATTTTCATGACGCGAACTACCGAATATTCACAATCTTGAAAAAAAAATTGTATGTCTAAAAAGTATCGATACAAAATATTTAGAATTGCAAAACGAGCACTGAGAAAAAAAAAAGCTGTTGCTAAAATTACAATTCAGCTATTGTAATGTGATTATTATCATTCAAAGACAGTAATTGTTCCTTACGAGACAGTAAAAATTACAATAACTTTATTGTTAATTTTTGGCGTATTTTTTACCACATCTATAGTAAAAAATGCATAACGTTCTGGTATATCAAAGTGTTCAAATGTCATTGGTTATAGTTCCAATTTAGTCACGCATTCCTAACATGACTTACTTGTGATATTTTCTATAAGAACATGTGATTTTTACTATATTATAGGTGACGCATCATTCGACCTATTTAAACCAGTAAGGAACTTCCCTCAAAATATCCCTTCCATAACCCTTCGTAACCTTCGGCGAAGGAAGACTGATTGCATTTTTGGCCATTATTGTAGTAATTTGAAGTTGTTAATGTAATACAAACTTTACGTTGTTTATGCTACTTCGATTGTTGTAAAATCTGATTTACTCGATAGTGGTAAAGACCATATACAAATGTGCTATTCGCATGGGTGATTGATTAAATTTACAATGGATTGTAGTGTACATGAACAGTGCACTCAAGTTATTATTGTAATGCTGTTGTACTAATACCTACTTGGGTTTGATGGTTATTTTTACAACAATAAGATAAATCGGGTAAATGTGGTTTAATAAATCAATACAATAAAACAGTCGGGAAAGATACATTTTTTCTAAAACATTAGCATATTTTTAGTCGTATGTTTCGTACTTTTGGCAGATACTCTCACAATTACACACTAATCATATTCATCTCAACTTGAATATGATCACCCTAACCGAAAATCCAAAAATGATCCAAAAATAATGGCGTTGAACAATGCAAAGCGTAACTAATGCGGATAAGATAAGGAGGGTCACTTTTTGCCGGCGCCTTTGTAAACAATGAGTAAGAAATAAACCTAATAACAACAAATTACTCCAAAAATAATATTTAGTTTTTCTCAGTTATGCTCAATTACAGTCGAAATCAAAGTCAGGACAATGACTGCAGTGGCACCCTCTCTGTAAATTGACAGTGTTGTCAGAAGGACCACCGTTAGGTACTTTCTATTTAGCGTCCGGCTAATTGTAAGTCTAACTCACCTCCCTTTAGCACTTTTGTGTGTTGAACTAGGAGTCTTATTACGATCGGCAAAACCGAGTATCGACTAAATGAATTCAACGGGAGTAGTAAATGAGCCAGCCGGTAAATAGAAAGCACCTATTATTTAATAGCATAAAGCATACATATTTTGACAAGTCTAGGTGACAGAGAGCACCTTTATAAGAGATCTTTGGTAATTAAGAAACTATCAAATATGTAGTTCCGCTTATTTTTACGATCGTTTTCGTAGTATTGTACTAAGTAACAGCTTTATAGCTCTTACGTAACTTCGACTTATAGTTCTATTATCTAATACTTTAAATAATCTGTTTCGTGGTACATTGATGTCATACGCCATTTTGAAGTCAATGAAAACTAATAATAAATGTGTTTCAATTGGGAAAGCTAGCATAATCTACACTAAACCCTTATAATTTTCATTTTTTTTCAATCAAAATATATACAAAGGTGTCTACAAATTATGAATTTTGGCATGCTTCCGTATTCTAATGAGATACTCTATGTAATTGTTATGTATTTGGATATGTAGAAGGTTAGTGTAAAATTATTCCAAGCGCTAAATGCTTATATGTTTTCGAGTTAGGCGCGTTTGAATGTAGAAATATATTACGCCTTGCCTGACAACAGGCATGTAATACTATGATTAATTATTCCCCATACTTTACACATTACATTATAGGTATGTACAAAGTAATACTTATACTTATACCTGCAGGTGTGTTTATAGTTGTATTTTAATATACTGGGTGTTCGTCACAGCGTAAACTCAACCAACTTCAAATAGGTATATCTTACCTTTTTTTTAAATAGAACAGCCTGTATATGTTTACATCATTGAATTCTTATTAACAAGTGCTTTGCATACTCTATGATTATCTCTTTCACTTTTCGAGTTATTATAGTTTTCATTAAATTTTCATTGTTGCGATCATATTTGTAATCTTAATAAGGGACGATTCTCTAATGACAGTCGTTTTTTACGTTTAATCGTGTTTAGTGCAAGTAATTAAATTATTTATAGAAAATAAAGTTTTCGAAAGAATTAATTAGTATGGTAGAATGTGGCGGAAGCTGTTTTATGGTTTCACGTATGTACAGTCAAAAACATCCAAACGTTGAAAGCAACCCTAATGTACATGCTCTCTTTTAAAAGACTGAAGGACTGCAACCACCGAAGAAAACGAATTTTCAATAGTAGGTTGTGTTGTTGAATAAATATTTCTATGCGGGCGGTCGTATTAGGCATAACATGCATTTCATGGCATTTTAAACAAAAATAAATTTCATCCTTACCATTACCAATTGGTCCAAGAACTAGATCAATGTGATTTCAATAGAAGGTTAATGATTTATCAGTAGGAGTTGATTCTTCAATTATTTGATTTTGATATTTATGATTATTTATTATCATGTTTACCGCCATAATTTTCATTAGTATGACACAGTTAATCCGCATGCTATCAGGACTGTGGATCATCAGTAGTAGTGACCTGTTACCATATGGGGAAGCATCATTCGAAACAAACTTTTAGGGCCACACTTTTTTTATGGTAATCTTACAAGACCACGTTATTTACATTTCTAGTTACTGAATTTAAAGAGTTATTGGGCATAATGTAGTTAATTCTGTTGAATGTCAACACATCTGACTATAAATTTACTTTAGACAAAATGGCGGTCATATCGAAAATCTAGTGTTCTAATTATTTTTTTACGTATTATTTGGCATGGTTTATTGTTTGTTCACTTATATTGATTTGTATATTTTTCGATATTTATGAGACTTTCGTATTAAATATTTATTTTCTGGCCTTCATTTCACAATCGTCGCCTGAATATGAATGGGAAAATTTCTATTTCTTAAAACAAATATTACTAAGAAAAATATTAATATCTCTCCGAAAAAAACTCAAAATTTCTTACAATTTAGAAAATTACAGTTAGGAATAAAGTAATTTTGAAATGGTTAGGAAATAAGTAAGGTGCGCATGCGTAAACTTAGAACGTTCTGGTTCAAGTCAGAGGCGTAGGTATTAGAACTGACATGGTGCTCAGCCACACGTGGTTCTAATTTTTTGTTGTTTTAGAACTATTATACTGATTGTTAGTAGACGGTATTAATTCATATTAGAAAATCTTTTAAAAACTCACCCAGACGTTGGAACAAAAAGTTATTACATCCATGAAATCAATTTGTTTCTGCAGAAGATGAGGAGTATAAATAAGTAATGTTTTACCTGAATAAATAAACGGAGATCAGGAAATTTGTATTCCAAGTATTTAACTTCCTTTAAACCAAATATTTTTAAATTAAACTTTATATTTTCCTTTTGGGCATTTTTAAAAACTTTTTCTAATATTTCATCATGTTCTTCTTTTGTAGTACCAAAAATTAAAATATCGTCATGTAAATTTCCTTCAATTGAAAAAATACTTTTATAACGTTCTTGAAATACTTCGCTAGCAATGTTTATACCAAATAGAAGTCTTAAAACTTTAAAACGGCCATAAGGGGTACCAAAAGTGCAAAGATTACTACTACTTTTATCTAGGAGAATGTTCCAAAATTCACTAGTTGCATCAAGTGTAGAGAAATATTTTGCATTGTTTAATTTATAAATAATTTCATCTATAGTAACGGTTTAATTGCTTTATTTCAATCTTTTGGATCTAAGCAAATTCTCAAAGTATTATCAGCTTTTCTTACTAAGACATAAGAATTTCACCAATCAGTATTATATACTCTTTGAATTATTTTTAATTTTTCTAGCTCATTTAAATATGAGTTTTTTTTTTTGAATTAACATGGCCGTTGTCATCACGATCATTGATCTTTATAATACCTAATTTTATTGAAACCTAAAATCCAATCCTAAAATAGAATCATTATTTCCTGTTTTCACATAAAATTGTAAATTAAATGATTTATTTAAATATTGTACATTTAGAAAACATTTTCCCACTATAGGTATATTTTTACCTGTAGATGTAGTTAAAATATCATTAACTTTTATAATTTTGTTTAAATTAAATTCGAATCCCGTTAATTTATTTATAGATTTCGTATTTACATTAGCTCCTGTATCAAATTTAAATTTAATTTTATTTATCAACAAACAAGTATTTAAAATATAAATTGTTCCTAAATTCTGTGTTTATTAACACAGTTTCTGTATTATTAATTAATTATCTAAAGTTACATTATTTAATTTATTACTGATCAAATCTACTTTCTTTTTTCTTAATTTACCTACCTTGCTGAAATGGTTTAGTTTTTTACAATTTAAACATATTTTCTATATTCTTTTCCGCAAAGAAATACATATTTTTGAAAAAAAAATATTTCACGCAAAGAAACCTTATTTGAATTAGATATAGTAACTTAAGATAGTCCTGTTTTCTTTGAAGCGATCAGACTATTTCTTTAAAATAATATCTTTTATTCAAATAAATTACCCTAACAGCAAAAACATATTTGTTTGGATATATGATATCAAGTGCGAGTCTCTTAAAGAAACTATTTGCTTTATATAAAGTCGGTACAGTTACAGACAAAGTAATAGTAGATTTACGTCAAAATTGTATTACTTAAATCATCACGTTATGATGATCTAAACATATAATAGCAAAATTTTCGGGCTTATAGTAGCAAATACGTTAAATATATTTTACGAGTACAGAAATTGCTGTGAAGATGGCGCTTCTCCTATTTCACTACATTAACTTTCCATATGTAGTTATAAGTGTTCTACATGAAGGCAGACGTAACAAGCAAATATTTATTACTTGCCAGATAAATATTTCTTAAAAACTGTCATCAAAATAGTTTCCCATTGCATACGTGCACTTTATTTTTGCGAATCAACCGGCAATGTGCAATTGATATCATTTTGTTTTTTCATAAGGAAGAAATTTCTTACCTAAATCACTATCTTTTCAATTTCCTCTACAGAGTTTATGGAGTGCTCATCATTATGTTTATATTTTCTAAATCTTCATTCGCATGCTTTTACAAGAAGTGTTGGAAATACCATTTACATTTATCACTATTTATAAGACTTATTTATATTGTCTCCCGAAGATCCTTACTTCTATTCCCATCAGCTAACTCGTTTCGACAACTCTTACACCACGAGGCGTTTGTTGTTTTATTCACTTCCCTTTTTCTTACGTATTGTCCTCTAATTGATAATAGTTTTATTCATAATGTACAATATGAGTACAATGATCCAATCTTGTCAAGTACGCACTATCAGCGAGATCGCTCCATGCATATAGGCGTCTGCTAGGTTACTCTGCTTCTGCTTGCTATTATTGTTTTTATTGATTTGCCAATGAGAGACTATGTTTTGTTGTTTGAATTTCTATATAAAGTTACCGAAAACGACACGTTAATTAGGCATCCAGTATGCCCATGCGTTTTCTCCATTATATCATAAACAAAGTATAATCTTCAATGCAAGCACCTTGCATAATTAAATACGAACATATCCATGGAACATTCGCTGCATTCCGGTCAAGTGTGGGCAAGCAACGACCTATTGTCTTCGGCGCACTGGAAACAATTGCATTCGTTGGGTATTACGTCAATCTGTAAGAATCAATTTTCGTCTCGCCATTCGTCGCTGTTATGTGTTTGTAAAGGCGGCGACCACATAAGTTTCATTAAACGTATAGCGACATTGCCTTCTCGCATGGCGCGTTACACAATTTACACGTTTAACGACTTACTATGACAAAAATCAAGTGTGTATGGGTAGCATATATGGTCAAATGTACAACGACAGTAGAGACGTATTATTCATTAATTTTCGCCCATTAATCGCACAACGTATACTTATTTGATTATATTGATTAACGTCGTCGATCCAACAACACAACTCTCTGCTGTGCTTTCCCGTAAATAGTAATGTGTCTCACGTAACCTTGCCTTGAATGAAGTGGAATACTAATTGAGGAATTTGAAAGTGCTCGCGCTGTGTAGTCACTGTCAACTGTTATTCGCCGGCGCGGTTGCGGCCACCAACGAATCGTCTCTTCTTTTTCCGGTATTCCGCTGTCCTTACGACATAGCCTCTGCTTTGATGCACATCTACATACAGGATCGTATCCTATTATACAAACTGCATATACTTAAAAGCGAGGCATGTCATACAATTATTTTTAATTACTCCTTAAAATCCTTAATCTATTGTTGAGACTCATAATATTTTAAAATCTGTATTTCTTTCAATCCTTCATTTTTTTTTCTACAACTTAGGTACACAGTAGTTTTTATGATGAAGTGAGAAAGATTATACTAAGCACCTTAATAATTTCCCTTACATTTACTTTATTGCAACTATATACATGGTGTATATAATAATATCTATTCAGAACACGTATAACGAAATAGACGTCAGATAAATATCAAGTGTGTTATATCATACTAAAGGTAATTTTATATGCTTTTCAAGAATATAACAATATATAGGGTGTTTCACGCAAAAAACAAAGGTCTTGATAATATCTGAAAAAATACGAGTTTAAAAAAAACAAAAAATAGAACATAGAATTCTGTGTCAGAAAGTGCCCTAATAAAGTTTTTATATGAATCAAGTATTTTCACAAATAAAAAAGTTACAAGGGTTTTTAGGAATTGCAAATTTTATGAAAACGCTCTGTATCTCTTATATTAAGGAAGATATAAAAATACGAATTTCACCAATCGATTTCTCTTTAAAATCGAGCTCCAGAAGTATATATATAATATATATAATATAAGTTTCCTATTAAAAGTATCGAATTTGGCTCACGCTGTACATATAAATAATCCTGAAACCGATCGAAAATAACCCTAAAATAATCAATAATCAGTAAATACATAGTAAACCCAAATATAATTATAGTAAACCTAAGTGCCTGATAACATAAAAAGCCAAGTTGGCATCTTAAACCAAACTAATAAAACACCCCTCAAAAGGGGAAATAATGGTAGCTTTGAACTCAGTGAACGGAATTAGCTCCTGTTTTTTTTGTAGAATGCTCATGATCAGTATTTACTAAACCTGCAGAAACGAGTGCGCACTCATTGGCGGCGATGATATATTTCGAAAACTGTCGGAGACGGGATTCATACGCGTACTTACGTTGTCGTGTTAAGGATGATGATCGTATCTGCATTTTTGCTATATAGGCACTGTTTTTGCCATATGCCTCTAGATAATAGTTTCCTCTATTCTTCTCTTAAGTTCAAATAGCTTTGTGGATGTTTACTAAACATTTAGTTTGAGCGAGAGTTTTTGGAATAAAAAGTTGTAAAACAGTACTTTCAGAAAAAAAAAACAGATACCTTTATCCTTAAATACAGTAGTACAGTTTTAGTATATGTATGAATGCCAGGCTGGATTAATGATGAGAAATCGATGGCGTATTTGGAGAATAGATTTCTTAACCGACTTCCGACATTAGAAAACATTTGCACAATTATTAAATGTATTGTTTGTAATATTACCATTTTATCGAACAGTGTTTATGTGTGTAAAGCACATATTAATAGCAGTAGCACCGGTTAAGTGTGTAACGTACCACATTATAAATTTTTAGTCCCGAGCCTTACGCTACTGCGAAAGCACTCGTTTCTACAGCTCTAGTATATACTTACATATTTTTTCTTAACCTGATGTGATAGCTTAAGTAAATCGTGAGAAAAAAATTTTCAATTTTTTGATCCTTATGCTAATGTCTCGAATGGAGTGGCATCAACTGAGCTAATTTTTCGTATTTACAACATGTGTGACAGTAGTACTCATTCCCTTTAATTCCAGTTGTCTAGCTTTAGCGGCACGGTTTAATGGCTAATCAGAGTTAGAGTCCTTTGGCTAAATGAAGTAATAACAATATCTTGATAAAATTTAGCCCTCGTTATTTATTTGTTTGGGTCGAAACATCGCTGAAAGAATTTTGAATTTTGAAAACTAAAGGAGTCAAGCTCCAAATAGCCGTTCTTATATTCAATTGTAATAACAATATGTAGAAAGAGTGACGTCCTTTATTAATGTATTTTATATAAGAACTAGTTTATAGGTAAAGTTTGCGGGGATCGTTAATTTATACGCTTTTTTGGTATAATATTATGTATGCTATGTTTTATATCTGTTTAGAACGCCTGAAAAACAATTTTCGATAATTATGTTGCGTATATCAACCGACTTTTAACGTAAGAATATAAAATAAACTCGACAATGAAAAAAGATCTTATCTGTGAAGTCCGTCCTTTGATAACTTAATACCTATATAATTCTCAATATTTTAGCATCCAAAGTTCATATCTCTTCTTTTTGCAGGGCTGTCAGTAACATAAATGATGTCGAGTTGGAGGGAAGGCTGATTAAGGCAGAATTGGCTGTCGAAAAGAAACCAAAAAGGCCTCGGGCGCCTGGAGCACCGTTCGGTGGCTTACCCGGTCAAAGCCGCCAGACTGATTTTCCACTTCGAATCCTCGTACAAAGTGATATGGTGAGTATTTTACTTAAAACACACACAGATATTACTAGTAGTAATAATAAAATATGTGGTAGGAGTATAAGCGGAATATACCAAATGGAATTAAAAAACTCCTTTTATCTGCTGCTAAAACTTTCAAAAAACGTTATTTCTAACTCACTACTTACAGCTACAAATGGATAATAGATACACGTGTTAATTAACATGTAAAGAAACTGGTTAGATGTAACTATTGTTAGTTTGTAGCTGTAACTATTAAGGAAGAAATAAAATATTTCGAAAGATTTAGTAACAGATAGATATGATTCCCTAATATTTAGGCACATTTCGCTTTCATTCCTGATCTCAACGCTGTACCATAGTATTGCTTTTGAAAATATTTACCAATTTTTGGCTGCTCAATCAACCCACGACAATACAATTATAGATATTATATGTTATCGGTGGTTATGGTCAATGAAAAACAAAAAGTGATACAGCATTTAATTTGATAGCAAAAAGGTAATAGAAGGCAACAAAGACAATCTTATATACTTCTTCAACAAATTAGCCTGCCGTGATAATTAATGAAAAAAAATCATTTCATTTTATTTGAAGATAATGATTAACAGAACACCATTTCGGTTGTTCTGAATAGCCTAGAAAGCATATCCCACAGATGTTCTCGAGATGTTAAGATCCATAATTCTTGTTGATCACAGCATACCCATAACGGCACTATGCCATCTTCAAAAAATGATTATCATTACATAAAACCTGTACTCGAATTTTTTTTTTCTAATCATCACGCATCCAGTTGATATGATATCTGTCATTCCAGTATCCTAGCAGCCTGCACTAGTTTGTACAGGTCTCTGGCTGGTTGATCGAAATAATTCTCTAGGTTCTAGTGTTCTTTCAACGTACAGTCAAACAGTGGCTTGTAAGAAGACCTGGTACGGTGCGAAGATGATTCCTACTAAGTAGTTTTTCAGTTTTCTTCTTTAAAGATCCCTTAATAAAGATATTACCATGAATTTGCTTGGGTTGTTTTATTCCGGTGTTCCTTGTGTTTTTTCTTTTAGCCAGCTTCTTACCTGCTCTCGTGTTGTGTTTTTGTACACTCCTAGAACAAGTTCTAGGCCTATATACATATGAAGCCGGTGATCCCTTTCTTACTAACACATCGGCTTTTTCGTTTCCACCCACAGCAAAGTGACTTTATTGCGGTCTTCTTGGTTCCCGAATAAATTCCCAAATCAGTCTTGATTGTAAACTGCCTGCTAAAAAAAAAATGAAACACCTTGAAGGAGCTAAGTCACAAAGCTGAAATTTTAGCAAGTTTCAAGTGATAAATCATATCTGCTAGCTTTCAGTAGTAAATCATAACAATTGGAAAAAAATACCAACAATCAGCGAAAATTTATCATTAAAATGGCACATTACGATTTTTTATGCACTGTCTAACTCTGAATGTGATCATCTTGTGGGATCTCATCCCAGGCTTTCTGTAGATGACGAGAAAGTTCCTGCAAGGTGTTTGCTGCTTGTGGTAAATCATATCCCACACATGCTCGATGGGTTTAAATCCGGAGAGCGAGCAGAGCAGGAGAGAATTTCTACTTCCTCTTCGTCAAAAGTTGAGTTAGCATATGATTTGTGCTCTGGAGTTTTTTAAGATTTTTAAAAGTTTAAAATCGTTTTTCTTAAAGAGTAAATAAATGTCTCATTTTTTAATATTTAAAAATAATAATATATAAGAACAACATTTCACGTATTTAACTTAATAGCAATTTTAAATACACCACGTTATGAGAGGCCATTAATGCAACATTATTGTAAAATAACATTAAAATTTGAACCTTAAATATTTTTTTACTTCTAACAACTGTTTAAAATAATTAAATACAAATATTTATTGCAAAATACTTCATTATGCCTTAAGATTATGCAAAATATTTATTATTCTAGCCTACCTTCTAACCCTATTTTCTTGGGGAGTCCCCATTAATGTCACACATGAAAAAAGAAATTATTTTCGTTTTCGTTTACCGAATTACCGGAAAATGAAAAAATGGGTAAATTTACAATCACTAATGTGGGCGATATGATTATCAGCGACTTTTTACATGCAGCTGGTTGTTTTGTTTAGATTTCAACTTTGTGACCGACCTCCTTGGTGGTTGCAATTTTTTAGGCACGTAGTTTATTTTTGCTAATGCCCTCGGTATCCTGTTGCAATATAGATGCGCTTGTTTCTATAAGCCCTCTTTATTGATTTCAGTTGCAAGGGTGATCTAGTTATTATAGGTTACTATAGATTCCAGCTCAGTTTTTGATCCGTTCGAAAACCAGATCAATTCCCCGAAATCTCTGTAGCTAAATTCCAACTTATCCGATCCGTGATTTCCACCTTGAATTTTCCGTTAAATAGATATGTCGAAATCATGTGGTTCTAATCTCAATCTCAATGTGCCGCTCAATGTGTTTGTGCACCATACCAAAGATGCATAGGTGTGACCACTGTGATGTGCACGGAGCATGCCATGCTAAACTTCTCAAACCAGATTCCAAACTGTTTCCATGCTAATTCGAACGTCATCCGCTTTTTCAAATTGTACCTGCAGCTGTTTCTTTGCCAGAAAACATCTACAAGACATACAGTTTTGAAGTGTTGAAAATAGTCTAATACATATTTTATATATCTATGTCTTTCATCGTATGTCTACGAGAATAATATAGCAATGTGTAAGAAACTAAATATGCATAGCTACATATTATGTTCTGTTTTCATAAATATATATATATCTAACGTTTGCGTGTAGAAACTCCGTTATCAGTAAATTATCTTATGTTGACTAACTATACACACACAATATGCTGATAGATGAATCGATATGTTTACATTTTATCTTCGTTTGTTTTACGTATAGATTCATAAATGTATATACGTTTATTGCTGATTGAAAATTTATATAGAGTTATTACCACAAAGTGGACCAATAGCAGGCTCTATCCAAGTATTACTATGTGTAAGGCGTAGTGCAATAGATAAGTCGCAATGACATACATGGCACTATACATACCGTTCCAAAGCTTAGCTCAATTCAAGAGCGTATGCTTGGCAATTTAATTTAATTTTTATATTTATCTTTTTATTCCTTTCCTATTTATTTGTTATTGAAAATTGAATGAATAACTGAATAAGTACTATATCGAGTTACAATAAGTATACTTAGAGTATGATAATTTCTCTGCACACATAGCTAGGCAGATTTGAGTATTTCTCTAGGATTTTTTTATTTGAGTATTTAAAAGAATAGAAATTACAGAAACGTGTTGACGAATTTAAAAAAAAAACAATTACTGTTGATGTAGAAGATGTACCAGAAGCAGTGCGTGTGAAACGTAGAATCGAATTCTAATGGAAAAATAATATATATAAAAATGAATATATTATATTTGGTAAAGAAACATATTCCGAATAACAGAAGAAATACAACCTTAATTTAGATACTTGTCGATGAACTTACAATGTGTTTACCTGCAAACTAATAACTAGAACTTAATATTTGAATATATATTTATAAATAAATCGATTACGCCATTCATTAACAAAAAGAAGATAATCTTTTTAACAAGTGTTTAAATAATTTATCATGAGAAGACCAAACGCCTACGCCATATGCAACCAGTACTACAAGGCTGAAATTTAAGTTGTATATGGCATTACAAAGTATCATCGGCATTTAGCATATGACGTGTGAATTTGAAAATACATATTGATAATATAACTTCTAAGGAAATAATGTTTTTTTTTTCTGTAATCTACAATTTGAATAACTGAAATGTGAGTATGGATGTAAATAATTTGTTGCATTTTATTTAATAAAGCTGAAACAAAATGATGTATTTTATGGAAATAGTAGTAGTAGAAGTATTTACCTTAATTATTTTGAATTTCTTTTGGTCATTATTAAGCAACAAAGAAAAAGTATCTCATTGCTTTAGATTATTTTAAAACGTCAAATAAGTTTAGTAGAAACGCCAAATGTTAACAATAAAACTTGGTAAAATAAAATATTCTTAAGGAAAAAGAAAGTTTCTCTTTGTTTCTCAACAATGACCTTTTACCAATTTACCAAAAAAAATATTCAACGCAATAGATATATTCCCCAGCCAAGATATATATGTATGTAAAAATAAAAGCCATTAATTATTAAGACCTGTTGAATTATAGAAGGATTTCCTTTCACACAACAATTAGCGTGAGGTGCATACTTAAAGTGTTTTCTTAAACGGCAATATATTCCACCTTCCTTAATATACTTACCTCCGAATTATATTTTCTTTGCCTAAATGACCTCTACAATCATTAGGAACAGTTTTAGTGTATTATTTAGCGTCCTCAAAATCTTAGAATCTTGTAAATGCAATTTTAATGATTTTATATACAAAGAAACTTAAATTCATACAACAAAAAGCACCAAACAAAATACGCATACTGTATAGTTACGCCAGAGCAATCTTATGCAGCCTGTCGCTATATGCTTATATTGCTTAGAGTATATTATTCTTATTTTTTTAATTTTGGCTGAATTTTCCATAAATTATTTAATTTCCTCTTAAACTTCACAAAGAGCAGAACAACCCTTTCCTGCCTTATGATATTACCTTTTCACTATCTCACAACTTTGTATGCACTCATAGAAAGTTGCCTAACGTTATGACGAAATAGATCAGTCAACCAGTGAGAGAGCATAATCGAGAAATTTGAATAATCGAAGGATTTAGTAATCGATTATATATTCTAACTAACACTAACATTCGTATTTGAAGTGTGTGATTTCAATATTCAGAAGTATGAATGTATAAAAACCGTTAGATAATTTCATGCATCAATGTTGAATATATATGATATCCACAAATGCAACATTTATATTATAAGTAATTAACACCAACATTAACAATATCTGTGGACGGAGAAAATGTACATATTTAACCTAATTTTGAATTGCTTGAGCAAGCTGAGAATACAGTAAATGAAGATAAAATATTTCTGCTAAATAAGCTTTAATACTAATTCAAGGAATTTGCTCAACACCAAGAGCAGATATTAAAATGACGAAAGTATCATCAAGTAAAAATTACAAAGTATTAGAGATAGTAAAGTAAGTTGATTATATGTTAAAATTGGAAACGAAACTTCAGCACCTGCCTTTGCAAATTCAATTATAACTAATAATTGCATGAGTCCACTTCCACAGGGCTTCACTTTTTCTAATGTTAAGATTTTGTTTTATCTTTTCGAATTGTTCTGGTATTTTACAATCTACTAATCCATCCTGTCATCGTTATTCACTGCTATACCAAACTATACATTACTCGTGGCTCGTAGCAGAAACGTTATAATCGAGTTCTGGAATAATTTTGAATAATTTAATAATTCAATTCCGATCATTCGATAATTCCGATCACTATTATTAATTATATTGATGCATTCATTAATTTTGAATCAATCTTAAAAGTTTTTTGTTACTTTTGTCCTTATAAAAGGAACACCGAAACCGAAAATCGAATTTCGAATACCTACTAATCTATTATTATTTTGCAGGTTGGAGCTATCATAGGTAGACAAGGTTCCACGATTAGGCAAATCACCCAACAAACGAGAGCGCGAGTAGACGTACATAGAAAAGATAATGTCGGATCCTTAGAAAAAGCCATCACTATTTATGGTAACCCAGAAAATTGTACAAATGCTTGTAAACGTATCTTGGAAGTCATGCAGCAAGAGGCTAATAACACGAATAAAGGGTAAGCAACGCTCATTAGTAATAAATTTCTTTTGACATACCTGTGTATATGCCTCGTCTTTTTTATATACACAATTATTAATTTTTCAAGAAAGAAATTAATACACATACAGTAGAGAGTAATCTGTAACGCAATCTATGGTGTACTGTGGAAATCCACTTATGATTTTATTCAATCTGTTATAGCTTAAACACCCCTTGCCCCGTTATCTCCCTCCTATGAAAAATATATTATTTAAAATTTTTACTCTGACGTCACAACGGTTTTGCCATTAAAAAAAATTGCGATTTCGCATTCGTAGCTTGCACTGTCTGTTGTGATTCTGATTACTAACGTTTTAAATTCAAACATAAGTGGTATGTGTAAAATGATATATAATATTTCGATAAAATCTTATAAGCAATAATAATTTTTTTTAACTTACCTCGGCATTTTTATTGCTATTTAGTATTTAATACGTGAGTAAAGGTGCTAACTAAAACACTATTCTATGTGTAACTACTAAATACCTGCATGATACATAACGATGTATTGATTGAAAAGCAGTTATGACGTAATTAAGACATAATTTAAATCTTTTAAATTTAAATTATTTTGTGCATACGTTATAGTATAACATAATAACTCTGTCACTTTTTAATCAATATAAATTATCAGAGTTCTCGCGAATATTTTTTCTGTGCTTTGTAATAACCCACAATTTTCTTCTTAATAAGTTACAATAAGAATAATTACGAAAATACACATTTTGTTCTTGAAGCTAAATATTGCTTTTAAATAGTTCGATTTATCAGTTAGGAAATATTTGCCCAAATAATCAAATGTTTGCATCAATGTTGACAATTTTAATGGTGTTGATAACTTTTACTATAATATTTGCAGGGAAATTTCGCTTAAAATTTTGGCGCACAACAATCTTATCGGTCGTATAATAGGAAAAGGAGGTAATACCATCAAACGAATCATGCAGGAAACGGAGACGAAGATAACCGTATCTAGTATTAACGACATTAACTCGTTTAACCTGGAACGTATTATTACGGTTAAAGGCAGCATAGAAAACATGAGCAAAGCGGAAGCACAGATCAGCGCGAAGTTGAGGCAGAGTTACGAGAATGATCTACAGGCGATGGCGCCACAATCAATGATGTTCCCTGGTCTACATCCTATGGCAATGATGGCAACTGCAGGTACGGAAATTAGTTAACTAATCCATGTTGTATAATATGTCCCATCGTAATTAATATAATTTATGGTTGCTATTATTAAATTAACAATATTTTTATTTGCAATAATTCACTAAATATACGAATTTTGGAATATTAGAAAATATTAAGTCATTTAAAAAAAATATAATTTAGGTTAATTCAGTCCTATCTAAGCATCTTACTAAAATTATTGACTTGCAGGTATAGGATACGGTTCCAGAGGTTTATATACAGGGCAAGCGCCGTATCCTGGAATGTATCCCGCTGGTGGGCCTCAAGTTGGTGCTGGTGATAGTCAAGAAACAACGTATTTGTACATTCCTAATAATGCAGTGGGTGCCATCATCGGTACGAAAGGTTCCCATATACGAAATATAATTAGATTTTCGGGGGCAACCGTGAAGATAGCGCCATTAGACGAAAGCAAACCACAAGATACCCAAACGGAACGCAGAGTTACTATCGTAGGGTCGCCAGAGGCGCAGTGGAAAGTAAGCCTCTTTAAATTTTGTATTTATTTAAATAAAAAGTAGTAGAGATAAACGTTGTTCTTAAATATTAAAATTTAAATTTTAAGTTAAAATGTGGTTATTTCGTCCCTAAACATTTTCGAACACATAATGCAATATACAGACGGTTTTCAGAAACGCTGAGCAGAAACGAAGCCAGTAACATGGATGCGTTTAAATTTAACGCGCGCGTTTAAAATATAATAAAAGCACCTTATCAATACGTCATTTGGACAGAGTGTATCTTACAAAAATTCAATGAAATTTGACATTTTTCTTTCCCCAGAATTTGAAATTGTAAGTTTGGTTCCACAATCACAATATTCCAAAATATAGCTTTTTAATGTCTGGTTTAAATGTTATTCGCTGAAGAAACAAACAAGGGATGATAGGTATACTACGTTAATTTTTCGCCCATTACACTTTCGACAACAGTTGATGAATGTGTGTTAAATAGTTTAGTTTTAAAGTTACAGAATATTTAATCCGCTAAGGATCGTTTATTTTGGCAATTTTCGGTAAAAAAAATATTTTTTTTAACAGAAAATGCTTAACGCTGTATTTTTTTTCTTTTTTTCGTAAAAAATGGATTTTGTTTAGAAATTTCAAATATTTTCTATATCTAGAAAAGAAATTCTAGTCTCGCTTACCTTCTCTTTCTTCTCTTATTTTTCCCCCTTTCTACCCCTTTTTCAAGAACACATTGCACACATTTTATATAGCGTAGATTTCTTTTTCGTCGGTGATGTGAAGTCCGGAAATGCCACTCGCTGGGTCTTAGTGCTTCGATTTGCTTCGATTTGCTTTGATTTTCCCATCTTCTTAGGAAATGTACTAAAATGATAATTTGTTGTCATTTATTTGACTAGCTCTTTACGATAGTCCAAATTATTAAGTTTCCGCAATTCTTTTGATACAGAACGAAAGAGTTGAATAAAGAGAGATCAACTAAATAAAAAAAAATGTTTTTTGTAATATTTCTTTCCACGTGTCTGCGTCATTCGGTAATCGTGTACCTATTGATCCAACCGATCAACGCCTCCCATAGTGTGGTTGTAATACATGACCAGCTTTGGTTGGTAAAATGGCCTTCCTTGTTCTTTGGTCTCTCTGAGGGTTATTGTACTGTAGATAATAGGCAAACATATTTTTGATCGTGCCATTTCAACACCATCCCTTTTTAGATAATCTGCTAGCTGTGATGATGTATAATTGTTGTCTCTTGTTGTACAGTATCCAATGCCTACTTAGTGGTCAGCTAATGTCAATACTATCTCCGATGTCATTGGCATATTTCTATATTTATCTGTTGTACAGTTCCTTTCCTGTATATATATAATAAATGAAAATAAGTAATCGCTCTCCGATTCGCACAGCATGTAAATTTTAATACCGAAACGTGCAAGTTTTACAGGCATGTATTGCACCCCATCCTAAACGTCCTTTATATGGTAGAAGGCTTTTATCAACACTCACATTTTGCTCCGGTATATACAAGCTAGAACATTTTTTTATTAATTTTTTCATAAATTGTCCAGATTTTAGGTTTGGGATTTGCCCTGGGATCATAGCTTGCATTCTCGGCAAAATGTAAATACGTTTTATATAAAAATATCTAGGTGATGAATTAGCCTGAGGAATATAGGCCAAGAAAAAATTTCTTTTGTTGACCAATGCATTTTCTTAGTTGATACCGTGGATGATGTTGATGCACAAAAAGATTTGCATTTCGTTTACAGAAACTGGTTCCAGAATATGTTTAGGTTTAAAACGGCCGCGTTTTGAACGATAAGTTTAAATTTAAAAGCGTTTTGGCGAATTATTGAAGAATGAATACCTCAGTAGATGCGATTTTTAAGGAATTCTACACCTAATTATTTCTATCAAAGTGCAAAATTATTACAAATGATAGATAATAGAGCTATTCGAACATGAAGTTCGCGAAGGATTCGTGATCACGTGAACCAATGAGAGAACAGATTGGAGTTCTCACGAACTGGTTGGTTCACATGATCGTGAACCGTTCGCGAACTGTATGTTCGAACAAACCTAATGTATTCTATGTGATACTATAAAATATAGTAAAATGTTTCTGCAAGTTTTCTGCTGCAATATTTGACAGAAATGTGGCAAAGATATATTTCTCTGCAATATTCAACAAAATCTTACAAAGATATATTATGAAAGATTAGAGCATTTCTGCAGTATTTTTGAAATATTATGTGGCTGTATGGATATGAACTTCCTAGGAATCGGCCCATAAAATTTGTCACATATTTTTAAATCAACCTGTATAATTGTTTTATTTGATCATGGTACATACAAGCGCCATTATCTAGTACTATAAGATAAGACAAATGTAAAATTTCTACTTTTACTCAGTACTGCGTATCAAAAAAGGATAAAAAGATTACGCATGCCTTACCAAGCTATGTTTTAATAGGGCATACGATTAAAATACGCCAAGGTGTTTAAGCTAATTCTTCACTTGATTCAGACAGGTATGAAGTCAAATAAAACCCTAGTATTAATACTGATAACATTGTATTATGTTATGTATGGTAGTATAAATTTGACGTCAAATAGGATGCAGAGTATGACGAAGATCACTTATTAGTTTCAAAGGTTTTTAGCCTAATAACAAACCCCAACATTTCACGTGATGCGTCTTTAAATTATATCGGTTCAAGTAAAATATACTTTAACAAATCCTTGTACAAACTGCACCTCTTCCAAATTTGAGAACGATTAGGTTACGTTTTTAGAAGCATATATGTCCTATGTACTAAGTGCATGAAAAATTTAAAGAATGAAAAAAAAAAAACTGCAGTGCGGTATGGAGTTGACTTGTCCCCAGTGAGAAATTTCCTAGAACCGGCTCTGGCTGGTGCAATTTAAATATACACCCATGATTTCAACTATTTAATATGTCATTGCCATTGCTTATGTGTCAAAAATTCAAGTAAGATAACAAAATGGATACAAGTTTTGTGATAAGTGATTCAAGCTCCCATGAATATAAAAGTGCAAGACCGGAAAGCAAATTCAAAGAAGGCACATGGACATCGGCAACCTCCTACATTTCAATGGGCGTATGTTATTGCATGACTCCAGCATTCGTCGGATATTTCAATCAAAGCAAAATAGAACCAGCTACGTCCCAAGAAATTATTATATTAATATTTGTTTGCTTGCCGGTATTATACATGCAAGTTAGCCTGGGAAAGTACACGCAAAACAGTATCCTGAACTGCCAGTATATGATACCGCTGACCAAAGGGCTAGGATACATGTTTCTTCTGAATGTTGCTATCAGCTCTATTAAATGCGTCTATGTATTAACGGATGTTCTACTTTACTTCCTCTTGTCTTTTCAACTAGAACTACCATGGTCAAAATGCATAAATACTACTGTATACAAAGCGAATATAGAGTGTTATGAAAATAAAATACCCGAAAATTGTACAGTAGTGGGTAAGGATTGTGAAATTGCAGCAAAATTGTTTTGGACCTACATATATATGGACACCCCAGAAAAAAATAGTAAGCCCGTATTACAAAGGTTTGTTTCTTACTGGTTGTCCTGGCTGATAGTATTTGCCCTTGTTAACTTTTCGTCCTTGAAGAAAAATAGAATATTCTATTTACTGGAAATACAATTTTTACTATTTTTCTTGTTAATGTTAATTGGTGTCCTTTTCGCTTCTGGCAGTCCTCAAGGTATTTCTCTTTTATTCTCTCTCCATAGTGACTATTATCTAAATATGACGAAATGGGTGAGAGCTGTCAGTAAAACAACTTCGATATTAACATTGGGACAAACATTTCACATTATGAGTGGAGCTCGCATGACTACTTCAACTCCTGCTGGTGTTTGGTGTACTATCTTGGTAATAGTACTAGCTTTTATAATAATGCTTGCAGGTGTTTTTACTTATGGTGTTCTAGGGATCGGTGAAGTATATACAGGTTATAAAGTGAGTGATTATACTGACGTATCTTTATACGAACTAGTTTTTGTATATGTACCAGCATACCTCAGCTACCTAAACGCTCCTCAGTGTTGGTGTGTAACATTCTACTGGGCAACCTCATCTCAACTCGCTCTAAATGCCACATGTCGACTGTTATCTATACTATACAGTATAACGAACCACGTGCGATATATGGTAAAGTACCGCGGATACCTGTTAGCAATATTCTGCGCTGCAGGAGCAATTATTGGATCATTTATGTTGCCTGGTACTAATTTCAAAAATACTTCATTATTTTTGAACGAAACTACGCGTGTCACAGAGTTGCTCACGGTAACATTTCAATCGATTTTTGTTTTCTGGGTATATACCGTTCAAGCGCTGGGTGATGATATTCACTACGTAATCGGTCAGCAACCACGTAGATTTTGGAAGATATGTTGGTATATGTCTCCTGCAATTTACTCTTTTGCTACAATACACTCTCTGTATTCGGTTGCTTATAAATACACCAAACCGATATTTCAGTTAGTACTAATAGCACTAATTTCATCTCCCTTATTCATTTTTGCCGTCATTCAATTCTTTGTCTACGTAAAGAAACGGAGGTTAATAGATTTACTACAGCCAGAAGTTGAGTGGGGTGTACCAGATCCCGAAGAGAGACATCTTCGCCACTCCTTTAACCCAAGGAAGGAAATTCGATCAAAGGTGAGAAGATACGTATGCCACCACAAATGCCTTATAGGCAATAAGATACTAAGACTTGCTAATCATCTAGAAAGTGAAGAGAGGAAAGAAGCATTTGATGATAGTTATATCAGAGTGAAACGCTTGCCGGAATAATAAAAAATATATTCATTATATTTATACATGTAATATTAGATGGTATACTTCTTATTTTTGTAGTTTATATATAAGGTTATTTTCCTGACTTATTTTATATTTATTGTAATAAATTGTATGTTCTACAGCACAAAAGTTCGTTCTAATTAACAATCTTTTTTTTTTTATTATTATTAAATTACTTCTTTTCACAACACCAGTAAGAGAGAAAGCATTGAAAATTCTTGAAACTATTTAATCCTACTCCCTGCCTTGTTACTGTAAAAAGGATATCTTTTACAACAAGATTTTAATACACCCCCGCCTCCAGATGTCGCTTTGACTAGCCCCTTTTGTGAACAAATGAAAATTTTAACATTGTATAAACATCAATACATATCTGCCCGTCAGCATTCAAAAATTTAATTTATTAACAGCAACCAGATACTAGCATAAGCACTCACCTAATGGTATCTGCTGGGCTTTCGGGCTGGAACGGAGTCCTGAATCGTTTTCTGGCCGACGTTTCGTCCACACTCGCACAGGACATCTTCAGAGCTGCTGCTGCTCCAGCCCAGAAGTCCAGCAGTTAGTATGGAAAACGACCGCGGAGGTCTACGTGTTAGTTTAGATCACCTAATAGGTTTCCAATAAGAATACTATACAAAAGTGAGTCGTAATCATCCAGAGAAATAACAGGAATAGGTTAAATCAGGCACTAAATATTTTTCGCCACTTCACAATACTATATGCAGTAAAATATGCATTTAAGATATTTCAAATAGAGATTAATGTAAATCAACGTTTGGAATCTGAAAATGGCAGTTGTCACACGTGACAGAGAACCAATAAAAAATAATACACTCTATGTCCACACTGTTATAAATAGAGTCACTGTAACTGAGAAATGACATTGAATGGAATAAGTCTACAAGGAGAGGTCGTGAGCTTTTGGTGAATTTTAGTCCAGCCTTTGTCAGGGGATAGTAGGAACCCCATTGAATACTTTAATAACATTAGCTATAGATGGTCAACTACTTATTTTCTAGGGCCCTTAGTTTTGCGTATGATATACATGTATATACAAACTCTTGTTACAAGTAACCCAATAGCATAACAGCAAGCGTGGACGGCTAAAGGTGTTGTGAGTTCAAGCCTTGTTGGAGTCCCGATTTTTTTTCTTAAATTAAGATTATTAAAGAACACCATTCCTTAATTATAATGAAGGTGCAAAAGAACTTTTAATTTACACAGATTTTCTATAATAACATTATTAATTAGGTATGATAGTAAATATCCGTAATTAATACCTAACAGTTGCATACATTTCGCATAATTAATTTGACAATAGCAGGATTATGGTTGATTTTATTTCACTAAAATGGTATCTTGTACAGATCAAACAGTCGACCTATAGTCAGGGCATTGTATGTCGGAACCATTCGACAATAGAGAAGTAGAGATGCGTTGGTGATACCACGTGATACAGCGCTTCACTCGATAGCGCGCAGTTACATTTTGTTGGCGAAATAGAGTAATTCATGCTATATTCCTTCCAGAATACTTCCGACCTGCGATGCCCCGTCTGTAGGTCGACTGTTTGATCTGTATATGCGCGCATTGAATTTCTCTCCATACTGCCGACTTACAGTGATTTTTAAAACTATCGGTATATTGCATTAATACCACTTTTTATCTTAAAAAGACACGTCATTGTCAGAAACTTCAAAATAATAAATAGACCAAATACTAAGAACTGTTACTTTCTAAAAGTGTGTTCAGACTTGAGCAGACATATAACGAGCATAGAATAACTTACCAGAATGGTGTCTCAATTAGTGGGGGTAAATCTTATTTATAGCGCCTTTCAGAATTTGACTAGAACTAAAATTAAAACGCGTTCTTTAAATTTGAAGTAAATGATTAAAATTAATTTAATTTGCTAGTACCAAAAAAGAGTGTTCACTCACGTTTGCGGTTAAATAACTTCAATCTGATTGCAATTCAACAAAACCCCTGTGAGTTAAAACCCTCTTTTGACAATATTAATTGGTGTTTGCCGAGATGCATCCACATGATCTTATTAAATGAAAGTAATTTATTAGCTATTATTATACAGTTCGATCTAAATGAACGACCACAAAAAAGGCATTTTCTAAGAACTTGTATCACGTTATATAAGGTTTGTTCGAACACGCAGTTCGCGACCGGTTCTTAGCAACACCAATTAGGCAACACAGTTCAGTTCTCAGGAACTCCAATGTGTTGTCCAATTGGTTCACGTGATCAAGAACCGTTCGCGAACTGCGTGTTCGAACAAACCTATAGTATACTCATCCAAAATAGCACAGTTGTTGAGAAGGGCAAATAAGAAAAAATATGCGGGTAGTTGTAGGAACAAGATAAGTAGATCGTATATAGGCGTGCCTAAGTACATTCACTTGTTACCACATGCTATGTGGTGGAGCTATAGCTACATTATTACACCTTCGATAATAAAAAATATGAACAAATTGAATTACCACTATACTTTCATTTGGAATTGTTATTTTTTTGAAAGGAAGTTCTTTATAAGTCATGATGTTAATAACATTAGTATATTATTAGAGAAGCAGCAGTGCTCTAGAATCTAGAGCACTGCTGCTTCTGCTAGAGCCTAGATCACGACCCGGTTGATGACTTGGGCAGTTTGCTTTATACGGCCGGTTGTATCATTGAAATGTATAATGAATTGAATGTTACACTAAATTCCGGTAAGTAGTGACATCTGCATAACATTGGAGCACATGAGAACTACTTTCTTCACATGTCAAAATAATGGCAACGACAAGTACAGCTGATGAAGCCTGGTTTATGTTAAAACTAAATAGTACAAAATTATGTAATCAAATAACTATGCAACTTTAATCAATAAGAAGCGAAACGCAACTTTAAAAAACCTAATAGCTCGGTTTTAAACCGAAAATTAGAAAAATTTAAATGCAGCACAAATATACATTTATTAAATTTAAAGCGACATTTTGCTATCGTAATCTTGCCAACCCAAGGGTAAACATTTTTCCTAGAAAGGTCCGGTAAGTGGCGCCAGTGGGAAACACGTGCAACTCACGATTCGACAGGTCGTATAAGGCAAACTGTCAAAGTCGTTAAGCAACGGTCGATAAATGGATCGAATATCCTATTTTTAGTAGCTGCCAACTTAAAATATGTAATATATATGTATTTTTTTTTTCAGGCACAGTATTTGATATTTGAAAAAATGAGGGAGGAAGGCTTCGTAGCAGGTGCAGATGATGTGAGACTGACAGTAGAAATCATGGTACCAAGCTCTCAAGTTGGCCGTATCATAGGGAAAGGAGGTCAGAATGTACGGGAACTGCAAAGAGTAACAGGTAGCGTTATAAAGTTGCCAGAACAAGGCACGAGTCAACAAGAGGATGAAACTACAGTACATATCATCGGACCTTTCTTTAGTGTTCAAGTAAGTTTAGCTAAAGTGTAATATAAGAAGATGCAGTTATGATACACTATCGACCCTCCCCGCCATTACGGTTTTATGGACGTCACGTGTATGCTACGTTCAAATATCCAATCGATTTGCTTTTTTAGCTCTGAAGCATTCTTTTATTTCCATCAGAGCAAATAGAGCAAACTCTTGCGGCGTTCTTATATTAGCTCTGAGATGCTCTAGTGTAGATTTTTCTGCTCGGGATCTCGCAGATTTTGAATGGTGGGGGAAGGTAATCTAACATGAGCTAACCTTGATTTGCTACCTTTCTTTATTTTTGTAAGTTGTCTTTTGGTGTTTTTTTTTTTTTTAAATCGGTGAAAGAAATAATTTTATTATTATTTTCGTATTTATATACCATAAACACAATATACAGAGTATATCAGTAGCGTCACTATAGGTTCTCGTTCTCGCTTTCGTTCTTTTATTCCTGTATAACTCCTTTGTCTCTGAAATGACGTGGTGAAGAAAACTTCCTGCTTGCTCGAAGGAGTGGAAATTCGAACGTAGCCATAGTCAGTTAGACTTGTCAGCATTTGTCATTTGCGAATACGAATTTAGAACTTGAGTATAAATTATATTATTTCATTTTGTTGTTTTACGTATTTTTATAGCAATTCGATATTTTATTAGGTAAGTGCGTAAGTTAGTGTTAAAGATTAAAGTAGTAGTTTCCGTAATGGAACTACCATTGAATTTGCGCTATCGTTGAGAGCGTCTAGAATTCGTTGCTCCATCAAAAAATTGTAGAAATAGTTATTGTGGATCCACTGCGGATTTCTTTAGCTATCCAAATGTTGTGATGTGTGTATGTGATAGGTAAGAATTTCCTTCATATGCGAACAAAAACCAAATTAGTTTGTACTTACAAATACAATAATACGTTGTTGACGACCACTAGTAGGCACATAAGATAAAAAAAAAACAAGTAGATGGTAAAGAAAACTACTAGCTCCTTACATATTCTTTAATAAAAAAAAAAAAACGACGGGTTTTGTCCTTAAGAGGACATCCTCAAGCCAGCTAAGAAACAATCTAAGAAATGAGTTGTACAATTTGTTAAATTTAAAATAAAATAAAGTCATTCATTCATTTAGTTAGGGTGGGCACCTATAGTCCGGGCACTTGAGCTAGGTGCTCATTGTACTGTGTGTAAACTAATAATTAAAAACAACTTTATTATTCTTAACTGATTTAAATATTGTAGGTATTACCGTTCCTTTTAATTATTAGTTTTCTTTAACCTTAAAGAAATTTAAGTAAGGTTAAAGGTATTATAATTTTAGATTCGTAATTAACTGTGGATTGAATTGTACTGTTACCTTATTGAACTACTTTTTACACTTCATTTCATATCTAATACTTTATTTTATTTTAAATTTAACATAGTATTTCACAAATTGCACAACTCATTTCTTCGATTGTTTCTTACCTGGCCTGAGGATGTCCTCTTAGGGGCGAAACCGGTCGTTTGTTTTTTATTAAGAATCTGCGAGGAACTGGACCTAGTAGTTTTCTTTACCATCTACTTGTAATTATATACTCACACAGAGTCGCAACGAATTATATAAAAATCAATAAATATTTTGCATTTCTGAAATATCTTGAAAAGCTGGATCTCTAACATTAATTTAATTAAGATATCTAACTACAATGAAAATATAAACAGAAAATAAAAAAATTAAAGTAGATTCAAGTGTTTATTTAGAAGGAATATTCTTCATTCACAAATCCACTAGTATTTAATTTTTTTTATACCGTGAGATCGAATAAGACTCTTGATCCTACTCTACTTTCTGCGAAGTCCATATTAATATTTACATCCACTGTTCTGAATGAAGTTAGCTAACGAAACGTAGTAGTCTAAAGATTCTTGTTTGTACACTAGTGTGAACGGGATAGTGCACCAAAATAGAACGTACGTAGGCGTCCCTTCATATAACTTCCACTTAAACATAAAGTAGTAAAAAATACACATTTATATCATATCCTAGCTTATATAGAACATTCTCCAGAATTTACACCAGATACTAAAAAATGGGCAATAACGAGAATAGATGATTTTCATAGTCATAGGTTAATCTACAACAAAAATATAATATTAAACTAAGAATTTTGGATGATGTTTTTTTAATACCCAACACAATAAAGCACACTCCTTATAAATTTGTATTGAACCAATAACAGTATTCCATACGTTTTCAAAAATTCAGTGATAATAATTACTGCACAACAGAAATTCTATACAGATGATAATGATTTAAGTTTCTGTCTATTGCTTTCTGAACTGATCCATGAGATAAACCCGTAAAACATTTCATATTACTTTTCATTACACCATTTGGTATGCGTTTCTACCAGTTTGTTGTGCAGTTTATCGTAAATGGTTTCCCGGGGCTTTGATCCAAACGAGTACGTACTTCTTTGATTATATTTTGGCAGAGTACACACAGGAGAGATACGACACGCAATATAATAAGCCACCGAACCAGCAACACGACAATTATACGGTACATACGTGTCGTGTTGATGATTGAGGGTGACCAGGTGATTTTCCTTTCAAAGCACTTCCGGTTTCTCTAAAGGGATGACCAATCCGATTAATGTGTGGAAGGATAGTTTCATTATCAATTTGTACCTCGGCAAATTTATTTTTATAATTTCTTTTAAAGCATTGCCGAGTATTTTCGCGGTCCATCACCACCTCGTTAATTCTTTCGAAAATATGCTTCCAAAATAAATGTGGTATAAATGGCATTTTGCAAAATAAAAAAAAAAACACGTTATGCACTCAATGTGGAATGAAGGCGTAAATTTGAGAAAGGCAGCATGTGAAAACTAACGACGAAAACAACAGTACTAAGCAAAATTTATACACGAAACGCACGCCTATTTAGAACACACGTCAATTTTAAGAGTAAAATTTTAGAAAACGCCGTACTACTAGTTTCATAACGGTGATTGGATGTAAATATTGATTTATACAGGACCATCATTATCGATCTCAATATATTATTTAACACAGATAATTTGAATTTACAGCTAAAAGGAAATCCAAGGTCATAGATTCGATGTTTCAAAAACCTACTGCTGTGTACTGATATTACCAGCATAAATGCAAAAAGAAAAGAAAAAAAAAATGAAAATTTAATTTACTAGCTTAGCGGATAAAAATAAAGGCACAAAGACTACTTAACTCCAGGGTTACTTTCACAATTGAATTAATCATGAAAAATAAAATCTGGGTGAAAGTAATCAAAAATAAAAGAACTGAAATTTTGAATGACGTTAACAATCATTAAATTTATTTTTATAAAAAAAAAGAAAAAAAAACATTTAATTACAATGATGCAGAAATAAAACCATGAATTTAAGATTCTGGCCAAAAACAAAAACTGCATTAAACTACAATTACTAGAAGACAATTCAAAATCCTCTAAACAAAGCAAAAGACAAATTTGTTCTAGAAGAAAATCCTATTTCACAAAAAAATCCACGTGGTCTCAAAATTCAAACACACTAAATTAATTTAAACGTGGACAAAACAAGTATATATATAAAATTGAAATTCAATCACAAGCACAAAGCTTCTTTTCACCTATTCCGAGTGATTAATTAATTACAAAACAGCAAAATATAAGAAAAACGAAAAATTAACTCTTTAAACTTAAAATTCGTTCTAGAGCAAATATAATAACTGATCTTACATCCGACTTGTGTACACAATAAAATACAACAGCAATTATTAAATAAAGAGTTCCTTGAAGGATGATCAAATTTCAAAATAAACGAACAACATTTTAAATAAAATGAAATTACCAAAATGGCATCAAAGAAAATAAATAACATATACTTACTCCGCAATCTTTCAAGAAACTACCTTTTAGGGGCCCAAACATCGCATACATATAACAATTTCCAATTGCGTGCCAAAGCAGCGCATGAAATGCAAAGAAAATAAAAACTAGAATATTACAATGAACTATATACAATACTGGTACACGCAAAATGTACAACTGAATGAATTTAAATTTAAACAGAACAATTACATTAAACTTAACAAACAACTCTATTAACAAAATCTTTTCAAAATAAAATATTAAAATTGTGGAAACTCTGTCATTGCATTGATAAAAATGATTTGGAATTAATAAAAATACAAATTTGAATTTCTGGAAACCCGGGTGCCAGACCACAGCACTATGTAAAAAGGAGAGGGTCGTTAGTGTATGTACCTACATTATAGCTAAAGATTCATATCTTAAAATAGATGCAACCGCGTGTTGTTCAAAGAATACTTCTTAATGATTTAATTTCAATTTCAGTCAGCGCAACGACGTATAAGAGCTATGGTCCTACAATCGGTGGCGCCTCCACAAGGAAGACCGACGCGTGGCCAACGGACGCCAAAAGAACCTGGTCAATCATCCGAGGCAGCATCGGATCCGCAGCAGTAACAATAACTCCAAAAGACCAAAATGTCCCACTGCCCCACTATAAGCATGGGTTTATGTATACCCTATATGTATATAACATCTCGAGGCCTTCCACTATGCAATACTGTCCTTCCATTGTATGTGAGTGCGCGCTAAAGAGGGACCCGCCCGACAAATCCTCCGCCACATCGATTTAATACACAAAAAACCAACCACGAAACCGACAAATAACCACGTCCCAGGGACGTAAATAATGCAATTCTTCATTATATTATTTTTTTTTGATTTAAAAACAGACTGGATAATAGCGCCGTATATTCAATCAATATTATATTTAGCTGTCTTCAATTGAAATACCTCAAGATAAGTGCATTTTTCACAGTGCTTTCAATAATCGGAAACGGATTCCGATTATACATTTATACATATACATACATACATATATACACATATTTTACGCATTGCGTTATATTGAAACTTCGTGATTTGATTTCATGTCTATAATACGAAAGATTTATTTTCAAGTTGATTTTCTGTATAGAATGTTGTTACACAATTGATTATTGCCATAATTATTGCTATTAGATCGTTATTCTACATATTATTAGACTTATCTTATTGGTTTCGTTGCAGTGGCTTTCTTCCTGCATGGAAACTAGGATTTCAATTATATTATTACTATTATAATTATGATTCATTACGCTATTATTTTTAATTACTTTATTGCTATTATTTGGTGGAAAGTCTAGAGAAGGAACTGAAACAATATGGTGTCGTAAACTACGTGCCCAACAATACAATCTACCTCAGCAAATCAAAATATTAGATGATTTATAGCCAATAGTAAATTTCCGTTATGTATACAGCAACCGACCACAACAACCTCAGTTATACAGTTTTTCTATATATACATACATACCTACACACCACACGCAAGCATAACATAGACACCACATATACACGATACGCACAGCTGTATGAGATGTTTTTATTATTATTATTTCTTAAATTCAAAGACTACCAAAGATCTAACTTTTGAACGACGAACGAAATACTTGTAACCAAACTAGTATTCGTAACCAAACAACTGGCAATCTGGAGATACTGATTTTGACATAGGACACACACATCAAAAGCTGAAAAAAAAAACAAAACGAAAAATTGGAACATTTACACAGCCTGATATTCAAATTCATCTAACATCAGAAAAATAAACGTGAAGTGTTATATGCAGGCGGGAAGTTCCTCAATAGGTCACATATAAGCAAAATAGAATGATGTAGCCGATTGAAATTCATTCCATTTTGTTTATACGAGCCCACGTGACTATTTATATCATTGTGTGATTGTGTTTTTATTATTTTATATAAATATATATTATATATATAATAAGTATACATTACAATATGGTGCCGTGTTCGCAAATTAAGCACAACATTTTACGCTGTACAGAATGAAACGGAGACTGAGTTATACGAAATATGTGCAGTGTTCGCGTTGTGTTGTATAGTGCTGCCACCTCTGTTATGCGGGGAAAGTAAACTGTGAACGTGTGAATGAGTGACATTTTGTAACTATTATATTATTGTTAGGAGATTGTTAAAATTATTCGAAGTATTTGCTAATTATTACTCGTACATCGCTCAAATATTACAACATTTGGATTTTTCCTGAACGAATTATTAGTTAATATATTTGAATGTTGTGATGAAAACTGAGTATTCTGTGTTAGAATTTAAGTTAAGCGACATGTTGATAAAGTTGTAATTTTACATTACCCTACAAAATCTTGAGTATTGGATAATAATAATTCGAATTCACACTATTAAATTGTAAACCTAACGATGAAATGTATAACATTAACTTTATCTGAAAAAAAGATGAATAATATTATACTGATTCAATGGTTCAATACTCGAGATAGCATCAACGTATTTATTTTAATATCATTATTTCAATATAACCACCAAAACTTAAAATATAACAAAAAAAAAAATGTAGTGCTAGTAGCCTTACATGAAGGAAAAATCTGAAAAATATTTCTAGGTGCGAGCGTTGTACGAGCGAAATGTATTTGATACCAAATGAGACAAGGCTAAAGCCTTAACGCAGTCCAATACCTTGTGTCAAGGTTGACTGCAATAGAGTACAAAAATTATAAAACTCGAAAGGTGTAGAAAGCGCCGATGGGCCTCTTCTAAAAAAAATTATTTTTGATAAAATTGTTTGTTGGGGAGGATATTTTTTGTTAGATTTTTAAAAATTATGGATGAATAGCGGGATCGCTATTTTGATTTTGTGAAAAAAATGGATATATTATTAATTATTATATAATATTAATATTTATTATTATTGTATAAAAGAAAAAAAAATTAAATTATTTGTACAGATTTATTAAAGTGTGCCAAAGTGCAAGGATGTTACCAGAGAACGCTTAGGATCTTAGGGACTTGAGGGTTTATGCATTTCGTTTCGGCATTGATAAATTAGCACTTTACCCGCCCAAAAAATTGGGCCAGGTATACGAACAACAATAACAGCAATTCTACACACATATGCACTAAAAATAATGATTCAGATGCAATCAAAACATTCGTACAAAATTGAAATGGAGTACAAATGTAAGCTAATTCATTGAGATTCATAAACTGTACTTCAAAACGAGTTGATTGATTAATCCATTTGTTTCACATAGAAAGTATGAACATCGAATATAAAATCTCCAAGCAAAAAAAAATCTAACATCCTTTAGTTTTCTTATGAATTTTTCTGTCAGAATAATAACACACTTAAATTTCAAAATTAAAGATTACACTCAATTTGCAATTAGCCCCCCTACAAAACAAAAGAGGATCGTTTATAATCGAGCAATTTCTCCATCCACTAGGAAATTTTTTAATTGCCATCCACGCACAAAAATTTAATTCAAGTTCATTTTATTTTGTAACTAGATATGCAGAGACGGTCTATATACATATATATCACATGTCTATAATCAAAAAGCCCACTTACTAATAAAGTTGTAATGTACTGAGCATAAAATTAAATTATCTCTTAAGTCGAATTGTTGTAAGCGTTGTTTATTGCATATTTGTACATTATCAACTTTAGTGTCTACCTTCCACGAAGAAACAATTTTATTAGTAAGTGAAATTGAATCAGTTACACTGTTTAAATGCGTACGTTGACCTCCACATTATGTGTGTATATAGCCATATATACACATATATTTCTGAGCTTCATGTTAGATTGATCGTACACCGACCCAGTACATCATCTGTTCACTTTCTAACATCTGCAGATATTGTACAGGTCAATTTTTTTCAACACTTGTATAACAATGATAAAGCCCACGTGTTTCTCACATAAATTCTTCAAACAGGTTGCAACACTTATTATATAACGACCTGAAAATTTAATTTTATGTGCTCATAGAAGAATATAATCGAGAACGCAGGCCCATGACTATTATAAATACCTTTAGTCTGTTAATCAATAACTTCATCAGAAATGGTACTTAGATTACGTTGGTTGTAATGTTAACTTTTGCTTAAAAATAAAAGTGTTGCCAGATAGAAGCATTGGTATCCATATTAATGTATTATACCAATTATAACAGAGTAAATATGTTGAAAATGGTATAGTGCCTAAGATAGCGGTTGTGCACATTCGGATCTCATCCTATTCGTAGCGGCTTAAATATGCAATTCCTTGTGCTGCTTTTTAGATGCCAGATTTTTAATGTTTTATTTTTTTTTAGATTTGAACATTCATTTTAGACCCATTGCATTGTTAATAATTGATGTGCCTTTCTTCAATTTGAATGCTTGATTTTCACATTATAATAACGAAAATTCTGTGGAATAATTTTAAAACATAATCCGATTGTGCTGACTGCCTACACAACCCACCTGTTAACGAACTAGTTTGAATGCTTTGTTATTCATTTGCAAAAATAACTTATACTAATGAGTTTTATAAATTAGAAATAATTCTGTAAGATGCATGATAATAGAGACAGAACCATTAGTAATTTTTGTTACACGTTTGACCGTAGATTATTAAAATATTTGGAGCTTGTGCATCAAATATGTTCGTTTTACAGGAATTAAAAAATAGATATAGTTAAAATTGCATTTCATATTATAATTATTGCATAAGCTACTCCTTTATAATTATATAAATATACCTTTTTTGTTGATTTCAAGCAAACTTTATTACATAGAGCAAACTTGTAGTAATTTGATATAATTTTTGATAATGTTTACGTTGAAATCAAATAGTTATAGTATTTTTGCGTATCACACCTGGTAAAATATAGATTTGTGTTCTCTTTGTTTTTTTGAGTGTTTCAATATTTTTTTCTTGATTCAAGAAAACTTATATCCTTAAAAAGCAACTTACATAGTTAAATTATCACCTTTCAGTCAAATAAGAAACAAGAGTGTAGCAGTAATTATTATAATTATTTATTGTTTTGTAAGCTTGTTCAATTGAAGGATATAGGTTTAGTAATAGTTTATAGTACATGTTACACGCTGGAAGGAGACTGATTGTGCAAGGAAACCAGCCGTTGTAGATTTTTCGTACCTTAGGTTTGGATACGTGTACCATTCCGATCAAAACTTTTGCTATTTGTTTGTACAAGATTAAGAAAAGAACACTGTCCGACCTAAGAAATAAACTACCTCAATAATTAATATATTTCTATTAAAAGTATGTTGTTCAAGTTTTTTTTTTTTTTGGGTAATCATTACTAAGTTAAGTTTTTTTTATTCTGGAGAATACTATTTGTAACAGTAAGTTGTCATTAAAAGGTCTATAGTAAATAGTCAAAATTGTGTCAGTGTGTGCCATTTTTTTATGTATGTCAGTGGTAAAATACGTTACGCAGGTATATTAGGTATATAATAATATATATATAAAAAAAGTGCAGTTTCGCAACACTAGTTCATGTTACTTGAAAATTTTACTAATTAATTTTGGCATGATATCATCATTTATCAAATTCTTCTAACAACATGTAGAATCAAAGACAAGTTATTAATGCCTAGTACTTCCGTGCGTCATAAAAATAGTTCATCCATTAACTATATATACATATTATATTATAAACAAACATATATTTACCATAGATGCACATTATATATACATATATATTATATATTTATAAATAACTGGAAATGTTTTCTCTCAGGAATTATAGCTCAGGATATTTAAACGCATAAATTGGTTTATCCAAAGTTGATTTCTTTGTTTGTTTTATTTCTTCTTTCTTTTCGGTATAGTCATCACCACCTGATTGGTTATTTTAGACTGCCTTAAAAACTAAATGTAAAGTGATCAGTCAGGGTAAGTGTTAAACAAAAAGGTCGAAGTGAAGTTTAATATCCGTTTGTTAAGAGATTGTCTATGCTTAAAATGAACTATGTTTAGTGAATTGGTGTTATATATATATAATATAAAAAATAGGATTTTGTATTTGGCATATTTTGTATATGGTATCTTGAGAGTAAAGCTGTCTTTTCACTATGATTGGTACACTTAAAGAACTAAAAAATCACAAATTTTGTTCAGGAACTTGTCCATTTATTTCAGTTAAATAAATAGTGTTCCCTAATTACCTTGTTAATGTTTTTCTTTTCAAAACCCTTTTATAGATTTCATACAGAGTTCTGAAATAGTAAATATCGAAGAAAAAACCAAATTATTGTAAAATACACTTCTAACTACAAAAACAATCTCATTCTAATTAGTTTCGCGACGCAGAGAGCTCCTCCATTTCTTCTGAACAACAAATTACAAACTTCCATACATTTTTACTTTTTTAAATAAGCACTTACACAATTTAATGTTAAACATTATATAAGTGTCTCCATGAGAGCCTCATTTTTCAATTGGTACTAATTTAAGGATACTATATTTATGTACATAATTGGCCATTTTGCATTCATCTTTAGTTGTAAGGCCTTTTATTCATTCAATCAGCCAATGTGTGGAAGAGTGTTGTGATGTGTCCCCAGGGAATTTAGTTTATCCTAAAATTTACGTTTACCGTACCAATATGGATAAAAGCTACGTACAGAATGATATAGATAGATATTTCGATGGATTTGATTACGTCGTTTTCGCAGTAATGCTAGTAATTTCAACTTTAATAGGGATTTATTTTGCATGGTTTGCGAAAGTGAAACAAAACACAACTTCAGAATACTTAATGGGTGGAAAAACTATGGGTGTATTTCCTATATCTATGTCCTTAATTGCTAGGTATGTATGTACATTAATTTTTATAATGTCGATGTCTATGATGATCTTTGTCTCTGTGCTCCTTCTTGTTGTATTTTCTTCTTGTATTGTATTCCCTTCTATCTTCATCTGATGAAAAACTATCGGAACTGATTGGACTGGCTTGATCAATGTGGTGTTTCTGTTTGTATTTGCTCATTAAAGTCTTTCGATAGTGACAAATTTCCTCGTCCATAGACCTCCCACGTTTTCGTTTCCTTTTGCCTGATTCTAATTCATCTTGATATTGCATTACGAGCAACTCAATTTTTCTTAACGAATCCCTCTGTTCTTCAGTAAGTTTTCTGCCCTGTCTGTCAATATTCCTTTGCCTTTCGAGTTCTAAATCATATATTTTCTTTGTTGACATCGCTTGCGCTTCAATATCTTCTGGTTTAACACTTTCCCATTTTGACGGTATAAAATTTGCTAGATTTGGTGGGTCATTTCTGCGACTCTTCGCACTATCTAAGATTGTAATATTTTTTTCATCATTCTCAGCATTTTGCAAAGATCTTTTGATCAAATTTTTACCATCCAGAGGTTCATCTGCAGCGGAATCTTCGCCATTTTCTAAACCGGTTTCTGATTGCCCCAAAAACTTTTGCTCAATTTGTTTTAGAAAATCTCTTTGATATATTTTCCACAGATCCCACGATCGTATGACTGTAAGTACCCTGAATTTGAAAGCTTCCCTTTCATAAGCATTCCTTAAATTATGACAGCATCTTTCAAGCATATCAAATATGTGAAACAGATTATTTTGAAATTCAACCACAAATTTTCTGGTTTTATTTACTTTCTTCACACCAGAATTGTAAAGTATGTCTGATAATAAAAAAAGCCGTGCCATTTTCTTCACTGGATTTGTTGAATTATTTTCAAATGATTCTCTAAGCAAACAGACTACATCCTTGGCTGCTTCTTCATGATTCATGCAGAAAACCATAGCCTCGCCTATTTTTAATCGGCTAACATTCAAATTTTGGATAGAATGGATTAACCTGTTTCTTTGAGCTTGTGAAAGCATTTTCCTATCTGTTTTACCGCTTTTTGCAAATTCGTCTGGCATTCCCCGAGTATAATCTGGAAGGATCGGAGGTAACCAGACGCTTCCTCCTTTAAACATACGGAATTCTTTATTAGACCAAACATAAGCACCCTCACCATTTAAAATAGAATATAGTTTCCACCTATAGTATGTATGATGGGGAGAGTTATTGTCAAAGAGAAATTGATATGAAGGATTATTAATTTCCTTATTCATTATCATTGCTTCAAATAATGGCCCCTCACGAACTACAAACTCTATGACCCGGTGAATCAAACATAAAACCTTTTTCTCTAGTGGTACTGTTACATGTACTATGGAATCATAAAGAACCTTACTTATATCGTCGGTATTTTTTGTTATACCTTGACTTCTTGGTTGGGCATTAAATGGCAAACCACTTTGAGGAGGTGGTAACAATAATTTTAATAACTCTGGTGGTATGTATACTGGATGTGTTGGTATTTCCACAGGTTTTCCCCATCCTATTCTCATATCATTACGGTTTTTCAGGTTTTCTAAAGCTCTTTCACCATCTCTTCTACTCATAAAAGCAACAAATCCTACATTATTACTCCTACCTCTTTCATCACCTCTCGGCCACATTATTTTTACGCTTGCTAATGGACCATACACACCAAAGATTTCCATTAAATCTTGTTCTGTCATATTTGGATTAATATTAGCAACAAATAAATTTGTTGTAGTTTGATCGTCGCTCTCATAACAACTAAAATTGATATTATTGACTACATCATTCTTATTTTTTGTTCTTACATCCCTCTCTAAGTGCCTTAATCGTAATTCTTCTTTCAGCAATTCTAAATTTGATTTAGGTTTTTCATTGCCTTTCTGGCGCTCTAATTTAGTTTCTTTTATTAGTCTTGCACATTCTATAGCTCTTTTGATAGTGTCAGACCCACCAGACTTCACCACGGGCTTTGGGTTATATATTTTACCTTTTTCCGACTCGTTCTCTTTATCTTTTGCGTACAAAATACCAGATTTTACGAAAAGCTTGCTTGGGGGAGCAGAATTACCCTGAAACGTTTGAATAAATTCTTGAAATGCATGCGCTGTTGCTTCTTGTTCTTCGCGATGTTTTCTTTCAAAATCTCGTTTGGACATTCTTGCTTTAATAAAAAGTTAAATAACACATAAGTAATCTCATTTTCAACACCAACAGCATAATTGCTATTAAAAAATATAAATATGGAGATTATTTAAAATATATTAAATATTCTAATAGTACCTTATTTTCACGTTGCACTAAATTTATATAAATATACGTTTTTGGATGATAACCATCTAACTGACAGTTTTGAAATTATTGTTGTCATATTTCACTTGTTTTCCACTTTGCAACTGATACGTTTTCTATACCTAACCTAGTCCTTCTTCGATGAAGAATATTCTTTAACCAAATATTCAGTTTTTGAAACGTCATTTGACATCGCGAATAATTTTCGTTTGTTTAAAATCAGTCCACAACTTGTTTTAAATTTTAAAATTGCATTGGAAGAGAATGCGGGTGACAGCTAAAGCACAGTATATGTTATACTGTGGCTAAAGTAACGTAAAGGTAGGTAAATGTTAATGTATAGATGTACTGACGAGTGTTGTTTATTTTTATTATTGCACGAATAATGATTTCTTAAATTACGTTAGGAATTCTTACGTGAAATCACGACCTGCTTGATGGCTTATTGACCTTAACATCATCAGTTTGCTTTACGTCGTGCAGGAAATAGTATTCGACGATAAAAACTCCTTATTATACCTAAATGGCTAAATCATAAAGTAATTGTTTATCTTGTATCAGTAAAACATAAAAAAATATAACTTGGAAGTTTATACAAAAAATAAAGTAAATACAAATATTTATTAACTAAAACAATATAAGATATGTGAAAAATGATTATGTTTACATCTTTCAGTTATATTTCTGGCATTAGTATATTAGGAATGCCAGCTGAAATATACACATATGGAACACAATTTTGGATGATTATTACCTCAGAGGGTTTAGTTTCAATTACCATGGCTATTGCTTACTTACCAATCTTTTATAAACTTCAAATTACGACTAGTTACGAAGTAAGTATGTGTTTAGGTAGTATTGAGTATGAAAGATTGGAAGATTCCTTCAATAACGAATTAGTTTTACGTCAAAGGATTCTATGTTTGTGATATCAAAACAGAATAATAGATGAGAAAAATTAATAAAAAATATAAAATAAGTTTCTAAGTACATAATGAATTTTGTAAATAGAAATGAATTTATTGTTAGTGATAAACATAAGCTCTGTTCCTATGTCCCTTCGAGAACGGTCGCATATATCGTTAGACGTACAGACCAGTATGAACGTTAGACGCATGTGCAAACATATTTGACAAAACATGCTTGAAGGAACAGGTCATTATTAATTTCCCGAAAATATTCAACTAAACTTTCATGCTCAATATCCTATTAGTGATATAAAAATATTTATGGGTTAAAATGACCTTTAAGTGACAACACTTTCGCAGTACTTGAAGCTCAGGTTCAACCAAACAGTACGTTTGTTGGGATCAATAATGTTTCTTATGAAAATGCTGCTTTATATACCAATCGTAATTTACGTACCGGCATTAGCATTTAGTCAAGGTATAGACATTATTTAACCCGGTAATAGTCGCTATATATGAACAAGATGCTCACATGTTTTATTTATAAATAATTATTTATCACTTTTATATTATTCATTCTTCAAATTTTGGGTTTTTTTCATTTCTTGTATTTTCTCCACAATTAGCAATATATTACGAGTTTTGCGCTAAATGTTATTATTTAAAAAAATGTGAACGAAATGATCACGTATCTAGCTGTTAATGCCGGGTTAAGAAATATAAAAATGATTGCAAATACTATATGCAAATGTATATTTCAGTAACGGGCATTAATTTACATTTGATAACACCAGTGGTGTGTGTCGTCTGTATATTTTACACAACATTGGTAAGTATACATTTCACATTTCCTATATTTGTCCTCATCTTACACAAGCCAGTTATCAAAACCACAATTATGATAAATTTGACATAAAAAATTCCCTATCAAATATCGAAAATCGCTAAAAGAAATTTGCAAAACGGGACCAGCTATTACTAGAGCTATAATCGACACCATTAAAGGACCTTCATCCACCAACTTTGGCGATACCATCAAAATGGAAGGGAGTACAATGGACATGAACAAAGAAAGTATAAACATAAGTAACAATGTTTCGTCTTCGTTGATGAAATCTTCTTCTCGTTCAACCAAAGGATCCATTTTGAGACATTTTACAAAAACACTGAGAATTTTGAAGTAGTCATTGATGACAGCAAATATCTGACAATGTCAGAATAAGAAAACAAACAGTTGGAAAGCATCAAATAGAAATCTAGATAAAATACACATATATGCATACAGGGTGTGTCAAAGCTTAGCTGCCAGAGTGGAATCTATCCCAATCCCAGAAAATGAGTTTGATGGTCTTAATAAACAATGGTCAAAAATGCTTCGTTTGCCAGAAATTCACTAATATAAGCTTTGTTCCAACTAGAGTCACATGGATTCATGCGTAATTTGTCAGATATAAAAATACTCAAAGCCTATGTGCGCCTTTAATGATACCAGCAGCGCGATACACCATTAGTGATAGTTGTTTTGACATTTTAAAATGTTGTCAATGCCACAGATTCCAGTTTTTGTCTTTTGGATCATGTTCAATCATGACAATGACAATTTTTGTCTTAATGCTTAAAAATTTCCCAAATCGACTTCGAATGCAGACATCCGACAGTTTGTCGGTGGAGTTTAGATACACTCTGTGTAATTTCAAAAAAATAATCTCCCCTGTTCAACGATAAAATTTTATTTCAATATTTTCGTATAAGCAAAACGTAATTTAATTTTTATAAATTAGGGCGGATTGAAAGCGGTAGTGTGGACCGATACAATACAAACTATTATTATGATTGGCGCACTTATAGTAGTCCTGATAATGGGCACTATTAACGCAGGTGGTTTTGCAGAAGTTTGGAAGAGGAATAAAGAAGGCGGTCGAATCGATTTTTTTAAGTATGTACCTTAAATTAAACAACTTAAGCTTTGATTTAACCATATACTGGGTGATTTATTTATTGTCAGACACTCAAATATCATAAGATAATGCTCTTTTGAGGAAAATGTTTTACAGTTAAGTGTGTATGAACATAAGAAGCTGCTGGAAAATTTGATGTTGATGATTAGTTTCGATTGACCTCAAGATTGTACTTATACAGTACCTAGGGAATTCTAAGAAGCGAAGTATGGTTTGTTTTTTTTTACAGCAGATGTTGAAGAGTGCTTTGTTCTGCCTCAAAATAATAAATCAGGTATCATTTTTATCCGTAAGAGTAGACAAGGTAATCCATTAACAGCGAGAGTAGGTAGAGCTTTTACGTTAATTCGCTGTAGAAAAAAATGGAATAGCTCTTTGAATTAACAATTTCCGATCGTCAATAAAATAGATTTTTTTCTAAGAAGCTTCAAAAGTGTCATTTTTTGACTTTCTCAGAATAATCGCCTGTATCGGTAAATAGACTACCCAGTGTACAATGCTTTTAACTCGCTCAACAATATATAATTATTCTTTTCTCTTCAACTTTGAATGCATGCTCACGAAAATTATCACCGGCGTACGTTGCCTAATTCATAATTCACAATGACATATTTTCACACGTAATCATGTTAAGTATATGTTGTGTCTGCTACAAATTGGGTGTGGGCAAAATTACTGCTATGAACTGACAAAGCCCACATACGAATGCTCTAATGAATGAGTCTAATAATTGTGACATCCTTACATTTAGAAAAATTACTAAAGTCAACGCATACAATTATAGCACATACTAAGTTAAATATCTCTTAATCAATCATGTTACTAATTTTTTCGTCGTTATCATCATTAGGCAATGGCTTTATTTTTTTGTAAGTTATAAACTACGAGCTGCCACTATAACTGGCGCATCAAGGCGTTACGTAATAACAAATACAAAAGGAAACAATGTTAATTAAAAAATTATTACCGGTACTTATGTACTTACATCTTACATGTTATATTTTACTTACTTGATTCGTAAGTGGTTCTTTTCTATTTCTACCCACGTTTGATGTAATTGATTGGGTCTTCGCTACGCAAAAACAATGCTAGTAGAGGTAGGTTTTCAAAAGCGCGAACGAGTGACAAATTTTTGTTCGCCTGAACATCTTTTTCATGAACGCTATCGCCGGTTCAGTATTCAATAAGTCATTTCGTCGTTGAAAGCAAGTATGAATTATGAAGAATAATGTAATACAATGTCATAATTTTTATTCATTAAGCAGCATTAATTGTCACTGTACGGCCTACGTACCTTCTTCAAAAAAGTAAACACCGATAACAGAAGCACGACATCGCATACTATACCCCATACTGTGACTGAGTGATTGCATACCTTCCCAACCGCAAATCCATCAACCCCGTCTCTTCCTCCTACATCTATCTTGAATATTTTAGGACGAGTTCGCACAGGTTCGCACTAGACTTCGATTGTGTAGCGATAATATAGGATACAATAGCGCCCTCTATGGGCAGTTTCATTATCTACGCTCTCAAGAGGTAGCGTCATCTGTTGGTGGTTGGAAATACAAATTCATTTTTTTTTAAAATAGACGCGCATTATAGTATTAAATAGGTATTTACAGCAGCGTTATAGCTAGAGTTAAGATATTACGTTCCAGAAAAGCTTGTGAATGTTGAATCCATCTTTCTGTGTAAATGGGGGGTTACGTTCCATAATGGTAGATAAATGTACACAACATGTAAGTTCCATGATCGATATCTATGATGCAATCTGCTATGAATCCAAAATTTACTTGAAACATCGCCTGGTGTAATAAGCACAATTTTTCCTTAATCTAAAGGATGAATTAATGACGTCGTATTTGGGGGCAAAAATATCATATTAATATCCACTAAAGCGGATGGGGTGAATATACACATTATTTTTAGGTTTTTTTTACGGGGTGGGCTTGTTATTTACAAATTTGTTATATTTATTACTTCATTTTTACATTTTTTATGTTTATTCGCGAATAATCAAGTCCAAAGGTCGCGAATGTGGAATTCGTCCACATTTCAATTATCACGAATGATCAAAACTCCCGGATGTCAAATCCGCGAATGTTGAGATATTAATATAATTATAATTTCCCTTGCGCCATTAACAAAAGTACTGTTTCTGTACTATGAATATTAATTGTGATTCTTAAACAAATAAAAATCTTATTATTATATATAACGATCGGCAAAGACGAATCTGTAATAAGGAAAACACCAGTTTCACTGTTGTACAAAAATTGTGTAAATACAGTAGCATATACTGCCACAACTGCTATCCTATCGGTAGTTGCACGGAAGCTATTCAAACGAGTACTGCACAATTTTGTCACGCCAAAACCTTTTTCGCTTCTGAGTGATAGATCAGTTATTCGCACTTTCTAAAAAAAAATCTATCTTAACACTACCAACAACTGTGATCGAATTTTAATCAATTGAACAAAGTGAGCAGAGGAATCATCATCCCAATTTTTTTCCACATTCGATGACACTAAATTCCCAGTAAAAAGTAGCAGCTCTAGTTATAATAAGGCACAACAAATAACTTAGCATTAAACCATTAAAGAACATTTTAAAGAATAAAAAGCCGAGGCTGATTTCTTCGAATTTTAGAAACGCGGCTTCACTTGTCATATCTTCAATCTTTCTTTAAGCTTCCTTCTAGTGATGCAATGACTCAAATTCGATATACTCGGCCACTCGAAGTATTCATTATATTCGAATACCAATCGCTACGTACTCGAATTCTTGATAACGATCTATGCTAGACTCTTTATAAAACAAGTATAGATCAATGCTATGGAATATGCATAGAATCTCACCACAGCATTGATTTTACAGGCTATTCCACGTAAGTGGTTCATTAAAAGTTTATGATGTTCTACTATTTACTTATATTTGAGTTTTGATATCATTATCTGTTCGATTGGAACGTAATGTAAATACTTTTTACTAAAAATCTCTTCCGTTGACGGAAATGGAAGTCAACTTTGTTATTTTAAATAAAATGATCTAATTTTTTGTTCATTTTGGATTCTACGACCATAAATACGTCAGTTTCATTAGCTATTCCTATAGCTACATGTTGCCGTTTTTAGTTATTTAAGATTTTCTTTTTTTTTAGTACATAATCATTGCCTCATATCAGAAATTAATATCTCAGTTAATACTGCAAGTAGAGACTCTAAATTTGCTATGTTATGAATGCAGATATAGCTCTAAGAAATGGTACGCAGACTTCGCATTCTAACCTACAGGGTGTTCAAAACTGAGAAACAAAGTGACATATTTTCGAATGCAGAAAACTCAATTTTCTTAAATGGAACACCCTGTATTTTAATTCGAAATTGGAAAGTAAATATCATCCCCTATCATTTTGTATCAGCACCCCCTATACCTATCTTTAATAGATGTTGATATATGAGCAACTCTTTGTTGAACAATCTAAGTAGCTCTAGGTTTAAATGTTCGCAGATGGCTCTGAATGGGATTAATGTCATAGTCATTGTCTAACCATAAGTATGTGTGTGTATGTCATCGTAATTACACTAAAATATGGAGATCTAGGAGTGTTTTTTCAAAATTTTAGTTTATTATATCTTTTTGTTTACGCAGTCCCGAGTGTAAAAAGTTGTTCTCAATTTTTCGAAATTTCTTCTTTGTAATAGGTGGAAGGTGTGGATATCTGTCATTAAATACAGGACAGATGACATACAGATGAATTAAAATACAGGATGTTCCATTTAAGAAAATTGAGTTTTCTGCATTGGAAAATATCTCACTTTGTTTCTCAGTTTTGAACACCCTGTATGATAGAATGCGAAGTCTGCCTACCATTTCTTAGAGTTATATCTACATTCACAAGATAGCAAATTTAGAGTCTCTACTTGCAGTATTAACCGAGATATTAATTTCTGAATGAGGCAATGATTATTACTAAAAAAAAAGAAAATCTTAAATAACTCAAAAACGGCAACATATAGCTATAGGAATAGCTAATAAAAACTGACGTATTTATGGCCGCAGAATCCAAAAATGAATAAAAAATTATACCATTCTATTTAAAATAACAAAATTGATTTCCATTTCCGGTCAACCGGAAGTGATATTTTGGTTAAAGTATTTTACATTTATAGTTCCAATCGAACAGATAATGATACCAAAATCTCAAATATAAGTAAATAGTAGAACATCATAAACTTTTAATGAACCACTTACGTGGAATAGCCTGTATATTATCTGTAATACTGTAAATACGTATTATGAATACTTACAGACTTACGGATAATCTTACAGGCGCTATAGAATTGTACAGAATGTCACCATCAGATTCGAATTCATTGATTCAATTCCACACTTGAGTTTGTATACTTGATTCCAGGCTCGAGATCAAATATTCGTGTTTAATACATTTGCACAAATTTAACATGATTTTGTTTTTGGAAACAATATGATGTACTGTTTAGTACAAAATGTTACCAAAAACGAAGCATTTGTAACTTACAATTTGGAATTTACGGAAAACAAAAAAGTTTGTCTCATTTGCTTATAAAATATCGAGTACTAACATTGACTCTGAAGGCTCGAGTGTTGTGTCGAGTATAGAAACTCCACTCTGGAAATTCGAGTATTAAATTCAAACAAGAGTACTCGAATACAAGATTCCAGTATAAGAACTCGAATCCGGACTTAATTCCTTCGCCAACCGAATGCGAGTTATTAGATTCTCAAAATCATGGACTCATCGCATGATTACTTCTTTCTTTTATTCGTAAACAGTTGAGGCGCAATAATTACACATACATATGGCACTTTAATTTTTTTAGTTTTGATTGGGATCCTACGATAAGACATTCATTCTGGACAGTATCCATAGGTAACTATTTTGCTTGGTTAGCTTCTTGTTCCATTAATCAAGCTATGGTCCAACGTTGTTTGGCAATGCCCACATTAGCAAAAGCGCATGTGTAAGTAATACAAGAAAATAGCATTCTGATATCTTAGATCTTAGCTTAGGTTTCAACATTTGCAGGACTGTTGTAATTCTGGTTATTGGAATAATGGGATTGGTTTCAATGTGTTGCTATATGGGTTTACTAATATATGCTACTTACAGTAAATGCGACCCAGTTACACGTGGCGCTATAGTTAAATCAGATCAGTTATTACCTTATTATGTAATGCATATTACTTCCTCCCAGCCTGGACTGCCAGGTTTATTTGTTAGTGGAGTATTCAGTGCAGCTCTTAGGTAAAACAAATCAGTTTCACATCCTATATGTATGTGTATCTATTTAACAGAAGTTTATAAAATAACATCAAATTTGCAGTTCGATGTCGACTGGGTTAAACTCAATGACTGGAGTGATATTCGAAGACTTAATTAAGCCATATGTTAAAAAACCTTTATCTGAAGCAAAAGCAAGTTTTTTAATGAAAATTATCGTAGTAATTATTGGTACAATTTGTGTCGCTTTGGTTTTTCTTGTTGAGAAAATGGGTGCATTAATACAAGCGTCAGGGAGTTTGGGTGCTATAACTGCAGGACCATTATTGGGAATATTCTCCTTGGGGATGTTTTTCCCATTCGCAAATCCTTTGGTAAGTTATTGCATTACTTACTGCATTTCAATAGTTGATAGGGCGCGCAGGAATGCGTTTCTATGATATTACAAATACTCACGTGTGCATTTGCACATCGACAAAATGAAAACAAACAACCAAGCGGATATATATTTATGATGAAGCAATTTTACTGCGGTAATAAAAAGCTAACTTTTTTGGGAGCTGTATTCTAGCCCATGTACTGTATGTAACACGATTAGACGTTTCAAAACATTTTCTTTAATAAATAGTAAAAACAAAGTTGTTCCAGATAAGAATATAAAATTCAAGTAGATGATTTGGGAAAAATTAAATCTCGATATATTCTTATTAGTAGTCTAATAATGGAGCATTTTTATTTATTAATAATACGTATAGCACGTTGTACATTTATTTGTATAGGACATTCCTTATCTCTGAGGGCGACAATAGATCAACTTTATAATTCAATAAATGTTTATTGCGGACATTTTTAAATATCTTTCACATGGCCGTATTTAAATAGACGCACTAGGAGTTTAATATAGCTCTCAACTAACCAATTGTAATATATTCATCGACAGAGGTGACGCGTGCGCACTATACACTAATATTTAGGTTGACATTTTATTAGTTATGTTCACATATGAGTAAGTTTTGTTTTAGGGAGCACTTGTAGGAGGTATAGTTAGCGGTTCATTGATAACGTGGATATCTATAGGCACGCAATTACAAATGGCGAAAGGATTGATAAGATTTCCACAGAAACCCGTCTCCATCGAAGGGTGCAGCGCAAATTGGATAACAGAATACTTAACTCTGACATTACATCCAGACTCGACACCGAAACCGTTAGAGTCTCCATTTTTTTTGTATAGACTTTCTTACATGTACTACACAGCATTAGGGTGTCTTACAGCAATTGTCGTAGGTATTATAGTTAGTTACTTAAGCGGTCGAAACAAAAATAAAATACACCGAGATCTTCTATCACCTGTGATATACAGATTTCTTAAGGATGAGCAATCTCTAGAAAATAATGTAAATATAGCTGAAGGTATTAAATTAAATAATTTATAAAAATAAAATGGTATATTTCTCTTTTTCCACCTTACATCACTAAGAATTAGCAATATATGTATATGTATGCCAAAACATTGCCGTATAATACAATTGCATAGACCAGAATTAGGAACAATATTTTCAGAGAAACATCATAAGCAAAAAGTATAGGTAAGTACAATGATCAGAAGTATAAGTTATAACCAGTTTGATTTATAAATGCAAAGCTCATAAACGAAATAAACAGGAAAAAATAACCCAATTTTATAGTTGAAGAACATTAATTCAGAACTCTTATGCTTTTTACCGGTTTGTGACCTGCAACCTAAATATATCTACAAAATGTCAGAAAATGTTGTAAAGCACTTTGCGAATCATTTTAAAAACCGAGTCAAAGTTAAAATTTTATACCAGGTGGTTCTGGGGACTAATTCGTTCAAGCATTTGTACAAGTACTGATTATACCTATAAAAAAACTTATTACACTAACATTTAATAACAATTTAATTGAAATACGTATCGTAGGGTGGCAGGATTTTAAAATAATTTTATATAAATGTTTATATAAAGGTTGGAAAAGTTGGGGAGATTCGTGTTTTGTCGACTTGCGGACAGAACTGGGCAGATGCTCGAATACTTTACTCGTATTTCAATTACGTGTAAAACAGTATTTATTCTGTTTTACTTACAAGTATTTTCCATTTGTAATACTTATTATTCGTACATACAAACGAAATTGCATATACTCGTAAAAAAATCCGTGTTGGAATCTCCTGCTTTGAAAACTTGTTTAGTTGAAGGAAAACATATACTATAATGAATGTAATGTAGTGGAATATGATTGGAATTGAATTGCTTGAATCTAACATGTATACAAGCTGTAATCGTCACAATTTAACTATAGTATAGGAATGTAGAGAGTAAGAAAAAGCGCACAGACATATAGCCGTGTCCCCCACCACATGCCTAACGCCCAATGTCGCTTCGACATCGGCATCAGCGCGTATTGCAAGGTCATTTTATGCATAGTATAAGATCCCTATACTAAAATTAAAATTTGTCGACTACGGTATATGCATATACATTGAGTGAATTGAAGCGAATTAATACATGGTATTTTGATTTCTTAATTTATGGTACATTATTTTCTAAGTAATGGTATGAGAAGGATTTATCATTTTAACATTTTTTTTTTTTTGCTTTATGCCTAGTTAACGCGTGCCTAGATGGAGTGCAAACCAAGTTTTTCTTTTAAATTCACAGATACATGACGCTATAATGGTTTCTATTGTACATCCATAAGTTAAGTTACGATGGTAGATCATTATGAACAAAACATATTCTCAGCCATATAATATATCAATAGAAAAAATGGTTATCAATGAAGCGAATAAATTTAAGTATGCCTGATGTCTATCCGATTTAATTGTTGATTTCTTTCTTTCATTTCATTTTTTTTTTTTTAAAATAAACCTAATTTATTTTTCCAGATATTTTCTACATCTATTAGGTAGCTTCTTCTTTATCACTCACCACTCATCACACCACACAACATACTAATGTTATATGAAATATGTATGAGTAAATTTCACTTACCAGAGCCACCTGATACAAAAATATATTAAACGAAAATAGAACTAGGCAAAAATGCTTGATACAAAAAAAAAACTTTTCTGCTTAGGCGACATGAGCGTACATGTTGCAAAGATTATGATTTCTGCACTTTATTATTATTCTCATTAAATATTTGAACATTTGCATTAATTAGGGAGACAAGTTTTCATATTTCTATTACATCATTTTTATATAAATAAAAATATGCAAATATTTCACAGAATGATAAAATGAAAATATATATCCTTCATTTATGTACTTACATATAAGTACAATTAAGCACCAATTTTTTCAATTTCATCTGAGTCTTCGGCATTCAGATAACTTATTTTCCGGTCAAAATGCCTTTCAATCGCTTGGCACACGGCCATTGCGGCTGGTGAATCTACTAAATTAATTGCGATTCCGTGTTTGCCAAATCTCCCTGTCCTTCCAATTCTGTGCAAGTACGTTTCGCAATCTGCTCTTCCGTCTACGTCAACGGGTAAATCGAAATTAACAACTATTGTAACTTGCTCGACATCAATGCCTACAAAAATATTTAATATACAGAATTGTAAGTAAATGTTTATCGTTATTTGTAATCATGTTTACCTCTGGATAATACATTTGTTGTAATAAGGACTTTTTCAGTTCCTTTTCTGAATCGATCCAGTACATTTATCCTTTGCTCTACGCTTAATTCTCCAGTTAAAACTGCCACAGCATGTCCATCTTTTGTCATTTTTTCTGCTAACCAGTTAGCAATCCGCCTTGTCTAGAATACAATCGTGTAGATACAAATATGGGTCATAAAATTCAGCTTACATGGCAAAATATAATAGCCTGACCAACCCCAACAGTGCCATAAATATTCGTCACAGCGCTATATTTCTCTTGTTGATTAGCACATTTAACGTAGTATTGTTTAATGTTATTCAAACTTTCTTCTTCTCTTTTCAGTCTTATAATCAATGGTCTGGGGACTATTATTTCCGCAAAATTCATAATATCTTCATCGTATGTTGCTGAGAAAAACATCATTTGACACTCTTTACTTAATGTTCTGAAACAAATAATATAATAAAGTCACACTGTTAATTGTAACTAACGTGGCTGATATGTTTTTTATAAAGAGCGTGGCCAAAGAACTAAGTATTTTAACAATTGCAACAAATAATAAAATAAACTGTGATGCGTACTACTCGCAATCAGAAAATCTTTCTTTCATTTCTTTCGCTAGGAATTAGTAGATGACACAGTAATATTTTTGTGCTATTGTTATGGCGCTTAGATAAAATAAGATGTCGCGTTCACAAAAAGAGAATCACTAAACGACTGATATCCAATGGCGTTGGGAAAAGAATATATATTGAGAAAACTAGCAATTAAACCGTGATGGTCCTGGAAAGATTCAGAAGGTTACATATAAAAAAAATCTGGAGTCTAACCTTTATGCCTTCAAACAATCGTTAACAAATAAATATTATTTAAAAATTAACTAAAAATTTCAAAATTTATTATGTTCTTAAAAGATAATTGCGGCACTCTTATCGTAAGTTAGCAAGGTTGAATCCTCAAACTGGTAACCGTATCGGTGAAGGTTGGATCTAGTCACAGCTTAGCCACGACATGTAAACGTACCGTAAAGCAGGAGAATGTAGTGGAAATCTAAAATCCTAAACGCCGGGACAATATTAATGATTAACATTATCAGTTTAAGAAAAATAAGTAAATACTTGCTACCACTTAGGTACAGGAATGTGATTCGATCAAAGCCCTATACAGAAATTGTCTTGGGCGGGTGCAAAAGGTTGCACGGAAGAAACTTAGGTGTCAACATAGCATAATCCAAAAAAGTAGTAGTTTGGTAGCTAAAGGTACGGCAGGCGTGGGCAGTCAAAAAGCTAAGTGCTACACAACATTCAGAAATATAACTTGGATAAAAAATTATCAAGTTACCCCAGACATGGCGAGAAAAAATAATTCGCTGGTAAGAACTGATCCGACTCGAGCATTAATTATAACATAAAATCCGGTATAGATGGAAAAAGGCAGAGAATTAATACTTCGTTCAGCTTCAGCGGAAACATAATGGCGCTCCAGATTGCCGCAATTTAAGACAAAGTATTACAAGCAATCAAAATAAGACTAGTCTCATCACAACTAATAGTTATTTGTATCACTAGGTCAGAAACTACAGTTTTGCGAGTATGAGTACGATTTGTGACTAGTACGAATACTCGTAAAAGAGTTTCTGGCCGTGATGCACAATGTTATTTGGGTCGAAAAATCTTACTTTTGAATTGAAAATAGGAAAGAAATTTTGACACTAAGGAGTTGACAGTACAAGTTGGCCACATGTTACATTCCTTAGTGTTTTGACGTTTCCGAGAATAAACCTTTTTCTGCAATTTTTGTTGCTAGTTTAATATCTATTTATCAATAATAAGTGCAATGAAGAGACCAGTTCATCTTAGCATGGTTGAACAGTAGCTTAATGACAATTTATTACACATTTGCCATGTGGAATCTAGTGGCCAACCTTTACTAACATTTTTGCCTTTGAAGTACTTCAAAATTAGTGTTTCTGGGCGGAGGCGCAAAAAACTTTATTTATTGCAGGTCTCCTAATAACCCATTCTTTTGCGTATTTTATCAAATATATTCCTAAATATTCCTTCAATAATATGTTTTAAATATTTCTTTGTTATATCATTTGTAGGCACTACTGTTGCTTTCCAGTTAGTTTGTAGTATCTTTGTTGTTTTCTTACATTTGGTTACAAGATACTCTTTTTACTTTTTACATAATAATTCCCTATTTTTAAATTCAAAAAGTGGTGGTAAGTTACAGTTGGACAAAAACAGTAAGAGACTGTTAAGGTCTAATTAGAAAGATAAAATTAATTACTATTTTCTATGGTAAGGAGGATAATAATAGGTCTGAAAAGGTCGCGATGAAGATTTCTATGGCTACTCTAATCCTAATATAATCTAATCTGTGTTTAAGGAACAACTTTAGCAAGTAAAAGATTCCACTTGTCAAAGTTGTTAAACAATTAAACATCTGCGTATAGTAGTGGGCAATTTAAAAAGATGACTGGCGAATTTCCCGATTATTGAAACTGGAGAAAAATCACCTAATAAGCAGGTATATACTTTATAATATAATAAAACAAACATACTTATGGATCCGAATACATTGGTCTTGGTGTCCTTGTGTAGCAATCATGACATCTGCTTCATCCAATACAAATACTCTTATTTTACTCAAATCAAATACCTTATATTTAATACCCCAATCTAAAACTTTTCCTGGCGTGCCAATGATGATGTGTTCTGTTAAAGTTGAGTTTCTTGGAACTAAAATATTGCCGCTATTTCACACTTTCTTAGAACATTTAAACATATCATACCTTCTTCGCCTCTTACAGCATAACGTAATTCGATTTCCGGACAAAACTTTGCCATGTGTGCTGCAACTTCTCCAGTTTGTATTGCTAATTCATACGTCGGCGATAAACATAGAACCTTAAATATACAATCACAGATTATGTTCTTAACTCATATTCCAATATTAATGTACTGCACTATTATCCATCAGGGGCCAGGAGCAGTAAATGATGGATAATAGAAATTAAATTATATATTTTTTTCTATGAAATACACTTCTGCTGCATAACTCTAATATGAAATTAATGGTAAATTATAGGTATGTCTAATATATACAAACAAGACCCTAGTGAGTCTAGATGGGAAGTTCAGTTCAGTTTACAGATCTAGTTCTATAATTCTAGTTCACTTTACTGAGCTATATTCTTGAGTTAGTCTGCAGTTCAACTAGTTCACTGGGATTAACTGTACAATATTTCTCTCAGTCACTCCTATGAATTCTTTCATATGGAGCAGTTTGGCCCAGCTCTCTATCTACTAGTTTATTTACATAAATGTTGGTCAAAATTGGGAATATGTACTACAATTATTTATATTACATAAGATGTGTCCTTTCTCTACACATAATATTGATATTGTTTCCTACATTAAATTAAAAAACACATTTAGCAGAAAATACGTTTCTTTTTTTTATAATCAGGGGGATTAAAAGATGATTTTAATACCGTTTGTGTATATTTCTGGAATTCAAAATCTGTAATAATGCATTTTATTAGAAATACACAATTGCAATCCATATACAATGATAAAATGGATTATAGAATAGTTGTCAATATAATCTTTCAAGAATTACATACATTACAAGTTTAAGGTATGAAAAATTCATTCTCCACCATAAAATAAACACCATTGAATGGATGTGAATATTTGTTTGAAGTTTTGTGTTCTTCATAGGTTGTAAAAAAAGTTACAATCTATGAATGAATTTTGTGCTACTCCGAAGGTGTTGTCATAATTTGACCATATAAAAAAATTCGTAAAAAAAAGTAACATACATTGCACATACAAATAATAATAATTGCTTTTAAAATCCCGATTTAGAGTTACTAAGTAGGTATTGTAAGCAGATACTGACAAAAAGGAACTACTATCAAGATATTTATTGTGATAGAATTGCACCACTTCTATTTAACTTTACAGATAATGTATGTGCCAACAATAGGTGTTAGTCTGGAATGGCATAGTTAGTTTACAAAGTACGAACTATCAAGGATAATTTTACAGACGCAGTTCATTCGATGATGCATGTCTTTAAACCAAATCATTCGTGAACTACACAGCTCTACTAAAGACGGTTAACAAAAGGTGATAAATTAATAGTGCGTGATAATAGAGGTTTTATTGTGTAAGAAAATATACCTGAGGATATTTCCATTCTGGTTTCACTCTGCTTAACATAGCTAAGACAAAGGCTGCCGTTTTACCAGTTCCAGATTGTGATTGAGCAATTAAATTTTGTGGAGGGTCTGCCAGTAATGTAGGAAGAGCTGTTTCTTGAATTTTTGATGGTGCATTAAAGCCCATTTCATACACTCCCTTAAGGAGATTTGGTTTTCTGTAATATAAGCAATTTAAAGATGTATATACAATATAAAAACTAAATTATGAAGCATACAAATGTAATGCTTCAAAAGATTTAACAGAATATAATGGAGAATTGGGATCTTTTCGTTGAATTTCAATGTCCGTTTTACTTTCTACAAGTCCTTTCCTTATTATCTTTTGTAGCAAGCTAGCTTCTGCGGGACTAAATTGTTCTGGCGCTTCGTCATCACCAGCATCTCCAGCACCTTTAGTTTTATCATCATTTTTGCTAATATCTATTTGTGATACCTACATTTTAGAGAATATAAGGTTAAAATAAGCTTTTAATAACAAATTTAAATACTTACTTTACTAGCCACAATATTTTCTTGGTCTTCAACATATTTAGCCCAGTCTACTTTTTGGGACATAATTGAAGAATTATTAAGTACCCGTTTAAGGTTATTTCGGTTATTGTGCTTTGGCGGGTATACGATAGTAGCCGAACGGATATTCTTCTCTATGGAACCGAGTAAAAAAAAATCACAACACAAACATTTTACCAACTTAAATGTTAATTAACCGCACGCCGCCTCCATAAAGACCCGACTTACCAGCTTTTTCGCATATAAAGCACATATGAGATAATTATGAGTGGAAGATAGCCTTTATCATCATTTATAAAGATTATTTAGATATATACAGAAATAGAAGTTGTACCATTCAATAGGTGATCGTAATCTTTACATATCAGTGTGTCTTTACATTAACTACCAAGATAATTAAGTGGTGTGTGAGACCGACGAATACCCAATAGCCGTCCAATAGCGAAACGCAATAATTGTAATTTTTGTGGCTACGGTTTTCTTGATAATTCCAGAAAAAAAAACGAATTGACATTTAAAATTTTAACCTGGCGGTTGGTATCGCTCTGACATTTGACAAAAAAGTGACAATCTTGTTTTAGCTGTTTTAGCAGAACGGGGAGGTGAACGGATAGCCAAATTTTAACTGTGCGGAATCGCCATCTTTTCTGAGTTCGTTTCTAGCCAATAGGAAACCAAGCTCTGCTCTTGTGAAAACAGTTCTTGACAATCATTTGACAGTTTTCGAGGTTTCTGTAACCTATAAACGCACATTCAAGCGAATTTCATCTGTGATAAAGGAGCATAATCTGACGGCTAGCAAATTTTGGCGCGCAATCACCATCTTTTTTAAGTTCTAACGAATCAGTCAATAAGCGGACCGAAGGTCACGATTCCCCCGATTTTTTTTTTTTTTTGGAAAAGGTAATTCCCCCAAGTAAATAAATTATTGGAAATCTTAAAGGCCCAAGATAAATATTTGATATCTATATTTTATCGCGAAAATCAGCGAACTTGCAGCTTCCAGTGTATCGGTATATGTGTACTGAATCAAAATATTTTGTCATCTTACAGTGGAATATACTTTAATCTTACTTATATCATTTGCAATACAAAAAAGGGAATAAATAAAAATATATAGGTATATAATATTTAATGACAAAGTAAGAAAATTAAGAAAACCAAAAATGTTATATTTAACGATTATTATATTTTACCTATTTATTTTATATAACTTACGTAAAAAAAATTGGAAACCTAAAACATGGCAAAATTTTATTTGCGATTTTTTTTTGCCAGGTAATATCTGTGGCTTGGTGCAAAAAGGGACAATGTCATATTTTTGTGGGTTCTGTCTTATGTTGCTACAAATTTGAACAAATTCTTTGCCAGCTAAGGATCTCAAAACCAGTGATTTTGACACTGGCCATTCTTGCACCAAGGCACAGATATATGGTATGTGTTCCGTGTATGTTGTATCAGAATATAAAGTGTTCTTGTAATTTACAGTTGTAAAGGTAAAACTAAGAGGGGTATTCAATAAACGAGTCCGCAAAAAATCTAACAATTTGAAATATAAGCATAAAACATACAAGATTGGTTGATTGGACAGGCAAATTAAAAATTACATTAGTTTACATATATTAAACTATGAAACTATAAATATGAGTCATTTATTTATAATAGTAAAATAATACAGATACATTTTTGTTATTAACGAATATTGACGTAAATTAAATATATATAAATATTTATATGGATTTTCCTTTGCTAGCTAAAATTGCTGCAATTAAGTAATATATGGACTGTTTAGTTTTAATTCAATGAGTTTGACAGTAACAATGGAATTTATAATTACAACATAAACTTACAGGAAAAATTACTTACAATAATAAATACCTGTCTTTTATAAATAGATGACTTTATAAAACCTGTTGGATAGTTGTAGATCTTGCCACAGGCTGTGTTTCATATATTAAAAAAATAGAAAAACAATAAATATTTTTTTTTAAAGAAAACTAACATTGTCATATATGATAACGGTGAATACTAAGGATGTCTTGGGCGGAAGTTACACAATATTTCAAACTTTGAGCATGTTTTAAATATTTTTGCAGTAATTCTATTTGGATGTTTAATGATATTCTTAAAATCACATAACTTTACTTAAACACCTTTTGCAAATATCTTGAAAACTTGTAAACTCATGGTAATACTAATTTGCAAAAGAAATGTATGATTTGTTTGAAATTCATGACTAAAATATCACAATAAATTGATAAAATTAGAATGTACTACATAATTTTAATGTTTTACTGTGAGTAAAACAAACATAAATATCAAAAGTTAACACATAAAGATTGTAGTCTAAATCCAAGCATTACATTTTTCTGCATTACAATATGCTTAATGCAAGGTTTTTCATGCATTAACTAAAGTTATTCACCAATGGCATATATTTGTGTCCATTCTTTGGCTTTAAGAATAGCTTCAGTCTCATTATTCTTCCACATATTTGCAACGTCATTAGCTAAAGGATCGTCAGGGTTGGGACTGCCTAACAATGCTTGTATCGATAATAAAACAGTGCGTATTTGTAATGCTGGACTCCATTGATCTTTCAATATGTCCAGACAAATACGACCTAATTTATCTATATTCGGGTGATAAATTTTTGTTAGAAACCGTACGCTGGGTGGATAGAGGGGATAATTTTCTGGTAAAAATAATTCCAGTTTAAACAATCCACCTTCATATGGTGATCCATTTGGGCCTGCCATAATCACATGAAAATATCGACAATTATTTTCGTCTGGAGTTGCACTGATTCCCGGTGGAGGTTCTCTTGAAAGGTTCCTTGTTTCAACCAGTATTCTTCTTGAAATGTTTGCCATAACCCTAAACCATACATAAAGGTACTACAGCATAAGTATATCATTCAAACAATACATACCCTCTATTATTTTGTCAGCAGATTATTAGAAAAAACATTAAATATTATTTCCAATGAGCCGGTTGATATAACAAAGTGAATGACAGATTGAGGTTAGATTACTGATTAGGTTGGATGTAACTTAGGCAACCAAAATTCAGTTATACATTCAAAGTTTAGCGATTATTTTTGAAAGAGTTCGGGACGAGGACATGAGGACCAGAATAAATTTTACGTCATTGTCTACGTAAATATGCTAAAGAATATAAGTATATATTTATTCACTTGTATTGTCATATGTACTAGGTTGTCATTTATTGTCCTAACTAAATATACCTACAAGCTACCTAATTTTAGTTATTTTTTTTTAAATAAGCTTTAAAGATAGGCTCTCAAGTTTTACTAAAATGATTACAAAATATACGCTTTTCACGTTTTTTTTTTTGTTTAAATGCCTCAATTTGTTTGAAATAAAATAGGCAACACAGATAAAACATGTGTAAAGCATTTTATCTAAGTATACTTTCGATAACAATTAAATAAATTATAATTATGATATGTTATACTGTTCTATCAATCCTACAAATTTAAGAAGAATGGTGAAAATAATCATAATAATAAAATAGATCAACATTACAGTTCATTACAAGCATAATACTAATATATTTTTAATTTTATTTTAACTTAAAACTCTATTGATAATTATGTATTCACGTTACAAATATAACAAAATAGTGGCTATAATATTTTGATGTTTGGTCAAAAAAAAAAGAATAATATTTTTTGCAGAATTTATTATTATTATATAAAGTTAAAATCACACACAATTATGGAAGCTATCGATAACCGTTACCTATTATTTTAATTAGAATATCTTGCCTATATCAATTTATATTACTGTTGGGCAAGATAGGCAGAGCGATTAAATATTTATAGCGATTAGATATACTCGTCTACTCGTGTTTATTCGCTTCATGAGTGAGTAGTAGTGTAGGTCAACGATTTTCTGAGAGCCGACAAAACACGAGTACCTCTGTCTAATCGCTGTAGAAATTTAATCGCTTATCTACAAAATGAGAAATGATTTTGTTGATATTCAGAAAAGTAGCGTTAGTAGCAGTTTTCATTTAATTCCATCGTCTACAGGAAAAATGATAAAGAATCTCTTGCTAAGCTGTCATGTCGTAGTTAATGGTCTGCATCAGGAGTAACGCCGCCGCGGTCATATAGCGAAATTTTTCACATGCTCGAAACACGTGGAAAAGGAAAACACAGAGAATATTAGGATAAAGTAACCAAACAAATTCATGGAAAGACTTTTATTAAGGGACCATCAAAGAAGGAGGCTAAAGAACTACAGTAACTTAGTAGGAATCGTTTTCGCACCGTAATAAGTCTTCTTACAGGACACTGATGCGAACTGAAAGGACACCTACAGAAAATTGGGATCAATGCTGGAGGTAGGTACCAGATGAAGACGTGTAATGGGATGACAAAGAACGCTTACCACATTCTATGCGAATGCGAGGCTCTGAACGCAAAGGACAGGCAATTTTTGGCAAGCGAAAAATGAACTCAGAGATGATGATTACTTCGATCAACCAGTCACAGCCTTGTACAGATTAGTGTAGCGTACTAGGACACTGGAATGGCTGTCATAATTTAATGGGTAAAAGAAATGGGAGAATAAATACAAAAGGCAAGAGGCTACAGTGTTTCCGGAGATTTTAAATCAGACGACTCCCTTAAAAAAACTACACATTTTTTGTAACTTAATTATTGCACTAGACAGAAAATCCAGTGCAAACTGGAGATGTTCTTATCAAATCACCGGTTAAAATTTGAATTTTAGATGATTCTATGCAATTAAAATGATCTAATGTAACTAACTTCAATCATTTGGCAAAAATAGATATAAAAAATAACTAAGTCCTATTTTCATGATGAACTTGAGAAATAGACAGTATATACGGTTGTTTTAATTTTTTCTTTATTTTCCCGGGTAGCAGACTGACTTAAATGACGTTTAATGGACGTAGATATTACGTATATTACGTGAAATTGACGTCTATTAAATATCACCTTGCTACCTGGGTTCATTTCCCGTGGACGATAAATTTGAATAAAAGCTGTTGTTTTGCTACCTCTTTAACTCCCTGTAGACATCTTGGAATCGCAATCTTAATGATACCTACCGGGCCTACCATTTGGGGATATTCAATACAGCACTCAAGTTCTAAAAAAATCAAAAATAAGTAAAAAAAAAACATTTCCTCACTTACCTACGATGCGGTAGAGTGTCTCTTCTTCTTCTAGAAATCACACTTCATTCGTAATTAAAATAAACTAGAAAACAATAATAAGCCACTAAACAAGAGACGTATATGAAATATAACAAAAAAAAGTTCTTAGGTGTAAAATTTGCAACATACACCTTGTAACTTATATAAAATGCTTTTTTTTTATATTTCTTGGAATCCAGTAAACCAGAAACGTAAATGAAACATAACAAAAAATTCTCAGGAGTAAAATTTGCAACATAATATATTTGTAACATATATGAAATACTTTTTTTTTTTTTTAATATTTGTTTGTATTTTGGGTAACTTATACTTGTTTATATATTTCTGATAGTTATTCAACAGTGTTGAGCTACAACGGGATGATTGACAGATGGCGCAATGTGACAATGTAAAATAAAAACCAATTCACATCGGGCGCCATCTGTCAATCATCCCGTTGTAGTTCAACACGGTTAAATAACTGTAAGAAATATATAAACAAGGCCTAAATGTAACATCCTTATATGTAGCTGCGAATTGCGCATACACAAATACCCGACTTTGAGGGCACCGGGCGCTGGTCAGTGTTGCCAACTCGTGGGAAGTTTTGAAGTTGAAGGGAAAAAGGGAAATAGCATGGTATTCGTGGATTTTTTTTGCCTAGCTATGTGCTAAGGATTGTATACCGGTTTACCTGTTAACCGGTAAATTGACCAAAAAACGTTCGGTAAACTTACCGGTAAATTTGTGTAATTCGGTGAATGAAAAATCCATACCAGAAATTTTTATGTACGAAATATTGTTTATAGATATTTAAAGGTCTAAAGGGACATTGAAAATAATAATAAAAAAACAGATAAGTGTAAGTAACAATAGGTATACCCAATTATTAATTTTATGGGAGATGTTTTTTGTTTAATTAAATTTAAACTTTCTTGAGATTGAGAGCCGCTGTAATGCCCTGGATAGAGAATATAGAAAAGAAACTGACAAATTTTTTTGATTAGAAACGTATAACTTCCATTCCACTGAGTTAGTCAGAAGAGAAGGAATCAAAAAATTCTTAACAAAAAAAGCAAAAAAAAAATGAAAAAAGTTGTGTAGAAATTAAAAGAAAATAAGTCTCAAACGAGATGGATAAAGAAAAGCAACGTAAAGAAAAGCCAGTTTAAGGTTCATTTGTTGCTAGGGCGGTTGCTAGGACGGTAGGAAGCAAAACATCCCACTTTTCCTACCTGCCTTTGTCAACAAGTGCAATTTCAATTCTCTCATTTTATGGTTTTTTGTGTGGATTTTATTTATCTCTCGAAAAAAGTTGAGTTAGCATATGTGATTTGCGCTCCTGAGTTTTTTTAAAATTTTTAAAAGTTTAAAATCGTTTTTCTTAAAGAGTAAGTACCTATGTGTCATTTTTTAATATTTAAGAACATCATTTCACGTATATAAATTAATAGCAATTTTGAATACACCACATTATGAGAGGACATTAAAAATAACATTAAAATTTAAACCTTAAATATTTTCTTTTACTTCTAACAACTGTTTAAAATAATTAAGTACAAATATTTATTACAATATTCTAATATTATACCTTAAGATTGTGCAAAATATGTATCATTCTAGCCTAACTTCTAACCCTATTTTCTTGTGGAATCCCCATTAATGTCACACTTGAAAAAAAATTACCGGTAAACCGGTATTTTCATTTTCATTTACCGAATTACGGGTAAATGAAAAAATCCGTAAATTTACGATCACTACTATGTGCTAATGATTATTTAATCAAATTAATGATTCGTTAATCGGTTTGAATAATAGTTTGTGATGCATTTTAAAAGTAAAATATTTAATTATCAGAAATTATCTACTAATAAATTATTTGTTTACGTTATTTATAGAATGGTGCGGCTGTACTATTGGTTCACTACTTTATTTTGCGGGTATAGGCAGAGTATAAACCTAAGTGGTAGTTTCACTTAGTGTCGGCGCCTTTGATCTTTTGTCTGTCAATTTAAGAAATTACACGATGGCGTTTTGCGGCTTTGCTTGCAACTAACAATTGCAAAATGGGTACGAAAAATAACCTATATACTGGAACAGATGACTGACAATTGACAGAAAATCGCACAACATCAATGTCACCAATGACGTTCCTATAACAGAATGGAACGGTTTATAGGTTAGATTTTTGCTTGTAAATAAATTCAAATAGTTTTAGTTACAATTTCATTCACCTATGCGATACTGCGAAGTGCCGCTGGCGACATGTTAGGGAACTTAATTTAGAGCAATAATGTAGTAGTATCAGATCGTGTTAAAGAACTTTTATAATTATTAATATTTTATTAATCTTTTAACACTTTTAGCTACTCTAAGAAAAAGATACCTACTCATAATTTTTGGAGATCATTATTGAAGATACCATAAAATGGTTAAGCAAGCTGGTTTGCGTTACACTGTATAGTGCAGTGAGGCAAAATAAATTGTAGCAAAAAAAGTTAATAAAGACTTTTTAGTAAAATTTAATTTCCGTTTGTATAAGCTACACCTATAACTGCTTACAATTCTGTACCACAGAGGTAAAGTGTCCATTTTTACCCATTATGAAGTGTATACGATTTCCTTAATCTGCAATTACAGAAAATGGTATACTTAGACTTCATAATGGGCAAAAATGGGTTTTGACACTTTACCTCTATGATACAGAAATAATTCAAATGATTACGTTTAAAAAACGTTTCTTAGAATGTTTACAGTTACGCTTCTGGAATGTATTCAGACGCAACGTTTCTTTTGAGATGCTTCTGGGCGCGAATATTCTATACTTGTTCACGAATATTTTCTGGTTGTTAAAGGAAATACTTAAAAAGGAGAGTGTAGTTGAGTATTTTTGGGTTGTAGGGATGGTGGAAATAAACGTTCGTTAGAAATAATATAATTTTAATTTAACAATATTTTGAAGACAGCTATTATTTATTTTAAAGGGCATCAGAAATAATCTAAAATATATATGTACGTATCTTTTTATATATTTCCTATTGTTTCTTAATAGAAGTTTATAGTGTTTATATTGTGTGTAAATATTATTAGAACTATTATAGAATGTGTATATATTTCATTGCTCGAATAGTTTCCTTATATTACAGAATATTCTTAAGCAATCCCATTTGCGCTTTGTAGAGGAATTCTCAGAATATACGTGTTACTTTGGAAGACCCACCGATTTCCAACTATGCCACTATTGGTTTTGATAATGTAAAAACAATTGAATTATGTGCCCCTATTTTACAAAGCGTATATAGGATTGAGCTTAAGGCATGAACTATTATAATCGAATAATTTTATCAACACCGCTTTGAAATTTAGTGTTCAAGTACTTCAAGTAATACAGAAACCTAAATCGACAAAATATGTGGTTCGAATTAGTGAGTAAAATTTACTTTTACTCTTTCAATTTTCAACAAAAGATTTACAGATCATGTGAGTACCTAACGCATGATTATCTAGCATCTCTGCACAGTATTAATTATGTTCAACTACCAAAAGTTATTGTTAAAGATTTCATAATATTGTAGGTCGTTTTAGAAGAATTTTATTAAATATTTTAAAGTGTTGCACGGCGACTCCACCAGAAGTGAACACTTAAAGCATATATTTTTACAAGGTTGTTTAAGTACTAATAATAATTACTGTGGTTGTCACAAATAAGGACACAACATTTAATGTCATTAAAATAAAATTTATAAGCAAAGCGAGACTTATAAACCCTTGCAGTTTTTATTTTTATTTTGGACAGCTGGTGGTTTTTTAAGGAACATATACATACATGTATTATCACAGACAATGGGATACACTAGTCCTTCTCCTTCTATAAGTTTGAAAAAAAAAAACACGGGGTGATAACTCGTGAAGTAAAAGATCTTTTGAAGGGAATAAATTTGTATCTGAAATTCGAATATTTAAAATACGTATTCGAAATACAAAATGCTATACCATTTGAAACATTTTGAAGCCTTTACAAAAAAAAAAAGATTATAAAAACGCATCCTAATTCTATTTAACAAACGTGAGGTTTTCTTTTACCTTATGTTATTTTTCTTCAGTATTTTAGTCTGTCCATTAGCATCTAGCTCGATTATTAGATTTGGGCTAATTTCGGCTAGTGTAGTTAAAAAAGCATTTAGGGATAAACTTGATAATGATTGGCAGAGTAGGTGGGATAATACCTTAAATGGGAGGTGGACTAGGAAATTTATCGGTAGCGTTACACGTTTTAGGGAAATGAGCGTTAATTTGTCGTATCAGGCGGTAGAATTAATAACAGCTCACGGTAACTTTAAATCATATTTATGTAGAATTGGAAGGGTTAATGATTCGCTTAGTGAATGTGGTGGGGTAGATACAGCGGGCATGTCCTATTTGAATGTCCACTCATTGATGAGTGGCGGTTGCGTACGGAAATTAAGGCATTAGCTAAGGGGTTAAATTGGCCGCGAAGCGAAACCGATATTAGACATAATGAGTCGTTCGGATGGTGGGAATTTCTTACTAATGTTGCTAAAGAGAGATAGCTTACAGCATGATATTTAGATAGTTAGTAGGGTAGCACGTTTATAAGTGAATATTTCATGCTCTTTAGTGCTCGGAATTTGTGTTAAACTATATTATTATCATCGTTAGGGTATATAAATAAATATTTAAAATATGTATAGATGTTTAATTTAATTACTATTGGTTATAATCATTAGGATTAAGGTATTGTTAAGCATTAGAATAGGTATTGTTGTTGCTTTGCTTGCTATTACGTCATTACTTCCTTCCTTTCCAACTTCCAATTTGTCAAAAACGGAGCAGCTACGTGAAGACGGTACGGCTGTCGGAATTAAGGAAAGTGCTCTTGGTATCGCCTGGCTGTCTGTCGCAATATAGATCGGCTTATGTTCATAAGCCTTTGATTGATTTCGTTACACAATTCAATTTTGCGTATGCCTCTGTTTGAAAGATTGTGACATATTTTTCTAGAGGAAGGTTGATCATTGTATTTCGTAACCGGCTATAGATTCCAACTCTAGTCCCGTTTTAGGTTTGTAAACCAGATTAATTCCCAAACTTGTTGAATTGATTCCTGCTTATCCGATCCGTGGTTTCCATCTCGAAATTTCTGTTAAAAAGATATGTCAAAATCATTTCGTCTGATCTCACTCCCAAAAAGGTTGCCTTCCACATAATAGACAATATTGTGATGTATGTCCAGTACATCATATTTGGTCTTAACACCTATGTATTTCAATGCGCTCTTCTAGCCAACATGGGTGTTGTTTTAGTTTTCGTTTTAATTCATTTAAGCTGTAGCTCCAGCTAAGCTCGGATTCAAGAATGACACCAAGATATATCAGTTCCTCTCACGGCTTTATTTCTTCACTGGGAATTTAAGCAGTCTAGCTTAAATTCAGCTTAATTTGATAATATTACGGTCTTTTGAAAGAAGGACTCATTAACCCTAGCGTGGTCAAGATCTGGAACATTAAGTTATCGTCCAACCTGGGTAAACCAGTTACCCACATTCATGTTTCAATTTTTGAGGTTTTCTGAACGAACAATTATTATAAATATATCATGTTTGTAATAAAATTATACAAATAGAATGTTATGTCGTATATTTTGCAAACAAATAATTTAAAAATAATGTTTAGAAAATTAAGTTGTATTCTGATTGTATTTAGAAAACTTAAACTACTATTCTCACTCGGCACCATCTTGACAGTCAACAAAGAAAAACTTTTGGACCTCCTTTCTATGAGTGTTGCACATAGTCTTGCCACATTCGCAGCATTTAATTTTTGATTTCCTACCTTCTCTTCGTGTACAAAACTGACATCGTTGGCTTGTGCCATGGTATGGTACTTCTGTGAGGAGCTACTCTTTCTCCATTTTCTATAAGAAATAGTCGAATGGCATTAAGAGTAGGTTTTTGCATACCTTTAGAATTTCTTTCTCTATTTTTTCACGTTGGGAAGTGCAAGTTGTTGAAATAGTATCTGAAGGAATTTTCTGCGTTTTCCTTTACGTGTACACCATTCAGGAATTTTTTGGGAAAATATTATAAAAGCGTTTAGTGCTGCTATGTCTATAATTTCAACAACAAAAAATGCTTAGGGGCCAGCGTTTTGTAGCTTAAACACAAGAGTATTCCCGCGTCATCTTGTCTCCAATATCCACAGCACCTTTAGTGACATTGTAGTGCAGATTTATGATTGGCTTTTTCTTCCTTTCTTCGTTAGCTACTCCCGCATCGTTGAATTGTGTTGATAACGAAATAACTGCTTTTTTGCAACAACATATGAAGTGAGGGTTATTGTATGAGTAAAACCAAATATAGAGGAACGTTCATCGCGCCTAGTGTTACCAAGAAATTCTTGTGGAGTCCCTCGCTTATTTATTCGCAGCGTTCCGGTTACTATTGGTTTTTTTATAGAGTCCTTCTGCTACAGGAATGGAAGTAAAAAAATTGTCAGTAGTGACTCCTCTGCGTGTTCTAACGTAAGGTATCTAGTACTGTATCTAAAAATCTGTTTGAATCTATTTCTAGAATGCACTGCAGTAAAATATGGCTGCTTGAACATAGCATTTTCAGTCCACATTTCTATTATGTGTAGTTTTCTTCCGCGATTTCTGCCACTGGCAATCAGGACATAATAAATGCTTGCAATTCTTCTAATTTTACATCAATCCACTGACTTGGATTTGGACTTGCTTCATTTTTCTTATCCGTATATGCGTTTTCCCACATATTTGTGTATCCACATATGTGGTTCAGCGTATTATCAGTGATAAAAAGCTTGTATGTATGTACGAAGGGTGATGTTACACTGTGACCTAAGAGATCTATTGTGTCTCCTATTCTTGCTGTTTTACGGCTAGCCTTCCAATCCTATCCCTTTCAGAAAGTGTAGAAGGCTTCAGGTTAGGTAAGTCTCCTTCTTCGATTTCACGTGCTTCCAGGTGCAACGCTCTTGCGTTGCACAGTGCTACGCAATTTGAGAGGAGATGGATGGGTTCCTGTTCCCCACAAAATCTACATTCAGATTTCTTTGCGAATGCAAGCTTACTTAGATATCCTTTTGTACTTTGCTTTATTCCCTGGTAATTTTGGAGACAAAAAGCTTAAATGCTTCTAGTATTGAAGTGAGCTGTAAACTAATATGTAGTATGTAAATTTATATTCTAGATATTTTTAAAAAGTATTTACCTTGCATTTTTGAGACCAACAGATCCACTTACAGAGCACGTTTTCTTATTGCAGGGGGTGGTTCAGATTGCCACTGGAAACCTGATTTTAAAATGTAACATGTTTCAGGATCCCCATCCCACTTGGCAAGTAATGTTGCAGATATCCCAGTAATATTACATTATTTACTAGACAGCGATGTTAAACAAAAACATGTTACTGAAATTTTGCAGCAACATTAAATAATGATAGAATATTGCAGGCCATTGCAGTAACATTTCAATGTAATCAGGAAAAAATATTTTAAAACAATGTTGCAAAAACAAAGACTTTGTTGTCAGAAATGTTGAGGTAATATTTAGTTGTAACATTGCCATATTTACAAGGTGAATCATTACAAGCAATGTTACAACATTTGCGCTCGTAACATTAACATATTTACATTTTATAAAGTGTAAGATAGGTACATATGTTTCTGCAAATATAGAATTTTGAAAACACAAAATTAATGCAGCAAATTTTCTCTATAAAGTAAATAATGGTGATGATATTTTTTAACATTTTTTGTAGCCTATAATAATCATGTTAATGGGGTTGTAGTTGCGCATTGCGCACTTGTAAAAGTTAGCATCGCTTGCCATCACAAGTTTTTTCGTACAGCGCATACACGAGTTGGCCTGAACCTGTGAACCCCCTCTTTCACAATAACCGGTAATCGTGACTGGACAGAGCGTGGATAGGACTATCTTGGGATTGTGCGTCGCAATTGTTTTGATGAGAAAAAATTCCCATCAATAATGAATCAACATTATCAGGTAAGTTTTATTTATAATGCTAAAGTAAAGTGTTTTTGACGGTGTCTTTTTTTTAATTTCAGAGAGAATTAGAAGAAATATTGTACTCACAGGTACAGAATACGAAATAACTGTCATGGAATGGTTTCGTTATGCAAAACAAAGATTTGATAGAAAAACAGCAAAATGTTCAAAGGAATAAAATGAATTCGGGGCGTTTTTCTTATGTGTTGTGAGTTTTTGTTTAGATTCTATTCATGTTAATTTATGTGCCCCATAATCTGTTTCCAATACTGAAGTTTATTAAAATGGAATTTAATGTATTTTTTTTTTATCAATAAGTGCCTTTATTGTCTTCTGTAAGCAGCATTTTACTTTTAAAGTATTTATTAATGTATTCGTTTTTACTTAATAGCTATTTATAATATTATTCACAGTATTACTATTTAGTTTTTAATAGAAGTATATGATATATGATTGACCATTAATGTATCTGGAAAAATAACTACAAAAAAAAGAATTATAATGTTTTATTATAAAAATGTCTTATCTATTATATTTTTCTGGCATTAATGTTTAATGTTAATATTGTAATTTTAGTAAGTGAAGATAAATTCGTATAAGCAGAGGGGTCCGATCTATCGAGGGTAACATGAAATTATAAAATTAACATTGAATTTCAATGAGACTGATTGAGATTCCGTTTTATATTAATTAATATAACCTCTCGATAAACCTCAACATCATGTTTCTTGTATATTGCAGCAAGAACTTTTGGAGTAAATAAAAGATCCTAATAGAAACATTAGCGTGGATATATTTATAGAAACATTAATCGTCATGTTAAAGTAATGTTACTCGAAGACCTCGTATTAACATTACTGGGAAATCTTGTTTCGTAACATTTCGCTTTAGGCGGACATTAAACCGTCGTTAGAAATGTTACTGCATGTGGTACATTGTATATATTTTTGTAACATTTCGCGTTACAAGATAACATTTAGACGACGTTATAGTCATGTTATTTTGCCAAGTGGGATGTGTTATTGAATTATTGTGAATATTGGAATTACTTTCTACATCGTATTCATCTGGCAACTCTATTTCTTCTTCTACGTTGTCTTCTGTATTACTATATGTAAATGTACATATACTGTACATCCTCATCACTAATTTCATAGTCATAATCACTGTCACTATCTCCTAATGCTTTAGGTAATTATCTGTTAAATATTTACTTGCCTTGATGACTATGTGAAGTTACCCATTCAACTGAAGAAATTTTATGTAGCAGCGAATACTGCACACATCAGATTTTTGCAAGTTCGATTTTTTATAGGCCGGGGTATATTTAATACGTAGCAGGCCAAGCGGGGCAACTAGGTGCCACGCACAAAATTCTTATTTATTACAAAAGTAAATTAGATAAATATATTATTTCATGAAAAATATGCTTGCATAAGCATTTTCGCAGATTAAAAAAGTTTGACAATATGGCGTTAAAAAAATTAGCGCTAGGGTAACTCAATCACCCCCTTTGGTCACGCGAAGGGTAAGAAGTATTTGTAGAAGTTGGAAGGGTAAAATTTTAATTTAACACATATTGAAAATCAAAATAAAGAAAATCAATTATTAAATTAGCGTCATTTACGCATTGTGTAATTGTCTATAACGTAACAGAAAGAATAAAATCTAAATCCCTAAGTTATTATACTCACACTCTATTTCATGAGTTACACTTTGATTACATACCTATATTTCTAAAATAATTTAAACGAATAGAAAGAGAAATTCCGATTATCCCTGTTTTAAGTTTCATTAAAGCAATTCGAAATTAACATGAATCAATAAGCGGAACATCATATGTTCGGTCGGCGCGGAGTGGTATTGCGCATGACACGGCTTCGCTGCCCAGTCTGTATCATAGCGAAAATAAATCCAGTCGCGGTCCGCGCGATTACAGTTGGAGCGAGTTTGTGTGCTTTCCCGTCTGACACTTGCTCACTTAACAAGACTGGAACAATAAATAAACACGTACCGGAGTAAGAACTGCCGCCGTGCGCCAGCAAATTTGTATGAAATAAGGTGTTTTGCGCTTAAATTGCTGCCCTGTTTGTTGTGGTGTCTTTACGGATCTTCTATGAGTGTCTCGCGAGGGTTGTTCTTTGTTATCGACACTTGAAACAATAGCCCTTGTTTCAAACAGTGCGAAAAAAAATCGAGGCAACATGTATGTATTTCAAATATTACTCGAGCTTCACACCCTTTCTCGAAATTAAACTGCTTCTTTCAAACTGCATCCAATTACATCAGTTCATAAACTGTGGTCGTTTACGAGTCAATATGGTTTTATTTTATTTTTTGTTTTTATTTATTGGTGTTTAAATAAAATGTCTTTGAATGGTAATTTGACATTGTTTGTGTGCGACCAAAAATATTCTTACGGGCTCGTTTGCAAATTAAACTTACAATCAATAAATGTAGTATGTTGCATGAAATGCCAGAAACTATTTTATGTAATGTTTCCATATGTACTGTTAGAAAATTATTTTAAATCAGGACATGGCTAGAATATTTCCCAAAAAATTCTAAAATTAATCCTGTTTGTGGCTATCCGCATACATGAACAATAATTCTTTCTACATATAGAACTCAAATTCCCCAAACTTTTAATTTTATTTACTTATATATACGTGAATGAAGTTCATAATTAATACACCTACAAGTAATTAAATACCTTGACAAGAAAAACAGGTATTTATTACAAAATTTTTTGAGTCTCTTGTTACTACTTAGAGTTAGATTCATCAATTATAATTTTCTTCTTTTTAACAAATAAAGGAGTCGATCTTAAGTTATCCATTTTCTAAAAAAATATCATTGAAAAGGAAGAATTTTATAATGCAACTTAGGATCTAAACACGTCAATTCAGCTATTTTAACTGCATTTTGCTATTCAACCTAAATGGAAATATTGGGTTAGATTAAAATTGTTTTATACGTGTAATCTTTTTTATAATAAATTTCAATAATTTTAAAGCACTGCTTCCTGAATATCATAATGTATATGCTATTTGCTATATACAGTCGCGAGCAAATGTTATAGGCACCCTAAATTTTGGGCAAATATCACAGTAAGAAATAAGAAAATAAAAACTTGTAGGTAATACATTATAAATATGTAGTATTTTAAGAGATCTTATTAATTTGCTTGCATATTAGAGTGTTTTTAGTGCAGCTATAATACTTTTTAGATGGGAGGGGGAAAGTGACATCTCGGAGACTTGAAAATATATAAAAAAAAATAATACATTTACAAACGGTATGTATAAAGACTATTGTAACCATAAAGACGATTATATAAACGTTGAAATAACTGTCACAAAAAAAATGCAAAAAACATGAAACCCATTAGTTTTGTTAAAGGTGCCTATAACATTTGCTCGCGACTGTATATGTATAACGAAAGCTACTTAATAAACATTCTACTTTATTTTTGAATGTTTATTAATTTTTGTGCCAACATATTTTATGACTCAATGAGATATATCTGTACTTATTTGGATGGTTCAAATAAGTATGAATATAAATTTTCAATCGCATTTGAACATCTAGCACACATAAATCCACAAATTTTGAGCCCCAAATGCAATTACTTCAAGCGCTACAGCGTTGAACCATTTATAAAATAGTATTTCAGTATAGACGTAAATGAGTTATTAAATTGACAACTTAAGTGATGTTTTGTAAGATTATATGAGAAACAATTCCTACAAATGATGTTTTTGAGACAAATGACTGAGAATAGGCCATTTAAGTTTGGTATTCAATTTATCTTACGGCGGCAAAAGTTTTTTGTTTTATTTAACATAAAAATGAGATGGTGTTTCTTTTTTGCGAAAATCGGTCGGTAATGAAATTTTCAGCAATTCAATTGAACTTACTCGGCATGTTTAACCAATTCATTTTCTTTAATTTAATTTTTAATTTGTTAGTTTAGTTTTTATTATTTATTAGTTATTTCTTATTTCTTTTTTCTTTATATGGCTGATTTTATAATCATTTTTGATTTTATAAATCAATAAATTACTACTACTACTACTACTACCCTTTAAATTTAACAAATATATCAATTTAGTTGAAGAAAAAAAAATAAATTCCTTTGTGAGGTTCTTCTAATCGTCGGTATGATCTTTAAAAGCATTAAATAGACTTATTTCTTTGAGTATTTAAAAAAGAAAATTATTGAATTGATTTACTAAAATAATTACCTACATTAATTTAACTGTTCCCCATTAAAAATGGAGTATGTTTATTTTAATCGTTTTAAACTGTTTTATTGAAATACTTATTGTCTTTAATTGTGAATGTTTATGCGTTATTGTTGACTGGTTTAAAATGGCCTTCTTTCACGTAGGAACGGAGCTTCTCAAATGAACAAATTTCCGTTGTAGAGTAATTCAAATCACATTTGAACACTTATTCAATCAAATACCTACAGTTTTTTCCGGGTTGCATGCGACACTCTTAATATTTGATGCTGAAAATCAAATAACGTTTCAATTTGGAAATATTTTTTACTTTTGATGCGTTGAAAAGACGTGAGTTTCAAAATATGAAATTTATCTATATTTCTAGATAGTCAATAGTAAAATGTATATTTGACATTTAACATGAATGATTGAAAATAAGCACCATATGTTTTTCAATAGTGGAATTTCATATTCCTAGTCGATAATATAATATGCGTGACGGTATTTATTAGTTGTACATATATGTATGTATATTATTGTGAATATATATTTTTATCACCTTTGTTGGATAAATAAGTAAGAGCCTGTGTTTACACAGTCTGTAGATAAAATACCCCACAATACTCATATCTTTGGTATTATGTGATTTTTTGGAAACCTCTAGTACACTTTAATGCTATATTCATAAATAGTTGCAAAAATTAACTTAACATTTTTTGTTTTCCAACTATGACGCAATCATTTGTTTTTTAAGTTACAATGGCACTTTTTTTCTAACATGAAAAATTCTCTGCTTTTTTACCGAATATGATGATACTCCAGGCGCCCCTCCCGTACAACACAAAATACAAATTCTGAAAAGAAAATGCTTGAAGAAATAATAACCGTTCTTGCAATTGCTCAAAACAAAAGAAAATTAGCACTATCTAACATCTGCAATAGATTGTTAAATCTCCTCGGGTTAGTCAATTTAAAACCGTTTGTATATCAATTCGAGTCTGTTTATTGCACTAACTAGCACTATTTATTTTTCAAAAGTACAGTTATATATTTTTGATCGATCGTAATCGATAATATAGGTGACTATATTGGTAGTTATACAAATACATTTCAAATAAATTCAAATTTATATTAAGCCAACCTTAGTGGACGAAGCATGTCTGCATTGGTTTCATTGGTTTTTAGATAAGACAAGAACCGTCGCTTAGCTGTAGCGTCTTTGATGTTGTGTTTCCAAAAAAGGGCCTTAGCGGTGTTGCATTATTTTAACACCAGATGCCTCAGCTTTCTTTTCTCATTTACAGAGCGTGTGTTAGAAGGAAGTGCAATCTCGAGTCAAAATGACCATTATTCATTATCTACGTCATCCTAGAAATTGCGAATACATAATTGTGTGGAATTTGAATGGTACATAATAAAGAAATCTAGCGTGATAACAACGCTCATAATTATTCTTAAATAGAATAAAAAACCGGCAATCTTGAGCAGATAGTTTATTTTTATAAATCCATAGTTCAATCAGTTACGTTTCGACCAATACATCGGCCTTCCTCAAACTACAATTATCAAATTTAAATTGTTAAGAGATAATGTCTTAAAAAAACAAATCTATCGAATCAATTAGAAGAAAGTTCAAAATCGTTAAAATTAAAACCACAAAAACTGAAAAATTCTTTATATATCAATACTAGTAGTACTTGTAGTAATGATTAGTATTGTTATAAAAAGAATTTTTCATTTCTTAATTTTAACGATTTTGGACTTTTTTATTAATTGACTTGACAGGTAATCACTATTATTAATTATTTTTGTTTTCCACATATCTCTTAACAATTTAAATTTAATAAGGGCGATGTGTTGGTCGAAACGTAACTGATTAAATTATGGATTTTTGAGAATAAACTATCTGCTCAAAATTGCCGTTTTTTTTTTCTTCTAATCCTAATAATAAATAAAGTACAATAAGAATACAGAAAATAACGATAAGTTGAATTAAAATCGCGGTAGAATTACTCCAAGTTTAATTATTTTCGATCACTCTCAACAACTGTCAAGATTAACGTCAGAAAAATAACTGCCTAGGCGCCCTCTCTGTAACAGTGCTGTCAGAAGGCCAAAGTCGTGTCCACGGACCCGTTAAAAATGCAGAGTGTTGCTTCTTGTATTTTATCTTAGCTGTTCGCTGGTTTTATCATTTTGTATTAATACATAAATATTTAAAACTACAAAAATTCTTGAAACGTTGAAATAGCATTTTCATTTCTCTGAGTATCCGTTTAATAAACAGACAGTCGTAAAGTTGAAAACAACCTATTTAACTTTTGTCCGTTAATATATTTGTTAAAAGTACTGAGACATTTTGACGCTAATGTCTTGTTAGTCTACCTTAGACGACGATATAGCGAATTCGTTTAATCAAACTGGACACATTTCCAATTGGCACCTTCATCATAGCGGAATTTATTGCGCAAATTACGACGCCCGTTAGGTTGTCAAGCGTATTAGGAGACAAATTGGTTCACGGCAACATCAATTGAGGTTCATTTGACTTCTTGCGTGGCCCCAGCTGCGTGTCAATTATTTTCATCTAATGGATTTCGATTGTACTGGAAGGGAAAAATCGTGCTCCGAATCTTTTGTATTTAAATTCCTTTATGTGGGGTTTTTGTATCGGCGAAACGGCGAAATTGTTACGAGGATGTTCGTATTTTATAGAGGCGCAGAAATAACACGACGCGTTGTCGTAAGCTATTACGTTAACGATCGCATTAAAATTAATTGCTGTTAATATGATGCTGTAACAAAGACACTCTCTAACATACATAAATGAAAATGTATGCGAGTTTATGAGTTAAAAACGTAGTTGTAGAGAAATTGCAATTTTATCTAATTCTGGGGAAATTCCATTTTCCCCTTTATTTGGTTACTCTTTTTTTGTTGTGGGTTTAGTTAGTATTCCTTATATTCAGACATAAATTTAAAGTAGCTATGTACTGAGAAAAGCGGCTGGGTTAATACATCACAAAATATAGTGTTACTCTTTTTATGTTAGTTCAAAACAAAATGATGCTGAAGAGATCCGTTACTATGTTTGATGAAAACACATACGTTGCGTAACTCTTGTTGATGAAATTAGCAGTTGATTTAGTGTAACACTAAATATGTTGAAATATCATAAAACTTACAGCATTAGGTACATTAAAGAAATGGCAGAGGTAACTTCTCAATTATTTATTTAACAAGCTCAATGAGTTTATTTAAACAATAAGTATCGTTTAATTAACAAAGTGAATGCTTTTAAAATATAAGAATTTATAGGCTAGCCAAAATTGCAGTTAATTTAATGCAATTATGATGTTGAAATTACATGCCCAAGTCTACTCCCCGTTTTTCAAAACACGTGCTCTGATATAAACATCGTTTATTATGATACGTTTCTGATTGTGATACGTTTCGCCCGGAACTTAAATACGTGCACAATTTGCAATTGCTTATGTACTAGTAACTTTCGTATTATTGTCAGTTTCGCAAATTTTATTTTGTTGCGTCCTTTATAACCTAATTCCTTGTACAATTAAGATTAATTTCTATTTAATCGTAAATATTAAATTATATGAGTGGACATACAATGAATATGTAACATACCAATTTTCCTGATTTCGAGAAGTACTTTAGAAAGTATCTATTTTTGTACGAGTGGGACGAACTTTTCTTCCATATAGCAGCAAATACGTTAAATATACTTATAGAAATTATTGTACAGATGGCGCTGCTTCTATTTCACTGTGATAATGATGCACATTCGAAACCATAAGCATACTGGTTACCGATAGAAAATATTAAGCTGGTGCATTTATCAGGTAAATATCTAGTAATAGGAGGTGTGATCATTAAAGCGCATATGATATACGGGTACAAACGAAGTGCAATCGAACCGCACTACGTTTTTTGATAAAGTTGCGCCAGGTTCACACCGGTTCGTCGATATCACTGACATTTTGCGCTAGGACATTTTTATTTTTGTTATTTATTAAGGTAAACGTTGTTTCAAAACATGAATTGATTTTTCGGAGTAATTTATTGCAAATAAATCGTGTGTAATTTCTGCTGAATTGCCACCGTAAAATTGTTTCACAATCCTCGGGCCTATAATATTCCATATTGTTTTTTCATAAAATTACTGACCGCGATCAAAACTTAGTAACCGTTATAAAATTTGAGGGTCGTACCCGTACGCTAATATCTATCAACGCCTTGTTAAGAAATAAGCGAAATGAATCGAACCCTGACTAAATTAAAAGTGAATTTACGTTTGCGTTTACGCATGCGAATCGTTTCCTCGCCCCGTAGTAGACGGAATGAGGACTATGTTGAATTGATTTAAATTCAAAAGATGGATGTGGTGATAGCGTTTTGTAGTAGTTAGACAAAGATAGAGAATAGAGGTGAGTGCTTGCCGTTAGCCAGCGATAGCATGCGGATTGGAGATGGTAAATCGCAGCGTATATCTGACATACAACCGCCCAGGAGAATAACATGCGTATTTCTCGACTTTGTTAACTGATAGAAATCACATTTTCATCCTTCTTTTATTCATGTTACGAAAGTGCGCTCTTGGTATACGAAATTTCCGACCAACCGTTTTTTTATTATTCTCAGTCGCTTTTCGTTTTATTGCTCCCAATTCTTGGTAATTTTAACCCAAAACGCATAAAGTGTATTAAAAGGTCCCATTGAAATTATTTTGTATTATGTAGTTTAATAAAGGCTATGTTTTTGAGGTATATTATAATATAGCTTCCACATTTTTGCCCTGCTAATCCTCATAATGGGTGAAAATCGATAAAATATTCGTTACTCGATGTTGGAAGAGTGGATATCCGATATGAAAAATATCAAGAAGAAAATGCAGTATGGAATGTTGATATTGAGTTTCGAATATTGCGCAGCTTTGCCATTGACATTCCTATTATATTTACATTATTATACATCGCTTGTTCCAGAACTGGCGATATACAGGCTGATTCAAATTAAGTGCGCACCATGGCTATCTCCGTTATTATTGATTCTAGAAAGTAGGTTAAATTAGCAAAGTATTAGGATTTTTAACGCTGATTAATATGCAATGTACGAGAAAACAATTGAAGTGTAAGTTTGATTTCTAAGAAATTTTGACATTTATATATTTTTAAAATTTAACACCCTGTATATTGTTTAAAAAATGAAAGATATTTTAATTTATGATGTAAAAGTATCAATACTATCTTAAAACGAATAATAAAGAAGTTATGATGGTTTTAATTTTGTAAAATGTAGAGCAGTATAAAGAATCAACTTTTAACAAAATAGATACATGTCTTTGCGGTTGATGTTTATTTTAACATATTACATCTTAAAATAATGTCGTGGAAATTAAATTGAAAAAGGGAAAGTAAATGCATAATTCAAAAGGTGGTTTATGAATGTATCACCTTTATTCTCAATACATTTTCGTGTCTGCTTGAGTACACTCTGGGTAGCCTCATAGATTGTCCTTCATCAATTGGCCAAAAACCTCCTTAACCTTATTTTGCAATTCGTTCACGTTGTTGTACCGGATCTGTATATCTGATCTTTTAAATATCCCCAAGAAAAAAGTCTAAAGGTGAAAGGTCAAGAAAGCGGGCTGGCCATCGAATTGGCGCATTTGTATCAATCATTCGCGATGGGCTCCAAAATATGCTAACACTGTAATTTCTATCTCATCGTTGATAAAGATATTTTTCTTTGTTCCTTTCTTCTTAAATAAGCAATTGTGTTGCCTAAATTGTCTGTAGAGTTTTCGAAAGTAACGTCGATCTGGCTGCTGTCCTAAAGGATACTGTTCTGCATAATATTCGACAGTCCTTATTGAATTTTTGCCGCATACAATGTAATGCTTCCAGCATATCGTGTTTCTCCAAATGGGAAAATACCATGGTGACATATTATTATAACTAAGAACTAAATAAAAAGAAAACTGTTCAAGCTACTAATGATAATAATGTAATAACAATTAGAAAGTAAAAAACACAACACAAAAAATTAAATAACCAACACTGTTTTAATAATTAACGTGTAAAAATTTAAGCTCAGTGCGTTTTTGACAGTTTCAAACAACATACTATTTGCTTTGAGTTAAAGTGAAAAAAGGTTACCATAAATTTTATATATCTTTGGCATCAATTAAAAATTACCATAACTTCTTTAATATTTGTTTTAATACAATATTGTGTTAAAACTTTTGTATCACAAACTAAAATATCTTTAAACAACATACAGGGTGTTCAACTAAAAAAAAAATATATAAATTTCAAAATTTCTCGTAAATGCGTCATGCAATTGTTTTTTCGTATATTCATATTAATCAGCGTTAAAAACCTACTTTCTAAAGTCATAAAAAAAGATAGCAATGGTGCGTATTTAATTTGAATCACCCTTTATATAAATTATCGGCGTTAAAAAGAAATGGATTTGTTGGTGCTTACATCACCAAAGTGTTTCATTGTTCCCCTAAATTCTCTCTCAATCCTGGGATAAAATATAACTTGGCACTTATTTACCTATTCAAGTAACTTTTTGCAATTTTTATTGTAACAATCATGCATTTTAAAGTGTTGCTGCTTATTATAGCATTATACTAACAATAAATATAAAAATGATGGACGACCACGAATATACATGTAAGGCCGATTGCATTGCGCCATATGCGTATGAGAAAATGCAATCACCCGCAGGTGTTATTTTTTAATTACACATTTGTTTAAGTTATCTCGCGTGTTTCGTGCACGTTCTAATTTTTTAAACACGACAAACATGTTTGATAGTTAATTCGTTTCTTAAACTAAAAATTCAAACAATGGAAGGGTGTTAGACAATGACGACAGAATGCTGCAAAGAAAATAGGTTTGGGCGTGAACGTATATTCAGACTTTATGAAATTCATTAGTTCTTGTTATTGCCTCATATACCGGCTACATAAAATATAAGTATGCATTGTGTGGTATACGTACTATGTAAGACTTGCGTATCACTATTCTGATTACTGTTAAATGTAAATAACTTGAATTCCGGCCGAACCTTTACGCATATCCTCATTTAAAAGCCGGATATGTCGATGGAGAATTTTTATTTTTTCCGCACAGTGGGATTGCTTTATCCAGTGCGATAAGTACTTGAGTACTTAGTACCTATACGATAGTGGTTATCGTGAAAAGGTACATACACACTTGCATGTAGGATGTAGGATACAATGTGACGACCTTTAATATTAGGTTATGAACGTGACGTAGTCTATTCACTTCGGAATTAACTTATACCATGTTCAAAGATTCTGTTTGAACATTAAGTATGCATCAATACGTTTGCGTAGGTGTTCGGGCCGTGCAGAGACGTGACAGCCTGTAAGCACGTGTCTTATTTCGACGTTGAAAACCGAATAAAGCTTTTATATTTAACGTGCTTTTTATTCGATATAGGTATATATCTGCACGTATGTATGTACATATTCACATATTATCTATAAATAATGATGATTAGACAATTCATGCACCATTAACCATGTTAGAAATGAAAAATGACGTAGGGGAAGGTGGGGCAAGATGGGAACATTAAGCTTTAGAACACTGCATCAGGATTGTAAATTGATATACAAGGTTCTAAGTACGCTTTTTTTTGAAAAGAAATGTGTAAATACACGCCCCCATGGTGGGGCAAGATGGGGTTCCAGTTAAGAATGGGTCGTACCATAAGTCTAGGTAATAGGTAAAAAATAGATTCTTAAAATATTCTTAAAAACATGCAGGAACAAAGCTTAAATTCTTAGAACGAACTACTTAAAATAAAAAAAAATACATAACGATAAGAATATTAAACTTAACCTTCACAATTGAGACAATAGAAGACGAACTCATCCACGTTATTCGTACAGCTCCATGTACCCAACCTCGCCATCCAGGCATTGTATCAATACTTCCCCTTACAATACTAACATTGAGCGTCATCTTCCACAACAGAAGAACTTGATTATTCCTTGACGTTTTCTAAAAATTCATCTCTTTGCTTTCCTTAAAAATTCGGCTTCTCTTGATCTTTCTGTTTCTTCTTTGTCACTTTTTTTCCTTTAAACTACCCTCAGCACTTCTAGTTGCCTTAGGGATTCTCAGACGTCAATTTTCTTGTAGCAGATTTTTATACGTAGTGCTTGTAAGGATTGTTGTCTTTCCCTTGTTACGCTTTGATTGAACCTGTACTTTATTCCTAACATGAGAAAATAGGCATTATGTCTCGAAAAAGCACAATGCATATAACGGACCAGACTGAAGAGTGAGATAATGATGTCCCATGTTGCCCATACCAATAGCCCCAATCTGCCTTTTGGGACATTTTCTGGTTATGTTAATAATAACATATTAATATTTGAAATAAACACAATAACGCACTATAGAAATACATGCAATACATGTCAATTAATAAGCACAAAAAAATGTAGTTGTAATAATTACTTCATGCTTCGATACTGGCCGATGAACTCACCATCAAAATAATAACGAAATCTGGAAGTGCAAAGTTTACGCACAAACAGCAATAACTTTGTTATTACGACTAGTAAAGTTTCCTACGTACAACAAACATAAAACAGCACTGTTAACACTTAGACTGCTATTATTTGACAGATGCTACTGCGCGTTTGTAGATAAGACGATTTCCCATCATGCCTCGGGCCCATCTTGCCCCACCTTCCCCTGCGCTGATAATATGCAGGGTGGGTATACATTAGCGGAAGAATTATATATGCAGCTGCTCTTTTGCATACTTCTTAATAGAAACACTTAACAATCTAACTTTGTTTCCTGTGTTCGCAAGAGTAATATGAAAAAAAGCTATATGTGGTAACATCGTCCTATGTTACTTAAAGTTTGTATTTATATGCACCAATTTTTGAGGCTGCATAGTAAACCATCGGATGAAGTTTTCATCCTTAATTTTATTTTCCTGTAATAAAGCCACAGCCTAGCAAGCGACAGTCCTAGTAGAAACTCCTGTAAACAATGCACAGAAAGTTATCAAAGTAAGAAGCAAAAGTGATGAAACTTACAAGTATTTCAGGAACATAATTAGATATGCACCGTGGGATATTATGCTTTCAACAAGCAATTCATAAATGTACAGAACGTTCCATATTTTTTGCTTTACCGTGTTTGATGTTATCTTATAAAAATAAATTAAATGAAAGAAAAACACTTGTGTATAAATGTACGATCTGGCCAGACGAGGTTCTTCAAGGTCAATCGTTGAGGCCGCCCTTCTTTTGGCATTACTAAATCGCAAATTAAACAATCCATCAATGAATGGTTACATAATCAGTCCAGAGAGTGATGGCAAAAGTCACTGGGACAGTCTAGCAATGGGCGTGGAAAAGCCCACAGCTAGCAGCTACACAGCCGCAAAAATGAAAGACCTAATAAGAGGGCAAAATTAGGGAACGTCTTCTAAGGAAGAAGATTATTACAATAGATCTAAAAATATCGCGGTGAAATAAGTCCGTAAGCCACTCCAATCTTAATCTAATGTACATATCTACAAAGTAGCAAACTTACAAAAATGAAGAACATATTAGACATACTTTTCACAATTATTATTTACAGAAGAACAAATTCTATATAACAAATTCAAGAGAGAGTACAGAAAGAAAGTGATTTTGGAACAGAATAAAAATATAACAGATAATGAGTTATATAGAATACAATAAGAACAGAAACACAACTAGGAAATACTGACAAAGGGACTATTATGTTGAATCCAGACACATTAAATAATCACTTTACCTTTATAGGCGACAAATTAGCAAATTCCATATCAGAACCAAGCCAAAATGCTTGTAGGCTATTAGAACAACGAAAACAAGAAACACAATAATCTACATTTTTAGATACCGTGACAGCTACTGAAATTTGTCATTAATGGCAGAGTTGAAGAAAAAATACACTACCGCACGCCCCATTTCAAATACGAACAGTTATGTACATCATCGTTATATGTATGAGGCTGTTCGTAGTAGATGTGGCTTCTGTTGTATGTTTGAATTGTCGCTTGACGTTGTTGATTACATACTGGTGAAAGTGGCACATTCCAGCCGTAGTATTCAATGCCATGTATTGATCCAGAAGAACTTAAGGTTTCAAAAATAACACCAATGTATAAACAAAGGAAAGTGAAGATAAGATCTTTGAAGCGGGGTTGAAAAGAAGATTCATGAAATTCTTAGAGAAGATAATGTCTACAATGAAAACCAGCATGGGTACAGGAAAAAAATAGTTCAAGCATATCAGCGGCAGTAGATTTACTAGAAAATGTGACAAAAACTTTCAATGAACGCGAAGACCTGGTATTGACTTGTTGTGATCTATCGAAGGCTTTCGAGTGTGTAAGCCACAATATACTATTAGAAAACTTTTATGGTAATAGAGGATTACAACACAAATTATTGCAATCCTACTTGATGGAAAGGTAACTGACGATTGTATGTGACAACAAAAAGTCTACCGTGGCAAAAATTAACAGAGCGGTACCACAAGGATCCATTCTGGCACCACAGCTTTTCCTTCTGTATATAAACGACATACCAGAGAACGTAAAATGTGTTTATTCGCGGATGACACATCAATTCTAACGAGAGGAGAACCAGGAAATACGGCTTATAGCAACGCAGAGGAAGCGCTATTGTAGGCACAGGATTGGTTTTCAAGTAATAACAAGAAAAAAAGTGCAAAACTGAATTATTAAAAAACGGATTAATTACTATTTCGAACTAAAGAAAAACATGCACAACATAAATAGCAAGGATAAATTGGATATATTTGAATTAATTTTATTATTTACGATGCTATCTTAATTACTGGATTCACTGTACTATGTTGCAATAACATATTTTTGCTTCTAATAGACATTAAAATGTTTTTTCATACATACATTGGGTTTCTTTTCAATTCTTGTCAATAATATTTTGTGGTTAGTAGCGAAAGAGTATTATCTTGATAAAAACTGGAGAAAAAATTTACCCATTGGAAAATAATAAGAGTTTATTTATTTAAAAATTTATATTTTTTTATTTCTTTTTTAATACTTCAATTGACTTTCAGAGATAGATACTACAATCTTTGAAAAACATGGCAGCGTACGGAAATTAGGACATTAGCTAAGGGGTTAAATTGGTCGCGACGCGAAGTAGATATTAGAAGGTTCTTTCCGAAAAAACGTAGAACCAGTTTAGAATTAACAGCCGCATGCGCAGATCGAAATGAACATTCCAACAGGAAAGATATTAGAATAAGGATGAGAAAATCACCATTCCTACAGATTACGGACTAGTACCAGAACCAGTTCAAGAACGGTGAAATCAGTACTTGGTTCAAGGCAAGAACTACTACTAATGACATGCGCAATACATAACGTATTAACATGTTGATATGTTTTCGTGTTTTGTTTATTACTTGTACTGCCAGATTATTTGTTAAATAAACGTCAATATTAATTCTCAATAAGCATCAAGATGACCTGCCATGTTGTACTCCAAATAGGTTAATATTTGTAACAGCTAATTCTAAGTTCTGAAAGAATTCCAACGAATCCTTATCCAGAATTAGTTCTGAACTAGTGGAGAAATCGCGCATGGGTATCTTACAGTTACGAACGGGTTCTGGAATTAGTTCCAAGTACGTTGTTGCAAAGAACCTAGACATAATGGGTCGGTCGAATGGTGGGAATTTTTTAGTAATGCTGCTAAGGAATAGATAGGTTACGGCATGATATTTAGATAGTTAGTAGGGTAGGAGGTATTTTTGAACGAAAATTTTATAGTCTTTAGTGATCTGAATTAGTGCTAAATTATGATTTAGACATGGTTGGAGTGTATAAATAAGCATTTAAGATATAAATCTTCAATTTAATTACTATTGATTAGAATAATTAGAATTAAGCTATTGTTAAGTATTAGAATTGGTGCTGCTGTTGCTTCGTTTGTTTTTAGATCGTTACTTCCATTTTGCTTTAACTTTCATAATGTGTAGAAGTGAGCAGCTATCTAACGACGCCACAGCTGTCGGAACTGAGAGAACGTGGAGGCTGCCTCTTCAAAATGCAGAAGGATAACAATAATTTGCCGGCTATCAGTAACAAGGTCTGGAACTTCTTTCCAGATCCTCTCAGAGTAAGGTTTGTGTCCTTGGTAAGTGCTGAGAGATAACGAAAGTCGTTCCATGTAGTTCCATTTATAGTAGATTCGCCATTATGTAAACTAATCATATTTCAGCATTTTACATAAAGTATTCATATAATTGCGAGCCTACTGTATTATATTTTTGTTATTAACAATCATAGGGAAATTAGTTAGTTAGGGTAGGAACATTTCAATTGTTATGGAATCCATACAGTACTTAGAATAGGTAGCCTCGTGTAGTACCTTTGAGGTGGAGCACGGGGTTGGGATGATTTGCAGTTATTTAGTTTTTTTATAAATAAAGTGTATAAAAACATGAAAAAAATACGAAAAATATTTTTTTGTCAGGGCATTGGTTATAAAAGAAAACATTTCTATAAAGGAGAATTTCATATAAATATAAGTTGAAATATGGGTAAACTCTTCTTCTACTTTGCCATATGGAACATATTATTTTCCATCTTATCTAATTTGATAAATAATTAGTAAAAGCACCACATCCTACATCGTTTCTGTTCTACAATTTAAATGCGATGTAATAAAAATTTCATTTAATTTCTCATCTGCGCTTACTGGCGTTTCACTCATCTTGTTTTACGATACAATAGGCAACTAAAGACATTTCTAGTTTTTATCTTCTTACTAGTTTTACCAATTAGTAGCTCACACCTTGTACTAAACCTAAATACCTCTAATCCTTATTAAGTTTCGCGCTTTCTAAAATTCGCGTTAATTTTAACTGGAAAACTTAGTGAAACTCATCTTACAATAACAGATGCGTGTATGTGTGTATAAATTTACATGTATAGCGTACTTGTAGATATAAATTTACTTATCATACATTCCCTTAAGGATTTTGTTCGCCGCGTACCAAGCGAAGTGTTGAGCTTCCATTAAAGTTCTTGGGGAGCAATTGCCAGTGCTCGACGAAGCTAAAGTATAATTCGAAGTGTTATACACCGAAAGAACGTTACCATTACTTCGCATTCCCAAGAATTTCTTTCCATATTTGCGAGAACTGTAGATATTCGTTTACACTTCTCGCACGCATCGAGGTAAATCATCGCAAATGTGAACGAATGGAACCGTTTCTTATATATATATATTCCGGGCTTTATATATATCAGACAAGAAATGAGAATTGGAGTTATGAGGGTCGTGAAAATATTTCGGGACTTAATTTAGCCGGTGTTGACCTAGAAGCATCGTATTATTGTTGACATCTTGAATATAAATGTTGACTTGCGATCTTGATATCAAATCCAGTATGTAATAAAATTTTGTGTTGGTATAACGAGAGTGCTTTTTGAAGTGTATACAACCTTAATCCATTAAGATTATTGGTTTATTTATTCCGTTTGCAAAAATATGGCTACTAAAATATACATAACGACCAGCATTTGTTTCTTCGTTGCAGTGGATGTTAGAGTGATTTATATCGGTGTTACTGCCTCTTCTAACAGAAATCGTTGCTAATCTTTAAACATAACTACACGTTTTTTTTTTTTATAAAATGCGATCAAAGCAAGGTAGATATTTGAATGTATTACTTAAAAATTGCTCTCACATTGTAGTTTGTAAAACTCTCTCATTGCCATTGGTTTAGCCTTGGTTTATACCAGTGAACTCTATTGAAACTGGATAGCGTCTGACACGTTCAAACGCTGAAGCTAACAGAGACAGTAATCGTAACGTAGATCTGTTTTACTTTGTCCAACGTCGATAGATGTGTTTGAATTGTGTGTAGGTTTGCGTCAAATTTAAGGGTTTAATGACATATATAGCTATTTATAACTCAAGTAAATACAATGGTTATTTATTGTGTACAGCATGTGGCTGCAAATATATTCAGTTTACAGGAAATGACATTTAATTCCACAGGTAATTTGACATTTCTTACTCTTTGAGATCCGGTGTTTTTGATTTATTGCATTCAATGCATATTCTATGAATTTATTGTACAGGGTTTTCCACGGAACTGGCTGGTTAGAAGTTTTCCGGCTTAACGAAATTCCTCAGTTTTAAAAAATTGGGGTTTGCAACAATTTGGCACTTACTTTCTTTCTAAAATATTTTCACCTTTTTTGCACTTCCGGTTAACCGGAAGTCGTCACGAACTTTGTTATTTTAAATGGAACTCCCTATATATTATTATATTTTTGAATTTACCATAAAATTCTATGACGATTACCATTAGGGTATCTTATACCCATCTTCAACTGTTTCTAAGATATTACGATTTTTGTTAAAATTTTGACATTTACATTGTTGTATGTAATTGATTAATTCTCACTTGATTTAAGTGTCAGAAATCTCCGACTTTGAAATCAACAAGTACTAACATTGTTTTACCAAAACGTAGAAACAACATTCAGTGACATTATACAGGGTGTTTAAAAATTAGTGACATATCCAAGAATTTTGAATGTTGCAAAACTTAATTTTTTTAAATAGAACACCCTGTATATTTTTCTATTTTTGGATGTAGAATTAAATTCTATGCCAATTTGCTGTAGCATTCCCTATACCCATCTTCAGTAGTTTTCTTTTAAATTACTCGTTTTGTTTATTACCGCTTTCAAATGGCCGAATAATTTCTATCTGGTGAGCCATGACTATAACATCGTAACAATTTATTATTATTAGTAAGTATTATTGTTATAATCATTGTTTGTTACACGTCGCGTGTTCAGATAAATGCATATTATTATGAAACTTATGAATTAGATAGTGAAAAATATTGGAGGAGCTTATTCTAACCTAGATACTATAAATTTATTTTAGATTCACTGAGAATGCAGGAAGAACTTATAGAGAATTCAATGTAATTAAAGGAATTTATTGGTTGTTAATATATCTAACGGAATCCAGAAAATTTTGAAATGATTTCTCTTAATAGCTTGGTTTCAAATTAAGGGAAATGGCGTAAACGATAACGACGACAACATAACAAAAATTGTTTCACTAAAACGTAGTGTGCTTGTCAGACAAATGTTTTAAAGTTTTTGATATATTAAAGTATTTTCAAAATTATAAAGGTTTTCATGAAGAATATTTAGATACATGCATATTTAACAAATGCAATTTACAAGCAGCATAAACTTGAACCATGACATAGAGCATCAAAAAAAAATGCTCAATATGAATTCCGTTTACGTCCAAGCATTTTATTATTCGACGTCTTAATGTGTCGCCTTATACTTCTTCTCACTTCAACTGGGTCTAATTCATCAAACGTTCTCGTCACACGAATCATTAAATCCTGCTTGGTAGTACCGAAAGTTGCGTACAGTGTGTAATCTGTGTAATGTATTATTTCAAAGTTTTCTGAATTTTATTAGATATATTAGCCGAAAATAAATTCCTATAATTACCGTGAATTCTCTATAAGTTTTTCCTGCATTCTCAGTGAATGTAAAATAAATTTAAAGTATCCAGGTTAAAATAAGCTCCTTCAATATTTTTCATTATCTAATTCATAAGTTCCATAATAATATGCATTTATCTGAACAGCCACGTGTAACAAACAATGATTATAACAATAATACTTACTAATAATAATAATTGTTACATGTTATAGTCATGGCTCACCAGATAGAAATTATTCGGCCATTTGAAAGCGGTAATAAACAAAACGAGTAATTTAAAAGAAAACTACTGAAGGTGGGTATAGGGAATGCTACAGCAAATCGGCATAGAATTTAATTGTACATCCAAAAATAGAAAAATATACAGGCCGTTCTATTTAAAAAAAATAAGTTTTGCAACATTCAAAATTCTTGGATATGTCACTAATTTTTAAACACCCTGTATAATGTCACTGAATTTTTTTACTACGTTTTGGTAAAACAATGTTAGTACTTGTTGAATTAATCAATTACATACAACAATGTAAATGTCAAAATTTTAACAAAAATCGTAATATCTTAGAAACAGTTGAAGATAGGTATAAGATACCCTAATGGTAACCGTCATAGAATTTTATGGTAAATTCAAAAATATAATAATATATAGGGTGTTCCATTTAAAATAAAAAAGGTGAAAATATTTTAGAAAGAAAGTAAGTGCCAAATTGTTGCAAACCGCAATTTTTTAAAACTGAAGAATTTCGTTAAGCCGGAAAACTTCTAACCAGCCAGTTCCGTGGAAAACCCTGTATATACAGCGCAACGTCACTAACTCGAATCTCCAAGGGACAGAAAAGTTGAGTTAGGGAAATATCGAGTTATAGAAAATTACGCAAAATATAAATCTGAAAGTTTATTTTATTTATAATGCATACGTATCACAGAGAAAACAATACATTGAATTCTATTAGTAAATAGAAATTTTGTTGAAAAATTAAAAATTAGCAATTTTTTTGGGTTATATTAGTCCATGCTTCATTCGTTATAAAATCTTTAGTAAATTTAAGGACTATTCTTTCATGCTGCTACGGTTTTAGGGTACGCCGGACAGTTGTCAACAAACAGCAAAATTTTTCTCTTCTGGGTCGCAAACTGTTTATCAAGTTTTAATAACCACTTTTAATAAATCTCACTTGTCATCCATGCTTTTCTGTTGTATTCGTAATTCACATTGAAGGGACTTTATACTCTTGACACAATGTGGATGTTTTGTTTTGCCTATAACTAGCAAATTTTATTTTTCAAAACCACTTATGTTACTCCCGATTATAACGGTTAGTACTTCCTCCTTGCTGTTTTGACCACCAAAGCATTTTTTGTCCTTGAAATTGCAACGATTTTATTGGGTAACCATTCGAAGAAAAGTCCCGTCTCATCAGCATTGAAAATATTATTTTTGTCATATTTCTTTCGCCTTTTCTCTAATTAGACTGCCCGAAAAAAGAATATTTTTAGCACGTGCTGTAGTAACCTACTTGAACATTGATTCGTCAATATTATCGTTAGCACAAGCCTTAAGCCTTCTTCGTTTACTGTTAAACGTATCATTTTTTCTTTCCAAAAGTTTGTCCTTGTTTCTGCTTGTTATTCTTGCAAATTGCTGGTTCCAAGATATAAGGCACACAATTTCCCAAAAATGTCGAGTGTTCGCATTTTATGTTGAGCAATAGAAAAAGTCAAGAAATAGAAAGTCGACTTAGAGAGACCAAAATACTAAAATATTAAAATTTTTCAAACTTTATTTTTCGCCACAAACATTCGACTTATGCGATACTTATATCTAGTTATAGAAGTTCGAGTTAGGGAAGTTCCACTGTATATAAAGAAAACTTATCTTGAAGTTACTTTTGCCTAATTTTAACTTTCCTTTTTATTTTATATTTTTTTTGTAATTACATTTTCTTGAAGTATATCGGAGTGTGTAGAAGAAATAGGAACACGTTAGAAAATACGCTTGTGTATCTGTAGCTCATCATCACATTTTCGTGACAAACGATGCAGTCCCTTAGGGTGTCGTTCAATGGTTTATTTTAAAACATTTTTAGCACGCTAGATTTAAATATATTGTGAACCATAAAGAATATACGCTTTATAGTTGAGAATTTGTGTGAGAGCTAATTTAATTTATGACAAATTTATAATGATTGAAAGTGTAATATATTTTGAATGTTTTTGAATGAAAATTTATATCTCATCTATAAGTGAATGGTTGAATGTGGTTCAATTCGTGTCAAAAATATGACCAAATGTCATATTTTTGTATCCTAGATCGCAGCACGATAGGGTTTAAGGGGATTTATGTATCTCCACAGTTGGTCACACGCACCTTTAAATAGTTGTTACACCTTAACCTAACTATACTGTATTTTTTTATTCAAGATAAAATAAATTACAACCAATCAAATCAATTGTATCTACTTTTACGATAAGTATCTATTTTACCTGTTTATACAGCGTATGTGGCTTGCGCATGTAAAGGTGTAGCAAGACCTATATAAATATTTGTTGAGTCACACCGAGAACGTCAAATCATGAAGACATTTCTAGGCGTATATTTTTTGGAATAAATGGTTCTTGCAATAAAGCTCGTTTAAATATTGCTAGATTCTCCCTTTGACTCAATACATTTTCGCAAATATACTCACTGATATTAGAAATGTTACATCCAGAAGGAATAATTTCTCCAACTTGATTTTTTGGCATCAAAATGGCTATAGTTAAAGCAAGCTAATGTGAACTTTCTATCTTCTATCTTCTCCATTTTCAAGAAGTAGGTTTTTTTTGTAAAGAAACCTGCTGCACCCTAGATGTAACAGTTCTGTTGTCATTGAGCATATTTTACAAATTTACTTGACATCAATAGTTAGTTCAAGGTTCGATTTATTGATTTGATCCATAAATCATCAAATGAAATTGAAAGTGAATAAATTCACTTTTTATCAATTTAAAGTGTGTTGCTAAAGCGAAATGAATGAATTATATTCTTGCTATCTGTAATGCATTTCGTTGATATATTTATATTTACATTTATTACCTTGCAATAGAGTGATGTATTTAGTCATTAGGTAACGCTCATATTACCCAAAGAATGATAAAATTAATATACATTGCTAGTTTATGATAACAGCTTTATTTAGAACAAACAAAACAAATTTATTTTGTGCCCAACGAACATTTGTTAAGAATAAATTATATTTGAGGTGAATACAATTTATTTTTTTCCAATTTATTCTGAACACATTTTCGTATTTGTATTGTAATTGAAATTGAAAGACATTCCGTTATACGTTAAATTTGCTCATTGTTAACTCAGAAAATTCAAATTATCACATAGTTATTTTTAATAATATTGTACTGTCTCTTTCCAGGAATAAAATTATGACTCTATGTAGTCTATATGTATTCGTATTTATGTAATCGCTTATGCAGATAACCTTGCTTCTTTGAAAACTTAGTGAGTTGTTAATAGTAACGTAGACAATCTATGTTTACGTCTGAGTATTTTTCTTTTCGTATCTAATTTATGCTGGAGGTCGAATATATGTTGGTAATGATTGGTTATTTGGAATCAATTTACCATATATATGTTCTTACGATTTTAGAATATTCATCTATGTAGGTAGTAAGTAAGACTTGGCGGAAATATTAAAAATTTAAAATATGCATTGATTACATCTTTAAATTTAACATTACAAGAATAGAATGTTTTGACCATAAAGAGGTAGGAAACAGTCCCACTTGCTGTTGTGAAGTATTTCTGATTTTCAAGTATGCACTGAAATTTATAAAAATTGCTTATAAAAAATGCGAAAATGAAGCCATTCTAAAGCACGATACAATACGAAATAAATTTTAAGAGATATTTTCAAAAATGATGCATTCAATATCTTGACCATGATATATCATTGAGGATTTTTTTAATCTAACATAATTAAAGTTGCAGCCTTTTGCAGTTGTCGAAGTTTGCTAAGCAAATTCTCATAGAAATTACCTGCAATTTTTGAAAATTTAATTCAGAGTGAAAGATATGTTATATGTTGTTATGTACATTAGAGAAAAACCATGAATCATATTAGATGTAATTATTATTTTATGTACACACCTGTTTGTAAGTCCAGTATAATTTGGGTTAATTCGCTTTAGTAGTCGTGGAAATTGAATATATAATTTATCGCCTGGCAACTGTACGATAAGCTGGTATCCCAGGTTTCGACTTTATTTGAAAGGAGTAGAGACTCAATGTAATTCGAATAAAATAAATGAGCTGGGTCCATGGAGACCAAGATTTGTTGATAAAAAAAATCTTTTTTGAAAACTGTTTTATTTTTTATGAAGTTAAATGAATTAAATAAAAATATACAGAAGAAACGTCAAGATTGTTCAACATTATAAGAAATCTGCTGTGTTTAATATACCTTGGTACATTTTATATATGAAATCATACATGTCTCTGCTGTTTCGAATACAATTATACACTTTGGATGCTGTGAAGGAGATTTTTCTCTGGATTTTTCACATATCGGCATGTTTTCCTGATGGGGAACGTTTCTGCAACATCTCTGGATTGTAACTGCGAGGAAACTTCACTCTGAAGTACTCCACGGTGTGTGCAAGCTGATATACGAGGTGTCTGGTCTAAAGCATTGTTTAATTTTTTGTATAAATGAGAATATAATATTTCAAAAATTTTGAGGTTATTGTTAATATTTGCAAGATTGTCATCATGCACATCTTGTTGGTTGGTGGCTTTTTCTCTTATGATAGCGGAATATTTAAAAGTGATTTTGAGAATTTAAAAATCCAAATATATACTGAATAATTGATAATATTTGTTTTGAACATTCCAAATAAGTATACTCACGTTGGGTAAGAGTTCTCGTACTCTTTACTTGTTTTTGATATAAACTTGTTAATAAATTATACATGTTATTAATAGATAACGACTATTTTATTTAATAAAAGCTATTTGATACATTGAATTATAAAATAACATAAATTCAATAGTTAACAAAGTGAAAACATAATAATATACAAGTTAGTTATTTAGGAGACCTAAGACGTGCATCCACGTGGGCAATAGACCCACAACTGGAAACATAATAAAAATTATAAATAAACTACTCATTGGTTAGTAAGAGGGGAGATCACTAGTGTGCATGGTCTGCAGTGGTTAATATATAAATATCTCGAGCATATACGGTAATTAGTTATCTAGTGAAGTGGAGTAGTATTGTGTATATCATTAAAGATATAAAGGAAGGTATCTGTAACAAAAAGGCAGATTTAATTAGAAACTTTTTATTTATTTTTTATTTATATTTGCATGGAAGGGCAAGCTAGGAGACTATATCAATAATATTTATTTTGAAATTAAAGCACGTGTTAATTCTATTTACATCTATACTATTAAATTTCAATCGATATTACACCGTTTCGCCTGATGATTAAAAGTTTTATCAATAATGACAGACCATTGATTTGTGTAATGTGTCTAGTTATGTTAAAGAATCTTAGGCTAATGTAAATAGGCATAATTTCTGGATAAAATAAATATTTATGTTGTAATCAGAAAAGTACTCTCTTAATATAATCGACAAACAAAGATGGGATAATTATCCTTTTCATTCCCAAAATTTAACCTGTTCGTTTACGTTGTATCGACCTTGGCTTTACATAATTTACAAACGAAATGTTACGTAAACCTAAGAATAACTACTCTGTTGGGAGTTTAACGGATGTTAACGGATTTATTTTTCAATTTTGTGTAATTATATACGTCTGTTTACTTACCATTACATGATCGTTTGGAAATTGTTACCGATGTAATAGCGATCGGTCAAGGTTGTCTGGTTGTTAGCGGAAAATGATGACCGCTGCACACATATTATCTTTTCTTTAATTAATATTTGGAGTAAATGTGGTGCATTTAGATTTAAGTCATTCGAGTAATTTATGGTTTGAGAGAGTAAGTTTTTTAATTGATGCTTTGAATAAAGCAACAATGAATGGATCAGAATTAATTCCTGTTGAAGTTCTTGACATGGTTTTATAGCAAATTAAGCCTGTAGTTGATAATAATAAAGCGTTGTAACTAATTATGTTATTCATAATTGTTATATTTTAGATTGGCATATGTATGTAATAAACGACTACAACCAATTAAGTTAGACTGGGTAGAAATAGAATTTGTTCTAAATATGAAAGGGTTTTAAAACGTAAGACTTATTTAATCCTATACTACATGGAAAAAAAAACATTCATATATTTTTGCAGATACTGTTCTTTGTCCAAATAAATCAAAAGGAAAAGAAAACGATGAGAATCAATGTCGTACCAAAATATAGATAGCAGAGATATATATTATATACATACAAAATTTAAAAGAGCAATTAAAAAATTTAATAAGGGAAGGAGACAAATATATGGTTCAATCAAATTAGCAACAGCTAAATCTGTATTGTGGAGATACGCAGGAAAGATACACCGAAATATAAGTAACTTAGCAATACAGAAACTTATTAGGCAGGAAAATATTCACTGGAACATTAGAAGAAAGTGGGCAAATACACAAAGAGTGAAGTAAATACGTATGAGGAAGAGAATCTACTAGAAACTACCGCAAAAGAATAAAAAAGAACATATTTGGTAAGTTAAACTAGCGTAAAAAGATAGGGAAATAAAAGGAATAAGAGACAAAAGATAATCGGATCTATACAAACGAGAATGAAAAAAAAAATACAAGAAGTGTGGACAGAATGTAATTAGGTATATACTAGTAGAAAATATAAACACAGAACAACAGGAATGGTAATAAGGAATAGATAAAGAAGAAGTTAAAAATATATACGGAATAGCTCTAGAAATGCTCAAATAGTTTGGAGAAAGAATGAGAGAAGTAAAGAACCAACGGAAAATATAAAAATATGTATATAACGAGTAGATAATACCCATATACACGGACTGTATCAACAAGAATTTTAGAAAAAAAGGCTATGATAGGTTGTGAACTACAAATTAGCGCAATAACAGGTACCTTTTAAACCAGAAAGACAAGGAAATAATAACACATCCATGTACAGGGCATTCCACTTAAGTGTTTCATTAAAAGTTTATGATGTTCTATTATTTACTTATACTTATTTGAGATTTTGGCACCATTATCTGTTCGATTGGAACTAAAAATGTGAAATACTTTAAACAAAATATCACTTCCGGTTGACCGGAAGTGGACGTCAACTTTGTTATTTTTAATAAAATGATCTAATTTTTTGATCATTTTTGGATTCTACGACCATAAATGCGTCAGTTTCATTAGCAATTCCTACAGCTACGTGTTTCCGTTTTTGAGTTATTTAAGTTTTTCACTTTTTTTAGTCATAATCATTGCATCATTGAGAAATTAATATCTCGGTTAATACTGCAAGTAGAGATTCCAAATTTGCTATGTTATGAATGTAGATATAACCCTAAGAAACGGTACACACACAATCTCATTCAGAGCCAGCTACAAACAATTAAAGATAGGGTTAGTTAGTCTGTTTAACAAATAGTCGTTTATATTTCAAAATCTATAAAGATGGGTATAGGGGAATGCTGATATAAAATGATAAGGGAAGATATTTACTTTCTAATATCGAATTAAAATACAGGTGTTCTATTTAAAGAAAATGGAGTTTTCTGCATTTGAAAATATGTCACTTTGTTCCCAGTTTTGAACACCCTGTATGTTAGAATGTGAAGTGTGCGTACCGTTTCTTAGAGTTATATCTACGTTCATAACATAGCAAATTTGGAGTCTCTACTTGCAATATTAACCGAGATATTAATTTCTCAATGATGCAATGATTATGACTAAAAAAAAAAGAAAACCTTTAATAACTCAAAAACGGCAACATGTAACTATAGGAATAGCTAATGAAACTGACGTATTTATGGTCGTAGAATCCAAAAATGAACAAAAAATTAGATCATTCTATCTAAAATAACAAAGTTGATGTCTATTTTCGGTCAACTGGAAGTGATATTTTGGTTAAAGTTTTTACATTTATAGTTCCAATCCAACAGATAATGGTGTCAAAATTTCAAATATAAGTAAATAATAGAACATCACAAACTTACCTGAAATACCCTGTCTACTATAAGATATTTAATGCGAACGAAAATAGAAAAAGAAAACAAAATAACTGCTCTTTTAAAATCAAGATAAACTGAATATCAAAGTACAATAATTGGATAGAGGTAATTAGTCCTAGTAATGATGAACAGTATTTTATATACAGATAATGTAGGTGATATAATGTAAAAAATAATTGCGATTTAATGAAAGAAATTGAAAATTGAAAAACTGAATTGATAATCATAAATAAAAAACAGGATACTGGTAAAACCTCTTACGTTATTTGAGAGCATAGTGACAAAGGATAGAAAAACATATCCGAAAATAACAAATAGTGTGAACAAGTCGACAAAAATACATTATTCACTGAATGAGACAATACTAAGATACGAAGACCTACATACATATTGAAGCAAAAGGAACACTAAGTAGGAGGGCAAATCAATAAAATAAGAACCAATGATAAACAATATAAAATTAAATAATTCTAAAAGAAGACCCGCAGAATTGCATGCATAGTAACGAAATCAAGAAGCGTAACTAGTAAGCGAAAGAGAGACAAGGAGAACATATAATACACACACTAGATACAGTATATAATTATATACAATATATACGGTGAGTATAACAGTAAGGAATAAAAAATAACGGAAGCAATGAATTCAGAAGAAATCGAAGCTCTCATTTGGCCACTAAAATGGTATGCGGAAACATGAAAAGATAATTTGTTATATAGTACTAAGAAAACTTTAACATAGTGATTAAAAGAAATAACATATAATAATAACATAATTACAATTGATGCAATGTAATAAAAACTGAAAGTAAAAAGTAACATTTTCGAAAGCCAAAAACAGTTCCTGACTTAGCATCGTAACTCTAACTTTGGAAATGGTTTATATTTACGAATTTTCTTCACTCACATTAATTTCAGTCTTTGAGTCTGAAATACCAAAGAAAAATTCATGGCGTAGATTGAATGTTTCCTTGTCTTTATTATCAGTGAACAAAATGCTGCTGAGAGCAGCATATAACTCATAATTAAATTATTTCTTTTTGGCATTTTCGTATTATACATTATACAAATAGTAAAAGCTATCCTTCAGTTCTCTGTGTGTGATGTGGCATTTATATGCTTGACTTTTTATCAAATTGACATTATGTATACTTTATTTATTCCAGTCTTCTCATCATTAAAGTGAGTTACAATTTCCGCTTACCTCACCTGCTGGTATAAGTGATCATTACTTTTGGTGTAAATAATTATGGTTAATCTACATACAAACGATACTTTAACAAAATAAAACGGGACATTTCAAGCTATTGCTTCCTTACATACCAATGGTTATTTTTAATTACTGTAGAATATTTCGGTAGTGTATTCGTTCTAAATCGTGTTATCTCACTTAAAAAAAGGAGTATAACTTTATTTACATGCGTTTAATTTAGATTAATCACGCATACACTTTTATATACTAACGCAGAAGTGTAGACATACTGGTCTATTTATGTTTACCATGTTGCACCATTAAGATAAAGCTGATAAAGCTAGTAGGAATATGCATATTAGGGGAATAGGTGTATAAATTATTTTTTCTTAATATAAAATTAATTTTAATAAGAAAGTTTACCATGTTTCATGAGGGGTATACAAAAAAATATTTGCTATATTTTTATTTTTACCAACAAATTAATTATTTGTTTTTGTATTAATTTGACATGTTTCCTTTGCAAATAAATATTCCATATTAGTATGCGAGAATTTGTATTACCGTTACAGCAGGAAGAATATTTAAAAATATGAAGGTTTGGCAAACGTTAGTGATTGAAAAAAAACGAAGTAACAGTTATTTATATAAAAAGGTATTTTGTGCATTAATGAAATACGCGTGAAGCGGTTATGATGTGAAATTCTTTATAAAAATGAAACTTTTCTTAATTTAGATTTTTTTTGAGAACCAGATGCGATGAAACCTTTCAAAAAAATGTTGAATGAAAAGGCGGCAGGTATAAAATTTTTACATGATTTATGGCATCCAGGAAATGATTCCATAGAATGAGAAAATAAACGCACTGCAAAAAATGGTGGTGAATTTACACCAAATTTGAGGTAAAAATACATCACCTGTTATGTAGTTAATATTACATAGCAGATGATGTATTTGTATTTTTCTCAGGGCTCAAATAAATGACACAGACGATATATTGAATGATAATTGAATTATTTCTACGCTTAAGTCTAATTAAAATAAAACAGCACTAATAATAAATAACTCAAGTACTGCTAAACACTTGATAAACTAAATTCACTTCACTGTTTACTTAGTTCGCATATTGCCGGTGAAACCAGATAATTGTGTATCTCCTATGAACCAAATATTACAGTAGAGCAAGAAGAAAATAGACTCAAAGCTATATAATGGCAAACATATATGTAAGTTTGCAATTTATTCTGACGCACATTTTCTATTTCTTTTTTTCGTTTTTTTGAGGTAAATCTTAATTTCTGCAAAAAATGGAGTTACGCGGTTTTCTGGTTTCACCGACCATGTGGCTCTTACTTCTTGACTTTTTCAATGCAACAATCCTTTCACAGGATAGAATTATCCTGTGCTTTGCGGGTGTATTTATATTTGGCGCCTGTGCTTCTGGAGCGATCTATATCTTTCCTGAATGTTCTGGTATATTCGCACCAGAAACTTCGATTGTGCACCGATGAAGGATACAACGCGCCGTCTATGACCGGTTTAATTATCTAAGATGAACTTCAAACCAACGAACTATATAAAACACTGGAACGCGCTTTCGGGTGCACGCAGTATCTGAAAAACGAATGTCGCAAATTGACGTGGAGGCTGTCAAAAGGAGTAAATGTCATTTTTTCACATATTAAGGTTTTAAATTAGGATCATCGTATTACATGCCTTATTGCATGTCTTGAAGAAGAAAACATGCATCAATTCAAATTGCAAGCTTTGCACTAGAAGATAGCAATTCTGGTATGTTCATACACCCCGTTTGACACTTTTATTTTTCATATTATTCTGTAATGCTACTGAATGATAAAATGAACCATTTCTATAAATATTTACATAAAATCAATGCATTCAAAATAATTAAGCTTAAATCCAAGTCTTTTTGCAGATATAAGATTGAAGATTATGGAAATCTTGATGGTTTTAACAAGCTTTGTCTTCCTATTGTGGTCGTCTTACTAAACATGAAAAGTTTTATTTTTATTGTACCGTTTTATTCTTTTTCATCAATAAATGAGTCTTCGTGTAGTTTTATCGGCGTTACAATATAAAGAGACATCAACGACATAGAGCATACAAAGTAAATGTGACCATTCTACCTCCATAAAACTATTAAAATGGAGTGGTGAAGGAGTGTCACTGCCCGATTCAATAAGTTATATGAATGTTTTTTTCATATACTGAGCTCTTTTTTTCTATTACACATACAACTTCCCTATGTGTAACGTTATAAAACAAATTGTCAATGCATTGATAACTGGCGAGTAGGCAACCAGATATACGTCCATCTAAACCAGTTGTTTTGATTGAATTGACGTATGACATATTCTGAAATTTTACCATTATTCAGTATTTTTTATTATTTATTTCATTATTAATTATGGTAGTTCAAACCCGTAATAAACGTTATTAGTTCAATAACTAAAATAATTGACTTTTCAGTAGCTACAAAAAATTATGTACGTATTAAACCGGTTTATACTCCTAAAATGTAGGGCATCAGGAATGGTTGAAGCAGCCAACAGTGACTATCTGTCACTAGCAGTCACTAGTACAAGCTTAATAGGACATGGAAAATGTACGAAAGCAATTTATTTTCAATTCTTTTTAATAACCACTGAATACTTCTTTGATAATCTAAATCTCTTGACAAATTCCTCAACATTGCAATTGTTAAATAGTTAATACGAAGCCTCCTAATAGTATATTGCTTGTCACGATTAACTATTTCAACTAGGTTGACTAAAACTTCTTCCATGTGCTCTTCAGAAGTCCTCCAATATCTGCATACTTCTCGTTCATAAATAATTTCAAACTTGTAAACATAACATAGCTTTTTGGTTATATCGCCAACATTCCTACATTTTCCATGTCCTATTAAGCTTCTACTAGTGACTGTTAGTGACGGATAGTCACTGTGCTAGAGCTTGTTGGTTGCTTCAACCATTCAATTACATTTTAGAAGAATAAACGGTTTAATACGTACATACATAATTTTTTGTGGTTACTGAAAAGTCAATTATTTAATATTTAATATTTTAATAAATAGTGAAAAATACTAAATTATAGTAAAATTTCAGAATATGTCATATGTCAATTCAATCAAAACAACTGATTTAGATGGAGGTATATCTGGTTGCCTACTCGCCAGTTACCAATGCATTGACAATATGTTTTATAACGTTACACATAGGGAAATTGTATGTGTAATAGAAAAAAAAGAGCCCGGTATACGGTTTAGTATGCGTCCAATTCTTGATTGGTGGTTGTACATTTGTTACTAATTCAAGGTTTTCTATATTGATTTCATGTTCGGAATCGTATATAAGTTGCGCAACGCTGGATGATTCAAGGCTCCCATAGCGATACCTTGCTATGTGTTCCTTAAACCGAGTTTTGATCGCACATTTTGTTTGTCCAATATAAATTTTATTACACTCGCTCTCTCATTAGTTAATTTATTTCTATTCTTGCTATGTATTCGCGATTAGCAGGAGAGTTCACGTAACAGAGGCGCTCGAGAATGGTATTGAAAACAGTCGGACAATTAATTATTTTTGCTAAGTGTATTGTTTTTGAAAAATTTGTAAACATTTTCCAGCCCACAAATGGTTTTTCCAAATTCTTTTTATCCAAATATAAACATGGTTTCAAAGGGCCTTCCTGCTGTTTATATTAAAAAAATATTGGAATACCGTTCTTCTTCATCCCATCCATATTACTTTACGATATATTCTAAATGTGAGAGTGCCTCAGTTTTTTCAACATCTGTTAGTGATTTCTCTCCAAATCCAGGATCCAGATTGGAACCCCGGATTGTGGGTAGCCGTAATAACAAAATCTATAACTCTTTTAGAAATTACTTTCTTTGCATTTGCCGCTTCTTGTTTGCTTAAAAATGAATCACGCTGGTTTTTCTTTTTTCATTTCAAAAAATATTTCCGGATACACCAGAAGTCAATGTAGAATTAGATTTAGCGGTGAGAATTCCATCAGGAATTGATTTTAACAGATTATGTGTTTTCTGCAGATTGCATCAAAATAATTTGTCATCACCAGTATCAGTATCTAATATTAGTTTTTTAGTGTTTGCTACTAGTATACTTAACTTATTAGATTTAGAAGTTGTTACTACATCGAAATAAGATTTTACAGAAGTTTGTTCCATTCGATATTTCCAAATATATTCTTTTTTCCTTTTGTGACTGTTGTGGTAGTCGTGATGACATTGATGACCTTTTAGTATCGGGACTATTTGTACAAGCGTGAATTATATGATATTTTAATTTGGCCGCAGATTTTACAAGCAATTTGTGTCAAAGCTGCACTTAAATTTGCTGTTCCATCATTTGTCACGAACTAAAAAAAATGGTTTGGTTTTCATATTTGTTGGAGGAGACATTTGCAATATCACTGGAATGAACAATAAACATCCACAAAACTAGAAAGATATCTGTCTAAAAATATAATTAAATTTCTTACCTAGACTACCTATATGAAATGAAAAATAGGTCCACAACCGGCACACAAAAGCTTATCACATCACAACATATCCCATGCTGATGTTAATGCTATAGCTAACGCTACGAGGTCTAATTCAAGCATTAGTATACACTAGTAATGGTGGGAGTATGGATATATCACATTGGAATGTGCACCTTGTCAGACTTGTCTAAAACTTGGTTTAATACCAAGAATAATTCAAATTGGTATTTTGAGAGAAATTTGAAAATATTCTAAAAAGAAAGCAGTACCGAACTATTGTAAATCTCAAATTTTTCAAACTGAAAGTTTTCGTTAAACCTGAAAGCTTCTAACTACCTACTTCCGTAGAAAACGCTGTTTATTATAATTATGTTTCTGAATATTTATTGTACAGTCACCGACATTAATATTTAGCACCACCAAAGCGTCGAGCCATTCGTTCGAGTGCTAAATAATAATGTCGGCAACTGTACATTATCGAAAATTACATGCGCTATATTCTTATTTGATCTTGTTTCTTTCAGATTGTATACCCTGGGAACAGAATTACGAAGTTCAAAAATGCCCGAAGAAACCACGTAGATCATATAGTGATGCAACAAATCAAGGTGTTCTTCATAAGCACGTGCGCTCGATTCACCTTCCTATTCGAAGTTATGTGAAGAAGGTAAGATTGGCTTGCGACATTTAATATTGTTATCCCCAAAAGCTCGCCGAGCGACGTCTCGCTCCAACTGGTCCGTTCGCGTCGGTTTAACGAAAGAATGTTTATGTCTGAAAAAGTGGGTCAATGGCTCATCCGTCAATCGAGAGTGCGCTTCTTCGTAATGGCTCGCCCGCGTCGATAAAAATTCTTATTCTTACGCGTGCGGTTTTTGTTTTACGACAGTTTATTTTAAGACCGAATATTTTAGTGTTATTACAGTTTATTTGTTTCGATTTTCAGTAATGAGATCTTGCTATATAAGAGGCATTGGGATACTTCGCTAATTTTGCTTTCGCGGACTTGTATGTACGCGCGACGTTGATATTGAAATTTAAGCGGGATCATTATTTTCGTAACGGGAAATGCAACAAGCGGGCCAAATATGTACACAGCACTTAATGGATTCGATTATACGGGTAGGGTTTATCGAGTTTGTTTCAAGCACATTAAAATGAATAAGTTTACATATATTTACTCGGGATATAAATTTTGTCGATAACGATAACCATTAAGGAAATGGATAAGTAGGTTTTTTTGTGGCATTAAAGGGATCTTGGCCCTTCAGCTACGTTATTATTATCTTTGATTGGAAAAGCTTTGTGGCAAATTTGAATATTACATTCTCTGATAAAATACGTTACATTTGATTATTGCCATGCTTTAAGATGGATAAGGTCGCTGTATGCAGTGATCTTCAAATTTATCAAATCAAATAATCTGCGCCGTGAGGCTATTACCTAAGTAACATGGTGACGTGAAATGACGTGTAATGGACGTCAGTATGACATCTATTACTATATTGAAGACGGTTAAACGTCATTTCACGTCACCATATTACGTGGATACAGAGTCCAGCACCTGCAGAACCTGCTGTAAGTCGATTTCTGCGTAAATTATAAAGTGATTCCATATTAGAACAACCGGTACTAGCACTACAGAACTGCTGGAACTTGAACCTAAAAGTACCAAATTAATTGTTTCTGTTTTTAAATTAATTAATTAAAGAGTGATTAAAAAGCAAAGGTTAGTAGGGACCAAGACAACACTACAAAGCATTCTTAATGAAAAGGAGCACTTACTAGTGCTATGTCTAATTAACCGAATCTCACTAATTACTTAGCCTCTCTCCAAATCTTCAACTTTAATTTCTTTATAAATAACTTGAGTATGTTAATCTTATTTAGTTTTTCTAAAATCTGTTGTATTATTAAGGGTACCATTAAATTCGTATTCATTAATGCTTGGTCAAAAATGTTAGATTCCATTAGAATTTATTGGACATTTGCATAACTTGCCGCATTTGCAATTTTAATTTTGCTTGAGCGAATGTGGTGGGCATAAGTTATGGTTCAATCTTATATTTGTAATAGACACTTGATCAAACTTGATAATTGAAATGGAATGCAGGGGTGTTGGGATTGAAAGAGCAATTTCAAACTAGAATTTGCTTTTCTGTTTGCCAAATGCTTCTTCGTCTTCTAGATTTTTTTTTTTTACTACCAGTTTCTTACTATCTCACGACCGCTGTGAGGAGATCTATTTCCTTGGTCAAATTGTTTGCCATTTCATTTCTCACAATTTTTGGGGGCATTATATTTATTTGATAGTAAATCAGAGTCGTTGCATAACACCAAACATAAATATCTGCAGAACTCAGTGGGAAGATCTCGTAGGACATGACATAATAATATCATAATACAATAAATCTGTTTGGAAAATGTTTATCCAACCACTCTTTTAGATTACAAACAAAGCAGGTAGGATTTAAGGCATTGCATTTCGAGAACGAAACGTGAGCGTATCTAGCAGAAAGAAAACAGTTACTAATAATACCAGAAATGCAGACAAGATTAGCTAGAAGGAGGTTATGAGGTTATCGCTTAGGCAAATTATACTAGCCGAGATAGGTTTCTTATCAATGTTTCACGGATGCAATATTTAAAGCGTGTGCACTAAACTATTACGTAATTATGCGTATTTTTAGATATAATTTTTCCGGCTTTAAATACACCAAAATTGAGTGTTACTCAAGTTATACTTTTCAAATTTTTAATATCTTGAAATTCCTATAAATCATATCTTTTCTTGAAGATATCACAGTGTTTCTTTGTTCTTGTATTCGTTGATATTGTTATTTTAATAGTTGTAATTTTCTTTTAGCTTCTTTAATTTTAATTACTTCGAAATCATGATAACTTACAAGATTTTAGATTTTTCTCTGGCTTTTTGTATTTGACTTCTTTAAAGGGGTTTTATGGCTTTCTATATAGCAGCATCTATAAATTTTACCGTTTAATTTAGTTGATTAAATTGATATAATGTTCAATGTTTCCGCTTAATATAATAAAATATTTATCCGTAGGCAATTTAACCACTGTCACATTTATTACTGTGCTATTAACCCAATTTAAATGTTTTGTTTACAAATATATTCACATCAGTGCTTTTATAAAATTGTAAAAAATGCTAATTACAGGAACCATTAATTGCAATATTATTCAAGTATTTTGTGGTAGATTGCTCTACTTATATAGAAAACGGATACATAATGTATATATTTATAAGCTATATATGTTAAGAGAATGAACATTTTCTCCAGAAAAATGACTCTGACTGAAACAGAATACAAGATATTAATTAAAGGCCAAAGAACAGAAAAATTTAAAGTGAGTAGAGTCTAAGTCAGGGCGACCCACTATCCACGAACGCTACAATATACAACCAGCGGAACCAAATACTGGCATAAGCAGATGATATTGTAATCCTGGCAAGGACAAAAGAAAGCTTGATTACAGCAATCAAAAAGATGGAAAGGGCGGCAAAAATAGAGGGCTCGAAATAAATGAAGATAAAACAAAATTTATGTTAGTGGAGGGAACGGGAGGGAACATAGAAAATGGGGGACTTAAAATAAGAAATGGAGATTCAGAATACTATTTCAATAAAGTGAACAATTTTAATTATTTAGGAGTCACAATAACAAGCAAAGGAGAGGAAAAAGTAGAAATACAAGCAAGAATTGCTAAGGGTATAAAATGTATGGGAGGGTTACCGCATATTCTACGGTCAAAACACATTTCACGAAATGGAAAAGAAAGAATTTACAAGACAATAATAAGACCAGTGGTTACTTATGGAGGAGAGGCATGCAAGCTGAATAAGAAGGAAAAATTGTAGTTGGAAATTTTTGAGAGAAAGGTGTTAAGAAAGATATATGGTGGAAAAAAGTAAATGATGTTTGGAAAAGACGAACAAATGAAGAACTTTATAAGTTATACGGGAAACCATCGAGAACAAATGTAGTGAGGGTAAAAAGAATCAGGTGGTTGGGAGACGTGACGAGACTGTAAAGTGGAAGGCCAAATAAAACAAGTACTAAAGGGAAGAATAACTGGAAGGTGAGGAAGAGGCAGACCACGCACGGAATGGTTACAGATGGTAGACAAGGATGTGGAGAGTATTGGAAAAAGGGAACGGCACAGGAAAACTCGTGATCGAGAAGAATGGAGGAAGATTTGTAATCAAGCCATGGACCTTCTTGGCTCGGAGCGCTGACATATATATATAATAAAACAACTCATTTGAATGTAGCGCTAGATTAGTTGTAGTTGGTGTGGTGAAGTTGGTGGCGTGCAACCTTGTCGACAAAATAGAGCATTGAGTTTCCACTCGCAGCTTTTTCCTTTGTTGCGCCTGTTGTCAGTAATTATCAAATAGCGTCGTTTTTGTGCATGTGGTTAAGGTGCATCCACACGCTCGAACTCCGAATGTTCTTCAACTACCGAATCGTGTGGACGCGACCGTCCACACGATTCCGGGTTTGCCGAACTCCGAGCAGATATGGGAAAACGCCGAACGTTCGGCATGAGAGTTTAGTGTGGTAGCATTGAGTGATTGCATGAATTAGGTCGGTGTTGGTACAGAAATTATGACTGGTTATGAACCATTGCTGTCACTGCATAACTGAAACTCTTTTTTGGTTTCGCGGGAAACTCGGCAAATCATAAATATTTGAAGTTCTGTCATTTTGGTTGACCATGACAGAAACTCAATATGAATCACGGACACCAGTAATTCATCTTTAGGTTATGAAAATATTGACAACTACAATTACTTATGCTATTATTTAATTTCTGTCATTTTCCAAGTTTACGATGATGAATGTATGGGTAAGTCCGTATACAATGGCGAACAAACTCGAACAAAAAAAGTAGTTTTATTGGCCTTCTATAATTGTTATGCCCAACGTGATTGTTATCATTGAAACGTTCGTTGTAAGAATTATAGGTTAATCAAAGAAATATTTTTTGCTCAAATTTGTGCGCCAGTTTTTATCCAATTATCTACGAGTATCATACACCTGTATGAGTAATATTTACAATGAGCGAATATGTTAGCACAAACACGGTCCACCGGGGATGTATGATGGATTCTTAATCGCTTCAAATTGAGGGCCGTGAGGAAAGAGGGTGGTTTCTTTTAAATGATTATATATTAATAAAAAGCATCTAATTTTTAATTTATTTGCGTCTTTATAGAAAAAAAATCATATGCGCATCACATACCAGATCATCACATAACAATATACATTTCGACCCTCTTTAGTAAAATTTAAGAAATTTGATGAATTATGAAAAGAGTGGTAAGCCTTTTAATATTTAGGATAACATTGCAATTATTGAATTACTTTATCTACACATTAGTTTTAAAGATTAATTTTTATAAAACTTAAATAATCTTTAATTTACTTGAAATGCATCAATTTAATGTAATAATGAATACTAAAATTACACATATCAATGTCAAAAAAAAAACGTTGAATTGTTTATTATCTTTGGCAAAGCTGTCAGTTTCAGCATACGGCGTAGTTTCAGTAAATAAATTTGTATCTGTTACCCGCTGTCATATGTTTAAGGTGCATCCACACGCTCGGAGTTCGCCGAACTCCGAGCACTAGTTTGGCGATCTCCTAGTCGTGTGGACGGGCAGTTCGGGGTTCGGCGAACTAGTCGGCAAACTGTTTGCCTATTCCCGATCTGCATTGGAAAATGGCGCACGAATGTTCGGCTAGACGGAGTTCGTGCACCCGTCCACACATTCGGGAAGGTATTTAGAGTGAGAGGGAAAGCTGTTGACAGCTGTCTAGTGAGCTCGTCTCTTACTAGTCATACTATTATACCTACAGTTTTTAATAACTGTTACATATGACAGCGGGTAACAGATACAAATTTATTTACTGAAACTACTATGTCGTATGCTGAAAATGACAGCTTTGCCAAAGATAATAAACAATTCAACGTGTTTTTTTGACATTGATCTGATATTGATATGAGTGTAATTTTAGTATTCATATTACATTAAATTGATGCGTTTCAAGTAAATTAAAGATCTTAAGTTTTATAAAAATTAATCTTTAAAACTAATGTTGAGATAAAGTCATTAAATAATTGCAATGTTATCCTAAATATTAAAAAGCTTACCACTCTTCATAATTCATCAAATTTCTTGAATTTTACTAAAGAGGGTCGAAGTGTATATTGTAATGTGATGATCTGGTTTAAATGCGTATATGATTTTTTGTTTATAAAGAGGCAAATAAATTAAAAAATTAGATGATATTTATTAATATATAATCATTTAAAAGAAACCACCCTCCTTCCTCACGGCCCTCAATTTCAAGCGATAAAGAATCCATACATCCCCAGTGGACCGCTTTTGTGCAAACATATTCACCTCATTGTAAATATTACTCATACAGGTGTATGATGCTCGTAGATAATTGGATAAAAAATGGCGAAGAAATTTGAGCAGAAAATATTTCTTCGATTGACCTATAATTTTGACGACGAACGTTTCAATGATAACAATCGCATTGTCATAACAATTATAGGTCAATAAAACTACTTTTTTTGTTCGAGTTTGTTCGCCATTGTATACGCAATTACCCATACATTCATCATCGTAAACTTGGAAAATAACAGAAATTAAATAATAGCATAAGTAATTGTAGTTGTCAATATTTTTTTTTATAACCTAAAGATGAATTACTGGCGTCCGTGATTTATATTGAGTTTCTGTCATGCTCAACCAAAATGACAGAACTTCAAATATTTATGTTTCAGTTATGCAGTGACAGCAATGGTTCATAACCAGTCATAATTTCTGTACCAACACCAACCTAATTCATTCAATCACTCAATGCTACCACACTAAACTCTCATACCGAACGTTCGGCGCTTTCCCGCATCTGCTCGGAGTTCGGCAAACCCCGAATCGTGTGGACGGTCGCGTCCACACGATTCGGTAGTTGCCGAACATTCGGAGTTCGGCGAACTCCGAACGTGTGGATGCACCTTAAAATAGTTATTAAAAACTGTAGGTACAATAGTATGACTAGTAAGAGACGAGCTCACTAGACAGCTGTCAACAGCTTTCCCTCTCACTCTAAATACCTTCCCGAATGTGTGGACGGGTGCAGGAACTCCGTCTAGCCGAACATTCGTTCGGATCGGGAACAGACAAATAGTTTGCCGACTAGTTCGCCGAACTCCGAACTGCCCGTCCACACGACTAGGAGATCGCCAAACTAGTGCTCGGAGTTCGGCGATCTCCGAGTGTGCGGACGCACCTTAAAGGATACGTGTATTGATGCAAATCAAATACGATTAGTATGTCAGTGTGACAGTATATGTCAAATGTGTATTAATATGTATGCAAATTCTGTTTATGCGGTTTTTAGCTTGACCTAGCAGTATCGATTTGTCTCATACGGACAAATACTACTTATTAACTGTCATTTCTAAAAACTGTAAAAATAATACTGCAAACTGTAAATAAATACATCTATTAATAAAAATTTGTTTTATAGAAAAAAAAGTAGGTACATTATTTGTCGCAAAGTGTCTAACGCACTCGCGAGCTTTCTTCCTACTTCTTCGTTATTTGTCTCTTTCCATACACGTGAATATACTATTTCGACAGCTTGTTTTTACAATTTATGAGATAATCTAAATTAATTATCATTTCTAATCGCTTCATTACGGAGAAAACTAAATAAGGGATTCTGAGTAACTGATTCAAACTTATGGAGGAAATTATCGACTTTTTTTTATACGTTTTCGTAGAATTTCTTGACATGGCTTAGTCATTGTGATATTGAAGCAATCACATAGTTATGATCGATAATACGTAATTAAAATAAAGTGCCAAGATACCCGCATAATATATTTCGGAAAAAGGAAAAATAATATTGAGATTGTCGGCAAAATTAATGAGTCGTTGGTATTATAATTATTATGGAAAAAATGAAGTGAAATGTATCTAACGACATAGATTTATTCCCAATGCTAAAATTAATAAAGATCAATTTAACCAGTTATTTCTTGCAGTATCTACACAGTAAAAAAAAATGCACAATAATATTCCTAGTAATTGTCCGCCAGGAAAACTACTGTAATTTTACAGATGAGAGTGAAAATTTCAGTATAACTGTAAATTTACAGTATCGCGTCATCATGTTTCCCCCACTTACCCTTAATACCACAGTATCATCGCTGTAAATTTAAGAATCATTTCTGATATATTTAACGCTGTCAGAAATTTACATCAATGTTTTTGACTTTTACATTATTTGTTTGCTTATTTACTGAGAAACTATAAAGCTTCAGTAATTTTCCTGTAAAAATTTCCTTACAGTAATAATACTGTAAAATAAAACAGAATTATTACGGTGTTATTACAGACACTTTTTACTGTGTACCAATAATTTCATTTCAATTTATTCAGTATCTGGTTTATGTTGTAAATTGTTATATATAAGGAAAAGCAAAATCACAGACGTCATCAGAAGGGTAAAAAAGTAAGAATTAGGGTGCAGTAATATTACATTCATTTTTTATTACTCAGCCTGTATGCCAGAACGCATTTCATATTTTTGAGGATTGGTATCACTGTTTACATTTGTCCAATTCAGCTTATTTGTATCACTACATTCAGGAATAGTATTTATACGCTCGTATATCGTCTTTAATCTTTCTATCTAAGATTAAAGACGAAGTAGTAAATTATACACCTCTGGTGGTCGTATGCCAACGTCAGTTTCAAAATGGCTGAGAATTATAATTACAAGGGAGCATCGACAACCTGATTAAATCTGATTAAATAAAAGTGTAGAGACTCAGAGTAGAAATATCTTTTTTAGCGGCCAATTTCCCCAATTTCAGGAAACTATAACAGGTTAAAAGGCTGTTAAAAAAAAGTCATTTGAAGTTGATTAATTTAAGTTACCTTAAAAATATTATTTTTTAAAATTAGAATATTTTGAAGCATATTATGGAATCAAGGCTGATGCGAATTATTTTTGGAAAAAAAAAACGGAATCGAGTGGGATCAAAGTGGCTATTACGTACAAATTTTGCATAACAAATTTAAATAATCACACATTAAACTTCCAAAAACGATAATAATGCTTTAACATCATTGATGTATATAGATAATGATCATTTTCATAAGTAGCGCATGTTCATGACTCTTGAAACAAATAATTTAATATGATCTGTTTGATATGGGTTCATTCATAAAAGTTAAGGATACCAAACTCTGTCATTAGTTTTGGTACGAGCAACATAGGTATACAGCGCTGAGGAAAATGGATTAATTTAGAAATACACTTAGGTTGCACTTTAACAATAAACGGTCAGAAAACTACGGAAAGTGTTGTGCAATCTTTACACCCCTATAAAATTTTACCTGCCACATCAAAACTTTCTAGAAGCATACTATATTAACCAAATAATTACGAGAAGTACAAGATGTGCAGTGATATGTGATTTTTTATGGTGTAAAGTTTTCGTAAACTAGTATCACATCCCACAGCACATATGTTGATCATGTAAGAAGAAAGAAGGAACAACTCTTCCATATTCTACATACAGAGCAATAAAATCGAATGTATACACAATGACTAACAACGATGACGAAGTTTCCCGCATTACGTGATTACGTGTTTGCATTTCCAGTTATTGATTGGACACAGTTCGCGGATATCGTAATATACTTTAATATACCCTTTGACCCATCAACCCCGAGCTGACTGTATTAATAATATTCCGTCCGTGCACGAATCTTCATTACAAATATAAATGTTCGCACGAGGAACGAAGTCGGAAACTAAAAGGCAAGCGTGTAAAAGATCGGGAGCCCGGTGCATTGACTTTGAGTGCGTCGTGTGGCTTACAACGTTGTTTGTATCTACCTGCTTTTTTTTTCGTGCGCGAACAACCGCCGTCACACTGCTAGCGCCAGAATTCTTGAACTTTTGCCTTAGTCACTGTAATTTTATATCGCTGGGTGATATTCTGATGACTTCTGTTCTCTGCGATCAGATTCACTTTTCCATTATCTCTCAAGTAATCCTATATTGTTTGCGCACGACTTTGTTAGTAGAGTAAAATTATACGGAAAGGTTGAGATAGGGATACTATGAAATAAAACCTGTATTTTTTTAACTCATAATTATCATCTTTAATATTCATAAACCTTTTTTTATTTATAGATGAATTTTATTTTTATAAAGGGCGAAGATCACTCAAAAATATTTGTTTTTCATTTTTCATTTTATAACTACATGGGCACCATTTGTTTTTGCACAGTTATAATAATTGCTATATCTCCGAAGTGAAGAAATGAAACTGTTAGAGGAAGTGAAATATCTTGGCGTCATTCTAAAATCTAAGCTCACTTGGAATCGACAGCTTCAAAGAAATATAATCAGGGGGAAACAACACTTATGTTGGCTAGAAGAGCTCATGGAAAAACATGCGATTTAAGACCAAATATGATGTACTGGACATACATGATGGTGGTCAGACCTGTGATCACTTATGCATCTTTGGTCTGGTGGACAAAGATGCAGTAACAAACTGCTGTAGCTGATTAGATACAGAGACTTGTTTACTGTTGTTTATGAATAACAGGCGCAATGAGGACTACTCCTACACCAGCAATGGAATGCCTGCTAGATCTTCTTCCTCTCGACCTGGTGATGATGAGGGAGGCAATAATAATATTGTACATCATGTGGAAGGTAACCTTTTGGGATTGAAATCAGACCACATGATTTCGGCATATCTATTTAACAGAAAATGCGAGGTGGAAATCTCGGATCGGATAAGCTGGAATCAATCTAGCTAGAGAGATAGGTTCGGTGAACGGAACTGGAGTTGGAATCTATAATAAGGTGAGAAACACAATGATCACTCTTCTTCTAGGAAAATATGCCACGGTCTTCAGGCAGAGGCATATGCAATATTACATTGCCCAACTGAAATCAATCAGAGGACTTATCAAAACAAGCGGATCTATATTGCGATACTGATGGCATTAGTGGATCTCAAAATACAATCAAGACCAGTTTGGCAATGTATTCGAGAAATGAATAGCCTGACAGATCGCAATAAAGTCGCTTTGCCGTGGGCCCCCCGGGCATTCGGCAATTGAAGGAAACGGAGAAACCACCCATGAGTTAGCAAGGAAGGCATCTGTAGAACCTGTTCTAGGAGTGTCCAAAAATATAGCACGAGAGCAGGTAAGAAGTTGGGTGAAAGGAAAACACAAAGAACACTCGAATAAAATAAGAAGGCAAATTCATGGAAAGCCCCTTATTAAGGGATCATCAAATGGGGTTTACGAAAATTGGATCAAATATATAGCGATGTACCGAAAGGGAAAGGAAATCATAGCATTACAATGTGCTAGAACAGGATAGAAAGTCGGTAGATACCTTACGATCCAATTTTCGTAAACCCCTAAAGAAGAAGACTGAAAAACTACTGTCGCTTAGTAGGAATCATCTTCGCATCGTAACAGACCTCCTTATAGGGCATCGCGCACAGGAAAGACACCTACAGAAAATTGGGATCAACACTGGAGATACCAACTCCAGACTCTGTAATGGCATGTCAGAGAAGGCTTACCACATTATGTGTAAATGCAGAGGTCTGGACAGGCATTTTTTGGGCAAGCCAAAAATGAATCCAGGGAGTCAATCAAGTCGATCAACCAGCCTGGTCTGGCTGGTTGATCGACTTGATGACCAGATTAATGCAGGGTATTGGATGCTGGAATGGCTGACATAATTTAATGGGTAACAGAAATGGGAGACCAAATACAAAAAGCCAAGAGGCTGCAGTGTTTCCAGAGACTTTAGGGCTTCCACAACAAAAAAAAAAGGAAAAAAAAATAGTAGTAAGTGCGATGGGTCATCGTCCAGCTGTTTTTTTTTTTATTTTCCAGGCAACGCATTGAATCTAAAATAGAACATATAACGGTATGTAACTATTTGTATTTGGGATGTCGCGAGCGGTATAGCTCACTATTTTATATATGCAGCGTATAAGTTATAATATGATTCCATCAACTATCAGCTAGATATTCCTCAACAGTCTAGAATAGCTTTAGTAAATATTATTGCTATTTATATCCGATAAAATTGAGATTCGAATATTAGAATTTTAGGATCTGGATCCACTATCTGAATCTACTATCCGCATCCACTATTCGATTATCAGATTCGGATTTATTATCCGGTTTTCGGATCTGGATCCACTATCTCGGATTCAGGTCCTGATAACATATAAATTATTGACTAACTCAATATTAGTGTACGTGCTATAGTGCATCCAGATCTGACGTTTTGGTTAGCAGATCCGGATTTGAGGTTTCGGATAGGGGATTCGGATAACATTTAGATTCAGATATCCAGATAGTAAATTATCCGGATCCCGGATTCGGATAACAACACTCGTAAAAGTTTTCAATCTCAAAACTTCGGATTTGATCGTCCGAGCCTTTAATGTATGTTGGTAAATAAATATATGCTTTTGCAATCCTTTCTCATTCTTTTTTTGGTTTTATAATACTAAAATTATGCCAATATCCGATAATCATTGTGATTTTTGCTTATGCTGCTTTAAAAAAGCAGTAAATCCAAACAAATGTAGACCTGCCAATGGTAAGATGTAAGACCGTAATTGCCGACGAAATAAAAATTCTGTTTTGAAAGGGGTAATTATAAATACTATGGTAAATATTTGTAGGTATATAAATTAAAACGAATTGGAATCATACATTCGTGGTAGTAGCGGATTAGTTATTAAAAAATAATGTTCATCAATAATATCAATAACATTTACAAACATAGTTAAAAACACAGTTTTACTAAACTTTCATAAAAACAATTTCACATGTATGTAAATACAACACAGTAAGATTCCACTTCCAATTTACAATAGCTTAGAAAATGACCCATAAATTTAAAGAGAAATTTTAAACACAAAATTTAATATCAACTTTTTATTGTGTTTATTTTTAACAATTAAAATGAAATTTATCAATCTTGAAGAATGTGAAGTTTCAGACAAGAGTCTAAATTTGAGGAATATTGGATCAATTTTCTGAATAATTTGTATATTTCAGTTTTGTATTGGCACTATAGCGAAATGTGGAATTAATTCATTAACTTACTTAACAACTTCAGTATTATTTTTTAATAACCAATCCACAACTACCACGCATGGATGATTCCAATTCTTGGAGTAACCCACGGATAAGAAACACACACAATTTAAATTAAAACGTTTTAATACAAAATATTTTTTTAATTATGATAATATCTCTAAAATAAATACGATTTTTGTAAGTTTTAGGGTTTGCTTTTTGGTTTTTGTATTCGATAATATGTAGTTGCATTTTGAGGGATGTCGAAGACGTCGGCCGTTATAGAAGCTCTTACCTATACATTCTTGGAATAAGATCTATGAATTATGTCTACACGGCGTGGAAATATTCTAATTTTTAATGGCCTCTTGCTTTTTTTTAGATTTTGTATTGCAGCTATTTATAATAAGTACCTAATGTGTCTAACAAATAAGTAGGATCCGCGGCTCGTAATAAATGCACAGGAAGATTGTTTAAACTGCAGTGGATTCTCTAAAAGCAAATCGAAACTATTGAAATAAAAGTATGAATAAGGGCAAATACTTATCAGTTATTGTTAGTGTTATAATGTAATTCTTTTTTTTTATTAGCTTAATACGACTATTATTTCAACAACTCTAATCACAGTATTAGTGAAATAATAGCACAGAACAGAGAATAACCAAAAATTTCACTCCGGTAATTAAAAAGATACGCGTTCTATCCTTTTTCAATTAAATTCTAGCGATTACCCATTACTATACCTAACGTATGCAGACTTGTGGCGTCGTATAAACAACAAAAAGTAATAAAAAAAACAGTTACTCAAAAATTTATTGTTTGGAATGTACGTGTTTTCGATTATTTGACAACATGTGGCTAATATAATAAACTATGTGGGAATGCGGCATGCATATGTTTTGTTTGAAGAAAGATGACAGGACTAAGCCGATAACTTGTGTATATTTTACATGCACATTAGAATTATGTTTTTATAATCGTTTCACATGTGTTAATTACTTTAACGATCCATAAATGTTTGTTGGTTCATTTTTATTACCACTCAAATTATGCCTGCTGAATACCAAAAGATTATATATTCTTACTACGGATTACTCATTTTATTTTAAAGGTAATTAATTTTACATTATCACATAAATTGTTTTTAAAATAGGTAAGTATGCATTTCTTAACTTATTGCTAACATTTGTCGAACTTAAAACAAACAATTTAAGCAAACATTGCTCAGAAAACCTGAATTAACTATTTTTAAATACAAATGGCATTGAGAGTTATTATACTTACTAATATTAAACAAAACGTTTCCAAACTTTGTGTTATTTCTAAAACACTAAGGAATGTAGAAATATTTATGTAAACTAGGCAAAACGTAATGCTTCCGTAGTAAATGAAATGTTTAAAATAATTAAACTTCAGGTCCGTCTGTTCGTTTGACTATACCAGAGATTTACGAGAAATTATATGTGAACGATAAATGTTTATAGTAGTACTGTCGGGAAGTGGGAAAAATATCACTTATAAATGAATTACTGGCGAACGCCCGAGTAATGTTGCTTTACGAGAAGGATATGCAACAAATATTGAGATGAATAACTGGTTATTCATGAGTTATTCTTTCTAAATTTTAGTTCCTTTTGCAATAAACCATATCTGTAAATTTAGTTTGTATCCTGATATGCAAGATCTTTATTAAGTTTAGGCGATTTGGTTAAAATGAAATTAACTAGCAGCTAATGAGCTACATTGGACAAATACAAAACAATAAACAAATCATATCTGTTATGGTATGATATTACCTTAAAATATGTGTCTATGACCTAGATTAATTAAGCACAAACATTATTATTAATATTGAGAGCTGTTTAAATGATAAAAAGGACAACTTACGTCTACAAAATTATTCTTCTAGAAAAACAAGGCAGACCTAATCCTTCTTATTGCATTAACTAGATGCATAAGCCAAACTGTTATCAAATTTCATTGAATCTAGATTTTGCTCCTAAATGTCGGCATACGAAAAAATCTATGAATATGTATTAAGTAAAGCTTATAAAAATGTGTTATTAAATGTGCATCACAACTAGTCTGTTGTGATTTTTTTATAAGCTTATCTACTTACTTGGCTTCTGTATTAAATGGCATTTTACAACATTTAACCGGTACTTCCACCAGAACTTAACATATCTGTTAGATGTAACCGATTCAAATAATTTTTACATTTAGCCTATTAAATCGATGGTATTTATCCAGGCCGAATTGTATGTAAGTTATAATTCATTTAGCTTAAGCAATACATTCATCAAGATTATGTCTCTATAGACATTCTTTAATTTTTTTGATAAATTCGTATAATTTTGCTAACTTTCCAGTCTCGTATATTATTTCACACATTATTGAGTATTACTTTTGATGTTTCCAAATATGTTCCCATTTCGGGAGTTATTTAATCATGCTCAACCGCTTTTTCTTTCTTCGTTCATCAATTGCTCTTATAGGTTCCTCCTCTTCTGTGGTTTATTCGCGTCATACGCATTTATTGCTTATATTTTCTTTTCCACATTCGTTAATATTAGTTTTTTCCTTGATATCTGTGATTGTATATTCTTTTCTAAGGTTTTCGCTGTTCTGTAGAATAATTCCCTGTTAAGTCTACTGTGCTCCAGACATATGATATGTTTAATACTCGGCTTAATTTTTTTCATGATTTAATTACTTAAAAAGATAAGATAATCAAAACGGGCCGCATACGGTGCATTTTATCGTACTACAAGTTGTACGGCAGCGCCTTATCCATATATGCAACTGCATGAGCATCAATCAGCTGTAGAATTTATAATAAAATAGGCACATGTTTACCGCCACGGCACCTAGCATTTCGAAAAAGGTAACAGTTGCGCTGGTAATAAATAAGCATCTTGCAGAATGCAAAGAAGAACAAAGAAAAACAAAATGGTGCAAAAATTGGTAATTGCAACGACGTGTCTCCACAAATAGATATAATATAGATTAAATTACTCCCGTAAGAGCTTAAAGAGCTCCTGCAACAGTTCAACAGTTCCTGGAACAGCGTAAACAGATTGCAAAACTCCTAGAACCGCTTAAAGAGCTCCTAGAGTAGCTTAAACAACTCCTGGAGCAGCTTAAACAGCTCCTGAAACAGTTTAAACAGATCTTGCAATAGCTTAAACAGCTTCTGCCACAGCTTAAGCAACTCCTGGAACAGCATAAACAAATCCTGGAAGAAGATTAAACAACTCTTGTAACAGTGGGAACTATTGACGTTGTTTAGCTATTCCACGAATTATTAAGCTGTTTAAGCTGCTCCAGGGATTGTTCAAACTGTCCAGAAGTTATAATTATGATAAATGTCACGTACTCCGACATCATTATCAACTGTTTTGAAAGGTTCTGAAAAAGTTAATTCTTAAAGTTAATCAAATTGAAAATTGCTCATATATGCATGAAAAAGAAAAGAACTAAGAAGATATGAATAATCACAGATTATCGAAGAATACATTTAGTGTTATCTATCTATTATCAAGAACATACACATTCCCAAATAGAATACAAAATAAAAGTATATAGCTCACCATTAACAAAGACATATTAAATATTCTTTAATTAATTATTATTAAGAGTTTATAAGGAAAATTTGTGAGTTTCACTTTACAGCTTCTAGTAATTTATTTAAAAATATTATTGCCTCGTAGGTTGGAGTTTTTGCACTATGAATAGGTATGTTTTTATCTACGCAACTTCGTGTGGTCATAGTTGTACTATAAAGAAACACACACAAGCAGGTTGTCACCTTGTTTTTGAAATTGTACCCCAAGTTTTTTTCGGATATTTTCGTAAGCTTACACGCATATATATACTGCATGAGTTTTCGTTGTATAGTCATTATTAATTCATTATTAAATCGAAATATTCTCAAAAAGTATCTCAGAAAAATGTTTGCAGAGAAACCATAAATGAGTTAAGTATGCGACTCCTATGAAATATAAATTTTGCCGCTTCTATAATCATCTTTTCAAATATCAAACTGATTTACATGATTACACCAACAACGCCATAAATGCCAACTGTATAATTTAATATAAACAGAATGGTATCCTACATACAGAGTGACAAATAACGCACAAGTGGGCAGTTTTCTACATAAAGCCAAAAAATCCCGCGAGTGCGTTACTTCGACACTTTTCGACAAGTTAAATACACCATTTTGACAGCGCGCATATAAAAGCCAAATAGATTTTTGTAAAACCCGAGTGTGCGATATTGTCAACTTTAGAACCATTTGATTCTACAGAAATTGTCACTTTTGTATATGATCGTGGGAAAAATAATTTTGATATCGCTGTAATGAAGAAGAATAGAGTTTATAACCCATCTTCTTATTCTTTATTACACATTTTTCTATCAAATACCATAAGCGGCATTTGTTCTTTGGTGTTCCTGTGATGTGTATTGTACTCAAATCAGTTATAGCGGTAAAAGTTATATTTTATGTATAAGAGCCACACATTCAAGCATTTGTGTTCTAAATTGGATTCGCTTTCTGATATATTTTTTAACATTTTGAATTAATGTTCCTATCATGTTGCGGACTAACCTAGATGTTAAATTGGGGGCTGCTTCAACCGTATATGTCACTCTAATACCATTTACATAATTGACGCACTATATCAGTCTGCAATAATTGTGTTTCAATTACAAATCATGTACAAAAATTCAAAATAGGATGGAACCTAGAATTGAATCTTGCGGAACACATATGTCAAGTGAATGCTTAATAATGTTCCATGATGTTTTAGATTTGTTTTGGGAATTCAAAATGGTTCAAAAGTTGTCATAAAATGCATTTTTTGTTGTTCCGATTAATTGTCTATAATATTTTCTACACAGAAGAAGAAAACAGGGTTATAATTTGAAATTCGTTCCCTGGGATTACTCCGAAGTCGGAGTGAATTTGTGAAGCTGTATATTGAGCAATTATTGAAGGTGTAGAAAGTTTTAAGTTTTAAGTCACCCAAAAATTGGGAAATATTTCTCCTTTTTTAGCGTTAAATTTTGGGATGTATCTATCTACAAAAATGTAGATTTACACCTTACTAGAGTAAGATTTAACAAAATAAGGTGAAATACTAGTCAATCAGGGTATACGATAGTTTTCCTTTAGTTTGCTAGTACTGTAGTTCTCAACAATCGTCCTTTTTTTTTCATCAGATCTACTTATTGGAAGTGTTCTATCAACCAAAAAAGTGTTGATTTTTGCCTTCTCGGAGAGAATAAATTAATTCGCAATGGCTATCTAATATTACTTCGCAAGGTGTTAGGAACTATTAATCTTTTTAAGTGTTCCTTAACAACAAATTTAAACTTGCAACTTATCTTCCCTCCCCTAACTAGTGTTTCTGTTATTTTTTCTTGTTTCTCTTTTATTATATAATTTAAATATAAAATTTACCCTATCTTTTTTTCCTATAATTCAAGACTGTACAAATTACGAGTACTTCCATACCAGTCATGTGAGTCATACACATATCTGTCATATAGTGTAAGTCCATCATTACACCAGCATTTGCCATCCGGGGGATTCATTAAATTTTTTTTTTCCCGCGGGAAGCTTATATTAAAATAATAACAAAATATAATGATGGCTTGCTAGAAAGTAATCTGCTATTTTGTACCAACCATATAGTTGCTGATAGCATTACTCGTTACAAACTAAAAGACTACTACTTTTAACAATTTTTTTTTATCCTTAACGTCTGCCATGTTCTAGGCGTAAATATTGTGATAAGTTACCGATAGCTCTGCGCTAGTTTATCTTTTAAATTTTTCTATCACGTCTTGCAACTTTATTTATCGGTAACATTGAATTTACTGCGAGATAAGAGGTGCTCAACCTCATCATCTGTAGTAACCAGTTCTCATTGTTTGCACACATAATAAACAATTATAAGCTATCCCAAAGTACAAAATTAAAGTTAATGTCGAAGCAGCTAGCTTTCCAATCGAGGGGATCCATTCATACATTACTAAACAGTGTTTATTTTTCCTTTTTTTTAAAGCAATTTTCCCTCGAAGAATAACAAAACCTCGAAAGTCGTCTGTAAGTCAGAAAAAACCAAAAGAGCAGAAATTTGGAAAGTTAGATAACTCCGCTACTTAAAATGCCGCAGACGGTATGAATAATTAAGCAGTATTCGCAAAGTTTTCGATGCGAATTTGAAAGGTTTCCCGACGTTCGCTCTTGCAATTGCGAAATCTGTTGAGGACCTCTAGAGCAACTCTAACGGCCAGTAGCTATAAAAACATTTATTTACCAAAGAGGTATAAAGCTGTGTTTTTTCTGTGTAAATAGTGAATGAGAAGGAACATTATATTTTGATTAACGAAATTGTAAGATTCTTGCAAGAATCTGTTGACGATCTAATAAAAATACAGGTTTGTGAGTTTCACAAATAGGTACAAACTTCGAAATTGTGATTTAGCAATATTGATATAAAATCTACTTCATTGCAGAACTAATTTTCCACTTGTGTTGTCATAACAATAACTTCATATTAAGTAAATTTTACTAAATCACCGGTGATATAACTTTGTTACTCGCTATATGCAACGTTCTTCTTATATCAACAGGTTAAGTGAAGCAACTTGACACTAATTATCAGTACTTCACATGCACCCTTGCTGTGCTACCTAAATTGAAGGATCATCAAACGTTTCATAAAAGATTATAATTACTTGGGGTTGCATTCAGTACTTCTGTGAATAATTTTGGAATAGCTCGGGACTAAATAAAATTTGAAAAATAAAAACTTGAAGATAGTAAAAAAAAAAACGATGGTTATAGGATTCAGATACTAATAATAATCTATAGGTATTTATTGACTCTGAAGATCATTTAATATGAGTACCATCAAGTAAAATGTAAATAAAAGAAAATATAAAAAAAAAATAAGATACAATTAAATGAGAATACAAACAATACAACATACTAAAGAATTTCATTTACTTGGTATTAGCCTGGTTAGTTAAAGAGGAATAACACACCTAAGCACTGGACAATGGCAGTGATTGTGCTGATATGCAAAACGTTTTGTTTTTAGATTCCATGTGTATATCTCTCTTTCTTTAGCTTGAATACGGTTGAAAATAAAAACATAATTTATTGGAGAAATGAGCGTGTATAGAGTAAGGCTTTGAAGGTATCAAAACCTTTTATATTAGAAAAGTTTTCAGTAACTGGCAATTCAAATATATTTTGTCCCTTTATAGGAATTTGACAATAATTTCTTCACCCTGCACATCAAACAACTCCCACGTTTTCTGTATTTCTGACAAACTACACTAAAACACCCATTTAGATATTGTTCAAGAGGCTAAATGAGATTTAGAATATTTGTGTTTGATATAATGTAATATTTAACAATATTATATATACGAAAGGAGAAGATACGATTAAGTGTTTATTTTAATGAATTTGAACTTTGGGTGGTAAACATGGAAAGGCCAATTAAAGAGGAACAAGATATCTAGCTTAGATATATCGAAAGGTTTTACTTTTCATGTGCATCTATTTTATCATTATGGATATGGATAGTTGATATAATATAGTATGGCTATCAATTTATACTACCGAAATTTTCACGTAGTTCGTATCGTTCTTGCATATTTGTAACCATATTTGAAAATAGTGGCTATAGCATCTGTCGTATCGCTTCCATAATCTTCTCTTTTAACTGTTGTATTGTAGACGAATGATTAACTCGGGCAAACCCATAGTTTCAGCATACTTCAAACATATGCATCTAATAATGTTAAATTCGGAGAGTGAGGTGGAAAAGATAAATCGGTAAAACGTGCAATTGCATTGTTTTGCAAACGTCTCCCAGAGAAACGTTTTTGCAGCATGTATTGTGTGGCACGTTGCTTCATCTTGCTGAAAAGACTGACTACCGAAAGTTTTTTGATCTTTAAAATTTCCGAAGGTCACCCACAAACGATGCGAGAACTTAAGTGAGATTGCGTTCTTGATTAACAGTTACTGGACGTTCGTTTTCTTTGTCCAGAAACTGCGTCACTTTTCCACTATGCAAAAGTATTTCTTGCACCTCTCCTGGTCACTGAAAATCTAAAAATGTATTGCTACGTCTATTTACATGGCCCGACAACTGAAAATGAGATTCGTCAGTGAACCAGATATTGCTGATGAAACTGGGATTGTCGTATTGCAGAGGAAGGATTCTGTCACAGTATTCAAGTTTTGCAGCATAAGCACCCGTTTCCAATTGTTGGGTCGTCTGAACGTTGGTCGTATAAATGGGTATTAAGTTGTTTCAATATCTTCTGAAGAGTCCTCTTGTTCATATTCAATTTTGCAGATCTCCGTTGACTATGACGTGGTGAGTCCATAATTTGATTGATGCTCGTTCCTGATTCTTCTTCAGATCCACTGTTTTCCATCTTCTTTCAGTTCTTTTAAATTTGATTTTAATGTTCAGTGCAATAGCATTACTTGGTGCTTATTTACTGAAATGCTCTGAAAATTAATCACACACGAATTTAATACTTGAACCATTTTGTCTGCCTAAACCATATTGTCCTTTTTTTCTATTCTTTCTTTATTTTAACTGACAGACACCCTCTTCATTTGCAATTTACGACCTCTAGAGTCCCTTTGTACACCCCACGCAATTACTTTTGTAACCCCATCGAGGAAAAAGTGGTCAGTGTAACAAGGGACTAGTAGTTCAAACCATATTGTAATAAGCAGTTCTTTTCCGACTACATCAATGTATGTATCCTATATTATTTTTGTTATTAAATAAATAAGTGTTGAAACAATGGTATGTGTGTATTCAAACAACCATACAGTCCACAAACAAACACATATGAACGAAAATAGTGCTCAAATAGAAAGACTTTTCTCTCTTTTGTTAGAAGTTTAACCACTAGAAGGCGTACTATTTCAGTACTGTAAATTAATAGCCATATTGTACAAGAAGAAATCATTGATTACACGTGAAATAAAAGCAATCGATAAACTAGTTTAAAAAAGTATTTCCTACTAAATTTGGTGTGGTAAATTTATTTACTGCATTCTTTTTAATCAATGACTTCATTATCGGTTTCGGCATGATACGCCTTCCTCAGGTATATAATTAGAATTAAATTAATGTAACAGTCAATCAAGAAAAAAATGATTGGCTATTGCATTAATTTAATTCTAATTATACACCTTAGGATAGCATATTATGCCGAAGCCGGTAAGGTGAAGTCATTTATTAAAAAGAATCCAGTAAATAAATTTACCATATCAAAATCTAATTAGTATGTAAGTTGTTTAATGTAAACTATTGAATTTACCTAATTATGGACAAAAGATCACCATACAATCGATAAAATCTTGCAATTTAGACATTGTTCTCGATAAACCTTTCTTTTTAATTCTAGTTAAAGGTTAGCAAATAATAATAATAATAATAATATGTAATAATAAATAGTTATTCCTTTTTTTCCTTCGTGAGGGTAGCGGCTAATTTATACTGATGACTTAAAAAGTTAAACAACTCATTTTTTACGTTTCGACAATCTTTATTTTTCTTGTCTTCTTCAGAAATGTATATTTTATAATTTAACTTGTTTTTTTTTTTTTTTTTTTTTTTTATTATATATCTAGGGACATTCACAAACATTTTAAAAACATATTTAATAATTACATTTCTAAACAATTTTACAAACTGTTAAAACTATTTTAAATCAAACAATAATAATAAATGGTCTTTATTTCCTCAAACACAACAACGTACTTACATATATGGAGTATAACTTAACAAGGAAAAAAAAAAAACAAAACATATTTCAAGCACACGAGACGATGTACAATTTAAATCTAAATAAATACATAATTAGAATTATAAAGAGCTATACAGTGAGCGCGCATCCACCAATCTAACATAGACCAGACTGAAAAGCAAATAGGTGATTAAAGTATCGCTTCTTAAACATGTAACACAAACCACTACCTTCAACAAATCGTGGAATATTATTGTAGATATTTGTGATTTGATACGAGTAACTCTTTTTAAAGAATTGGTGTGCATGGGCCGGCGGTGTTAAAGTTCCTTTAAATCTGATGTTCAACGTATGAACATCAGTCCTAAAAATTATTTTATTATAAAGATAGGGTGGCTTTTCCGAGTAAATATGGGATATATTTTTATTTAAGCGGATGTTATACTGCTAGCCTGTATCACATACGTACTATCTAAGCAACATAACGAAGAACGTTCAATAGTATAAAAAATTTAATCACTAATTGATATACCTATAAACTGTATTTTAACATTTTATTTCCTAGATATTTACCGTATATTATACCTACTATTTATTTTTTTTATCATTCATGGTATATGGCGTGAACATTTTATGGTACATTATAAAACAATATTTACGATTTGGATCGATGCTCAAACAGATGGCATCATATTTCATTCTAGAATAAAAGTTGGTGGAAATGTATTGATAACAAGATTTATTGGACTGAAGTTGCAGTATAATAATTTATTTATTGCGACCGCCTTAATTTTCTACTAATAGCAACGCTAAGTAATCTACAACTGTTAATTTAATTAATTTTAATGTTGTTAACTGAAATAGTAAGAAAAATATTGGATCATTCGATACGTGATGAATTCCCTAAACCTATTAGTTATCAACACATTAGTATATTTGCCGAAGTTGGCTTTAGAATTGTATCTTTCTTATAATCTAAATTGACAATTGACACACTCAAATAAGCTAAATCTCTTTCCTTTTTCATTGGTGGGAGCCGTCAGATATAGAATCTTTGGAAACACTGCATCCTATTAGTATTTTTGGATTTAGTTCTATTTTTCGTTCCTTTTATGCTAAAAATTAGTTCTACTATAAATATAAGCTCCATAGTCAGTTCTAGGTCCGTGATAGGGCCAAAATCTTCAAGATAGATATACAGAACTGATAATTAAACTCTTCGACATATCCTTGTCCCATAGCCTAATTTTGTCTGTGACCAAGTCGGAGGTTCTACTATAAACTGCTTTACATCTGATAGCGCGGATTCCTTACCTTGCCCTTACTGGTTCCTCCTGACCTGGATTCAGAGCTAGTATCTTTGGGCTCTTTGGAAGATTCTTGATTGAACGGTAATTAAATGTTCTAAAAATGCGCAGAGGATCTATCATGAATGCCTTTGTCTTTAGCTATGTTTCTGTGTCTTCTCGATGTGGAAGGTCACTTACAATACTTTTCCTGTGAAGATTTTTTCCGCGAATTGCAAGAAATTCTTAGGTCTGATTTAGGTAAAGGCCCTTTAACAGTTTGTTTTTCATCAGGGCTAGATAAAACTTGGTTTCCTAACGAGATTGATACCTCCTCTTTTCTCATCTTGGCTTGGAACAGCATTGGCAAAGTTAGAAATCCTAAATTGATAATTATAAGCGTGTTGTATATGCATGAAACGTGAATCTAGAAATTTTTAGCAATGTATATTCTTTTGAACAGGTTTGTGTAGCTAATGCAGAAATTTTCTGCTACGCAAATGCTGATCTTTGCCTTTAAGAACAATATATTAATACTTCCACAAATTTTACTTTTATAATTAAATTCGAACCATTCAGAAATTACTCCTGGTTCAATAATCCCAAGCATCATTTCTATCTATGTACGTTAATACAAGATCAATATTACACACGCTTACATATTTGCGTACATGTGCAAATATCTTCGAACATTGTAATCACATCTTGGAAAGTCAAATATTAGCTCCCCAGTCGAAGACGTTCAGTGAAGAGAGCTCTATCAATTTTCACTAGCGACTTTAGATAAACACCCAGTGAGCTCGCCAAGGCTTTTAACCGCTGATTTATTGCATCCAGGCAGAGTGGAATTTCCGAGTATAACACTGTTGAAATACTGCTGGTCGTTTGGTCGTATTGATTTGGAAAATGTAAATGCGGTGAATTTCCATATCTCCGTCCATCGCTTCCTTACGGAATAATCGCCTCATTGTAAGTAATAATTCAGCTTAACCTAATTAGCTGCGTAAATAAATCCTGAGGACGAAAATCCCCATGGTTGATCAAGCACAAGCGATAATCAGAACAAAGAACGGACTTAATCTTAACTGATACAAAGTGTAGGTAATCTATTTCAAGCCCACATAATTTGGAGGATTTTTCGAAGAAAAAAAATATATTACATAATCTAAGTATGATTTATTAGGCATTTTATTACATTTGTTTTAAAATAGATTGTGGACACAAGAACATTGCCTTACTTAAGAAAGAGCATTTTACTTTTTGTAATCCATTCTGACTGTGTGTGAGTGGATATAATATATAAAAAGTCTAATTCCTCATAGATTATTTAATTAAATATAGGCGAACGGTTTCTTTCCTCTACAGGACATCATCAGGCCAGTTGAAAGCATTACAAACAAGAATGTGTAATTAAACCAAAAATTGTAGATTTATTGAAATTATAAGTGAAACTTAAATTAATTGAGGGCACATTAAACATAACTTGAGAGTGTGAATGCTCAAAGCAAAACCAAGCACAATCCAGTAATCAAAATTGAACAATTAAATCCAGTTTCAAATATGTAAATGTAATTCATATTCAACTAAGACATTGAAAAAATAAAGTTATAAATAAAATTTTGCAGAAGTAATAAAAAACTGTAAAGTATAAGATTCAAAAATAAATTCTAGGAATATCTAGAAAGCATCTATGAAAGAATGTCTAAAATAAAAATAATATACAATACATACAACACTTGCCAACTCATCAGTCAAAACAAAACTTGGAACATAGGTGTAGTCTCAAATTGCAATTGTTTAAAGACAGATCTTTATTAATGATTTGTTATAGGATCTCTAGTAATTCTAAATTTTTGAGAGCGCAACCTTTATTTGCAATATATTAAATATGAAATTTATAATCAATGTTAAAAGTACGATTAAATTCTCTAAGATGTTTGCTTGAATTCGATTTTGAACTACTTAGGTGTTTTTCCTTGCAAATAAGGTTTCAAAATGTTTGCAATTCTGTAAGAAATGGGATTGACGCAAGGTAGAGAGTATTTATTTTTCTCAACTGTGAGATCTGCAGTTACGTCAAGGTAGACTGATTTCTTCATCTTTATCTGTATTTTATGTAGTAATTTATCAACAATGTTAACATCCCATTTCATGTTTCGGAATATGAAGTTCTTTATTAAAAGGTGTTATAGTGAGAGGTAAATTTACTAATTTGTGTGAATAGATATAATATTGTCACGTGGTGCGCGACGGGGGTGTAGCTCAGAGGTAACACATATATAATAATTGCACCTACCTTGGATTACAGGGACAGGAATCAACCAAACGACCAGTAAACTTCAGCTGTTTATTAAGAGAGACAATAGGAGGAATACCTCGTGGAGTCTCCTATAGGAGAACCTCCTCGCGGAGTGTCTCCTTTACAGAGCGTCCTACTTACTATAATTACCATAATTATATAGCGCTATCCCCACTCTTGAAGGCCGATTCGTGGCATCTCCCTCCCCTCCAGAAAACCGAAGGGATTTAAAACGTGACACAATTTTAAAAATTGAAACAAAAAGTAATTTGAATAGCAGCCACGAATCAGACTTTAGTATCCTTAACTATGCTTAACTATCCTTAGACTAACTTAATGCTATTGACAACAAAACACATTCAAAATACAATCATGATCCCTTAATTAATAAACCTTAAATACTAAACTAACACCACCCATAAGAGTCTTTCTGGCGAATTCTTCAGTGTTCCCACGGAGGCAGAATCATCTCTTTGTTTACTATTAGCCGGTTTCCTCAAGTAATTTGGGCCATTGCTACACTTGATAGTTGTTTTGGAGTTGCGGTAGAAGCTTCATGGACGTTGCAATGTATGTACGTAATTGCAAACAATCCCTTTGTATTGGTGGATGAATGATTAACGAGCTGAGCTTGTTCTGGGGCCGGTATATGCCACTGCGAACAACCATGGGTCCAGTGCTTCAAACTTGTGGATTCCCTGGATTGCTGAAGCCATCGTTATCTGATTGGCATCCTCCACCACGTGCTTCTTTTGCCTCCATTTTCTCCAATGTTGAGATGGTTTCTTGCTGCCCCTCGAGGTTACCCGTAACAAGTCTTATAGGTAACTAACACCAAGGTTCGCCTCCCCGGGTAACGTCACGCGGTTGCGCCAGAAATAAATATAAGGGTGGTGCACATGGAACAAAGAGTAATTCAGCAGTATATTGTATACAGATTATAAGAACATTATAATTAAATAATACAAAACAGTAAAACTTAAATTGATATATGACTGGTACACACAAAACAAATCAAAATAATTAAGCCTAAGTAAGTCGGGAGTTGTTACTTTTTTTTTTATTCTGTTCTGGGCCATCTATTAATAAAAGGGATTATTTAATGACTGCCAGGAATGCGTCTTCATAATCCTCTTTTTATCCTATAAATGTATAAACCCAATATCTCTTAAGTATAATATGAGAGCTACCTCCTCTCCAAATACAATGACATTCGTTAACTGTAGCCTTAAATGTACTTTGTTATAAACACCTTATACCGAAAGGTTAACTTCCTTTACTGCTTTTTTTTTTTAACCATCGGTAGAGGGACATAGTGGCTGCCGAAATGCGCCGTAAAATCTCCTCTACAGACTTAAAGCGTAAACATAAATCCGCACCTTATACCGAAAGGTTAACTTCCCTTACTGCTTTCTTTAACTATCGGTAGAGGGACTATAGTGGCTGCCGAAATGCGCCGTAAAATCTCCTCTACAGACTTAAAGCGTAAACATAAATCCGCACCTTATACCGAAAGGTTAACTTCCCTTACTGTTTTTTTAACCATGGGTAGAGGGACTATAGTGGCTGCCGAAATGCGCCGTAAAATCTCCTCTACAGATTTAAAGCGTAAACATAAATCCGCACCTTATACCGAAAGGTTAACTTCCCTTACTGCTTTTTTAACCATCGGTAGAGGGACCATAGTGGCTGCCGAAATGCGCCGTAAGATCTCCTCTACAGATTTAAAGCGTAAACCTAAATCCGCACCTTATACCGAAAGGTTAACTTTACTATTTTCTTTAACCAACAAACTTAAAACGTAAATATAATAATTCTTTTAAAAAATGTGATGCTATATCTATAAAAACTTTGGATTTCCATATCCGATTTTTTCTCCCTCGACTTACTTTTATTTTTTACTAGGCTTAATTTCGATTAAAAAAAAAAATAGTGTTATTCTGGGTATAAGTGAATTATAAAACATTGGTTATTTTTTTTTATACATCATATTTGTAAAGTTATCCCTTTTCTCCATGTCTTTTTGAATTAAGTTATTTAAACATTGTCATGACTAATGACTAATAAATTTTCACCTAAATTATGTATGGGGAAAGCGCTACTTACAGCCAAAGGTATACAAAAAGGAGCAAAACCAAATTAGGTACATACGTTATTGAATTCGTTTAATATAAATAGCGCGGAAAAAAAATTAAAAAAAAACAAGCACCATTGCTACGCAAATGTATATTACCTGTGGTTGTAATTGTACATTCCTTAAAAATTAATAACTAATTACACTCACTTCTTTTGTAACAAACAGCAAGAAATTTCTTTTACAAGCAATTGCCGATTATGAAAAGTTAAATTACAAAGTTTTGCAGCAAATTGCTATGTGACAAATATAAATAGTTTTAATAAAAGAAAAATGGTTAAATGATATAGATATTCAATCTTATGTTTAAGTACAGCAGAATTTTATAAAATAATAAGTGTGTTATTTTAAAACAACTGTCTCAAATGTAAAACTTTTAACAATTAAATGAAATTACTAGATCCGAAGTAATTTCACCTTTTACATATAACGAATACCAATTTTTATGTAGCAACAATATTATAGTCAACATCTTTCACGTAAATTTGTCTATGCCTGCTACATTTGTTGTATAAAAAAACATATCAGCAATCTATAGTAGGTTAAGGACATTAAATACTGATCATGACCTTCATGCACTTCCGATGTGCATTCTTACTATAAATCGTTGTACTAGAAAAAAAAATGAGAACATATTTGTTTATTTACGTCAGCTTTTTTTTGCTGTCCCCTTTAACCGATTTGTAAATACGTAAACAGATTTCGTAAATAGGTAAGTAGGTCTCGATAAGCGACCTACGGCAAGTTTGCTGACTATCAATATTTTGACTACCTATACAACAATTGATACGAGAAAACAAATTCTGAATCCAAGGAATTTTCTACATTGTGTATTTTTGTTGTAACGCAAACAAAATGTGCGAATTTTCACATTTTGTTTAACCATAAAAACCATATTTTATTTAAGAAAGGCAATTTATCTACAAAAATTATAGCAGATAAGATATTCTTATGTGAACAAAATATGTTTTTATAAGACGCAAATAATGACTAAATGAACAACTAATTTATGGACAAATTATACTAAAATGACGAAATGCACATGTAAGGAGTGAGTGCAAAAATTAATAAAAAAAATAAAAAATGTATATAAATAAATATATATTTATTATTAACGTAATATTTTAAATTAACTAAATCAAATAATTTTTTTTCATATATATAGTTAATAATTAACAGAAATTTCAACAAGCAAATTGTTTAAATACATAAAAATTCTGATTAAAAGTAAATTTAGAAAAGAGGTACCATTATCAAAAAAAACAAAATTTAAGATCGCAAGGCAGCCTCCACCAAATGTCACGTGGTGCGTGACGGGGTGTAGCTCAGAGGTAACACATATATATAATAATTACACCTACCTTGGATTACAGGGGCAGGAATCAACCAAACGACCAGTAAACTTCATCTGTTTATTAAGAGAGACTCCACGAGGAATACCTCGTGGAGTCCCCTATCGGAGAACCTCCTCGCGGAGTGTCTCCTTTACAGAGAGTCCTACTTACTATAATTACCATAATTATATAGCTTAGCGCTATCCCCACTCTTGAAGGCCGATTCGTGGCAATATATTAAATATATTAATATGTAACTGTTTACACTATTTTATAGTTATATATTAAATAGAATAAAGAATATTTTTGGTTGACTTTGGTTACTCTAACTATAGTTTACTTTATCTTAATATTGTTGGAAACTATTGGAGTTTAATGAATACATTAATAATGTAAAAGCCATTTTCTATTCATTATCATAACCAATCATAAGACAAAACAAATTATTATTATGTTAATCAAATCATTGTTGTTTCGATTAAATAAACAAATTATAATTATCTTTTATTAATTTCAAACATTTTCATTTCTCGAAATCAACTAATGATTTTATTCAGTATTTATTGTAGAATTATTCGACCAAACATGTTTTGCTAGTCCAACAAAGAAATTCTACTTACGACTAATATCAACTTGTTGGACTAGTTGTTTCATCCAATTTTTGTGTTAGCACTTAAATATTTCGTTGCCTGTATTTAAAAGAAATAATTAATTAATGCCCTTTTACTAACAACAAAGAATTTTTTCTCAGTGTAAGGCAAAATACTTTATTTGATTTTGATTTTTTATTGGAAATTTCTGGTTTTCTTTTAAGTTCCTAATTGTTAGAAATTTTAAATAATAAATAATTTTGAAAAAAAATATTAAGTAAAGTTTTTAGGCTATCAATGAAGAGTTTTTTTTAAACATGAACGAAAAACATTTTAACATATTATTTTGTGACTTAATGTATGTTATTCATAATCTTAATAAATTTTAGTTATTGTTATAGACTAAATTTCTGATTAAAATAATGAATTTGATTCATTGATGCAATAATCGCATTTCAATTACTCAATTCAGTGTCGAGTAAGCGTTGTAGCTTTACTTAACTGGGTTGTACTAAAAGTATAAAGGATTGATATGAAGCATTAGTGATTTCCTAAAAACATCAAAAGAAAATGCATAGACAATTAAACTAACAATGCCACCATGGCAGGGGCTCATGATTCATTGTGAGGGATCACCACACAGGCAGAAAAAGGAATAGAAAAGTAAGTTTTTTCCTGCCAAGTGTCTTTAGCATTCCTTTAAGAGCAAATTCACTTTCAGCAGTATCGTGTCTCAAGATTATTCTCGATTTCCCCCTAAGAGATCACGAGTTTAGATGCAGGGGCCACACGCCAAACTCTTTCATTTAATTACTGCCGTACACCTTTCAATAACGTATGCTATTTGTTCGTTCTTGCGGTAAATTGCAAGCCATTGAACTAACGAAGACATATTGAGATAACTTCACGAAAATTGTAAAAATAACAGTATACATTTTTCATATTCATATTATTAACAAAAATTATTTATTGAATGTATGAAAATATAGTTACCATAACAAATATTATCTTTGAACTAATGTGCAATGATTTGTTATAATAATGACCCTTGTTATTAACTAATTAAATGTTATTGTATTAATAAAATATTTTATCATAACAATGTCACATTTAGTTCTGTCGATGAAAATTCACTCAATAAATGTAGATTATTGATATCAAGTCCAGTATTTTTCTCAGTATATCCTTACCCTTTTCATTTATTAGAAAGTTTTTAAGTAGTAGGGCTAGCTAGGTAAGAATATTTCTGCATCATATAATAAAATCAGCTTGATAAGTACCTAACATGTTAAATTCTTGAAACGTGTAGGTACTAAAAGGTCGCCTTTTTTCAGTTTTCGCCATTCCAAAAGTATCCATTCTTTACTTCTCTTGTTTTTTTTTCTTCCAATTTTTGATTGAAAAGGCGTATCGTACGTGTTTATAATGACGTAATTATTGTTGCTCGTCATCTCATGACAAATCTACCAAAAATTTTTAAAAATTTCGTGTGTTGTCTGACAAAGAGAATGCTCAAATCTGGAACAAGAAGTCTACAAAGATTATCATGAAAAGAATTAGTTGTGTTTTTTTGGATTAGTCTTGGAATAAACGCACTACCTAGTTCTGTTATATGAAATGGAGTTTAATTAAGTTAATTTTATTTGATCATATGTAGCATTGATTAATTTTTTTTTTTAATTCGCAGATAATTCTACACATCTTTGCTGTTATAAATTTCGGAAAACCTATTCGAAATTGCTACGACATGAAAGGCAGTTACATATTAATATCAAACTTGATGTCATCATGCACGCATTCTGCATCTATTTTAGGTAGAAATACAAGTAAGCTCGTAAAATGCTAACCAGTTTACATTAATCCTAATAATATTATGCAGTCGTAAATAGAATAAAAAAAACTTGAAAATCCTGTTGGCACTGCCAGTATTAAAAGACGCGCTCTCAATCTTATTTTATTACCGAAACACAACCTTTAGATAACACGTTAGGGCATTATTTAGATACTGTCAGAACGTATTCACGATTCACTATTCATCGAAACCAAAACGAAACCTGTTTCTTGAACCGAGTGCGCTTTCGATCTCGACCCTCAATAAAAACAGATGCCTCAGTTATATCATATATGCAAGTCCGCGTACTGGATTTGCATGTAAATCGAACTGGGTACAAATCAGAAACGTTAGAATGACACATACGGTACTTCAAACCCTTGTAGTGTTTCGTTCCTTCTAATAAGACTGCAACTGCGGTACAACTATGCTTGCACATATGTATATATATATGATACACGGGATGATTATAAAGTCTTGTATCTAACAGTCGATGATGCAGGAATAACATTATGAAATTGCACCATTACTGTCATTTTGCCTATAAGAAACGTCCAATATCTTATTCATGATCTTGGGCTTGCGATCAATATGAAGACCATATTAGGCGGAGAGCTAATAGCTGCTACTACCATATCTCAACGTTAAAAGTGCATGGTTAGTAATAAGAGAAAGACATAAGGAAAACATACTAATACGTAGTAGAATGTTAATAAATTCTCGAGGTTCATTTCACTCTAATGATAGACGTGTGTATGTAAGCACTATGTAAAAAGACTAGACGCCACATGAGGGCATATAAAAGTTTATCGCATGGGACATATTTATACACGGTGCCTCTATATCTTCTATCAGCTTTGTACCTCTATATAATGTGAGATAAGTACTCTAATCACGCCTTTAGCTGTAAGGAATAGAATATTTAGTTATATATTGTAGACTTTATAACTATATCTTTTAATTGTTGCTATTAGCAAAATCTTCCAACTTGTCAAAAGCAAGCTTTGAAAATAAACTCCTAACAACAATTTCGATTTGATATTATTTTGTTTAAAATAACAAATAGTTTTGAATGTCTTTAGAAAGGTATTTGCTTGGGAGATAAGACGAAATATATAATACTAAAGACAATTTTAGAGCCAATAGAGAACGGAAAAGTAAAATCATAATTCCAAATAATGGAATATGTACACTGCCTGACAAAATTAATGTCGTCCTCCACAGGGAATTTTCGTATTTTTCTATCTGATTTTTTTTAATTGCCAAGTATTTTACACATAGGTACCCCCATAAACTTCCTACCTGCATAAGCTGATGGCAGCAGCCGAACGCGCACTTATTCAAAGGATGAGCAGTTTTAATAGTCACTGCGCTATAGACGACAATATTAATTTTGTCTGAAAGTGTACATAAATGAAAAGATTAGTTAGTTTGAAAACTCGGGAAACCTACAAAATAGCGAGGTACCATGACGTGGCACTGTTCACGTGTTGCAATTTCTCGTGGAATATTCGTGAATAAGGAGGAATTTATTAAATGCATCTAAATGTTCCTTCGCAAAGACAGCACAACCATAAATATATATAGACGTATATGTTAATATCTTACTTATTGAAATATGACGAATGATTCGCTCTGTGCACAAATATCCGATCTCAGTTTGTTGCCTTACCCCATATTAACGACTTATGTTATCTCCAAGTATTCGCCAAGGACATTGGTTATATATAATATATAAAATCAGTGGCCACGGAGTAAGGGAAAACATGGCAGAAATCTTACTCTGGGAGCATAATATACACTGACATGAGTAAACTTTTTAAATCCAAACTGGACTTTTATTGCATGATTGCATAATACACAGAATTAAGTTTCTTAGCGACGTATTCACGACGTTACAAAATTTATTTTGCTGTAATAAATAAATCTACTAATGAAGTTTGCGATGAGTTTTTGGGATAATTTCTTTTCTTATCTATAGAAGATCCTTGGTAAGGTGAAACATATGTATGCTAATATCAACCGAGTGTTACATACGTTGTTTAATGTGACCTAATTATTAATTAGCGTTAAGCGTGGCTTAAAGTCGTCCTACAATTATTATTGTTATCCTTTATAGATACATATTGTAGTTTCAGATCGACAATTTAGTAAATATCTTCATATTAATAATGATATTTTCACCTTAAATTCTCATTCAATTATTCTTCCAAGAAAAATGCGCTAAATTAACGCATTTTGTGATGACTAAACACATTTTTCTTTCTCAGTGAAATTCTTTTTATTTAAATGATCTCCTCGCCGTTATTAATCCATATTTATAGGTTCAAGGCAAAAGCATAAGTATGAGTATTGTTTCTCAACTCAATTAAATATTTTCTCATCTCCTCTACCATTCCGACAATTATACTTTGGCGATGGCGGAGACGAATGAAGCTAATGACCTGTTGGAAAAGTTTCAATTCTGCTTCTATTTGTATAAAGCTCTCTCTTCGTAATGGAGTGGAGGATGGAGGTGGGTGTTTTTAGACGTCTAGACGCCGCCAACGTGTCGGGGCGAAGACCGACTTCGTCCCCTACAGATAAATACGGTTGCCGTTGTCGTGTCATTCACGCCCGTTGGATCAACAGTTTCATTTCTCTCGCCAATTACCGTCAAGCTGTTATTGTGCACTTTACACAGAAGTATGTATGTAGGTGTACACAAAGAAGTGATTATTGCGACCTATGAAATGGTAGGTGCTTTTTATTTAAACCGCACATATTGCTTGCAGCTACTATGAACACAATTATAATAAAGTGAGAAGTCCTTCATCGTCCATCATTAAAAAGCAGTTGTACGCGTAGATGTGGAAGCTTAATATGTTTAGGAGGATACATATTTATGTAATATACATACTCAGTGATATTAAAAGTGTTACACCTAGAAGGACTAATTTGTTCAATTTGATTTTTTGGGAATGTGATAGTTTTACATCAAAAATGAAACGATAATATTTGCAAGAAATTTATCAACATGTGATACGAAAAAAAGAATAATAGTCACGGCTGGATACATATAACAATACATCCAAATGTATTTCAAAGAGAAAATACTATCTTTATTAGTATTTGAAATATCAAATACAAAATACAATCTTTATTAGTATTTGAAATACCAAATATAAAATACATTCATTTCAGGTATTTAAAACACAGTACTTGTATAAACAAGTATTTAAATAAAATAAAGTATTTTAGTAATCTGTTATCGGCTGTTACAGGAGAAAAGCTTCAAAAAGTTTATCTGTTAAACACTTCTTGAATGGGCAAAAGGTTTCTAAAGGAATAGAGGCTGAATTTACTAAAGGTATACTGAGTAAGATAGGAAGACTGTAAAAATGATAGTAGTCTGCCGACTGGTCATTATAGACTAAATAGGATATGTACAACATAGACCTGGTAGATGATACTACTTGCAGATTTTGCCAAAAGGAGGGAGAAACACCAGTTCATGTGCTATGCCAATGTGACGGTCTGGCGAAGACAAGGTTTTAAGTAATGGACGTGGAGATCCCCACAGCTAGCAGCTACACAAACAAGCTGCTCTCAAGATAATATGCCTAACTAAGAGGGCAAGATTAGACGGTGTCTTCAAGGAAAACTGAGATCACAATAGATCCGAAAAGGTAACAGCTCCGTAGGCCACTTCAACTCTAATCTAGTCTGATTCTTCTCATTACTGCAATTATGAAATTTAAAGTTGGAACGATTTAGAATACAAAATAGATACTCTTAGTTTCAGAAATAATATACTTGCTACTTGCTATGTTTTCATTTCAGCAAGTACAAGTGACATGTTTTTTTTTTTTCGGAGAAAAACTGTTATTCTCCAACGTAGAAAAAAATCCCTAGAGCATCTATTTCACTTTTCAGAAGCAGCCACTGTTAATGATTATTATACCCAGAAGCTACTTACTGCGAATACCTTGCATAGTTTTAATTTTATTTAGCGCATTACACTTTCATTATCGTTGCATGCATGCTCGACCGAGCTTTTAAAAACTAGAATTTCTCGTTCCTTGAAACCACCATGTACGACGTGAAATGTCAACGTACCTATGTTGAGTGCATTTTTACTTTTCCAACTAAAGCAGCCACTTCTTTTACAACGCATGAATGATGGAACGCTTCAAACAGCGAAACCGTTTCTGATGTTTAATTTATTAATGTTTGAGATTGCTATCATTTCTTTAGTAAACATTTATTACCCGATTTTATACTGCGTTATACGTTTCATGATTTAATATGATTCGTTTATACAGAAGAAATACATACATACATACTATTATATGTATGTTTAAGAAGTGATTGTAGAAATATATTTATAGTTTGAGAGAACATAACATTAAATATAGTAACTACAAAGTATTTAAAGTTAATTAAACTGATAAAAGATACACAAGCCTTCATTAATTCGTAATAAATTAAGACGGGTTTCGAAAACTCGATCTAATATCCCATGGGAATACTCCAGTTTAATATCGTCGTCTCAGGTTTAGTTGGATATATAGGTTGGTGTTATCTTTTTCTGAATAGACTGGAAAGGATGAAGAAAGGATTAATTATAAATCCATGATTCAAAAAGTATCAGTCAGACGGATTCTGTGAAACGGCTGAATCATCGTGCTTAGTATTTGTTTATTCTTGCAGCTCTCTGATAAAACGACGAACTAAAAAGCTCCATGTTATAAAAAGGGCATTACCGCAGTGACTACACACATTTTATTCTTAAATCAGGCACATCTTCATCTCCGCACCAATCATTAAAATAGTATTAATTACATATGTTGACAGATCAGATGACTACCCAGATAATTTGATTTATTGTTCATAGTCCTTAGATCTCTAGAATACAAATTAAAGAAATAACCCTAGCAATTGTTGATACCGCAGTACATGGTAAAAATAACAGAAAATATTCTTTTTAATTACTTATTACAGATTTTTATCAGTTGACGTATATTTACAGTTTTATAATATATTAAAAACATCCATTCATTTCAGACGCAGTGTATCTACACAGGAAAAAAAAAGATTTGTTAAAGCAACAACATATATTTTGTCAGCAAAGATTAGTTGAATCAAACAAATATTTAGTTTATATCAATCCAAGAAAGTATTGAGATATCATTCAATAATTATATTTATTTTGAGCCGTTTCTAATCAAGTAATAAATCTTGCACCGAATTAGTATTCTTTTTATTTAACCTCGAAAAAAAAAATATTTTAAATAACAATTTCAAAGTGTTGTGATTTATAGTAAATTAACAAGAAACCAAAACCAATTACGTATCGATGTACAGTGAGCTTCTTTTCTAATGTCTCCCTTACGACCATGCATCTATATTTTCTACCACACGTTCTAAGCCATGTGTTTCGGCTATTTTGGATTCGCACGTGGCAGATATGAATATTTATATTTATCTGCAGTTTAGCGTACACTGTAAAAAATTACAGTAATTTGCCATGGTAAATCAGGAATATTACATGTAATAACGTTGTGAATTTACCACAGTAAATCATGTAATTTTGTTTTACATGTTTTTCTAGGATATTTAACATGGAAAAAGAAATTTCGGTAAAATTTATAGCTTTTTCATGTAAGTTTAAGATGTAACAAAAATTCAAAAGGAAATACAAGAGAAAACATGTACAATTTTGTATTTACTCTCAAATTTACTTAAAAGTGTAAATTGACTTTTTTTTTGGGTATTTAGTGCACTTTAAAAGTAATTTTACTAGTGAACTTTTAATTTTGCTGTAAAAAGATGAGGATCTTTATATTTATTTGTTTTTACTTGAATTTTCGGTAAAACTATAGATATCATGGAAAATACGAAATTCATACGCCGCAATGTGATTGGTTATTGGATTATTTATCTGTGCGCATAGGTAATTCTATTCGTTTTCGAACTTGTTATTGGCTCAATGATATCATGTGCGTCACAAACAATCGTAGTTTCGCGTAAGCGTGTTCATTCTTGATCCCAGGTTGAGCGATTCAGTATGACCTATTAGGTGCTATAAAAGAATTAGGTAAGTTGCTTGCTCTCTTATAAAATACATATGAAAATTACTTCAATATTCGGTAAATATAGAGTTCATATAAATATTACATACGAATTTTACAGTACAATCTTTGAAAACACATCAGCATATGAATTTACTAGATGGCAAAAATTTTACCTTATGAAGCAAATTTACCTGTAAAATTGTAAGAAACTTTGTTACCAACGATTTTATATGAAATTTTACTGCAACTTTTTACAGTGTAGGATTCATAGATAAGTATGTGCAATAAAATCGATAGAGGTGTGCTTTTATTACATATTATTAATAAAGTACAGAAAGATAGGACATGCATTGGATCGGTGCACCAAAATTGCGGTCGGAAATCGTTTGTTATTGCAGTTTCCTTTGATATAAACAGGTAGTTATTAGGACAGTAGTGTCATTAGCGATTTATTATTGTCAAAATTTGACCTGAATTCCGGATTTTTCTCTATTTCCATGTATTTTATATTTATGTAAACCAAATCTTACATTAAACAACAGACCGTGATAATTATAATTACCTTATGTGTATAATAATTAATAATAAGTTACTACATGAAACAAAATTAATTTGCTTTTTAAGAAGTTGTTCACAGATTACTAATCCGATGCTTTTCTTTATCCATTCTTATTATTATGATTTACTTTATCGTTCTTTCTCTTTCGTTTTTTCAGTTTTGAAGGTTAACCTGTTAAATATTGTAATAATTTTAAAACGATGGTATCAAGAATTAACAGTTCTATACATTTTAAGTAATTTGAGTTGCATCGAACTGTATTAGGTAAAAACACTCATAAAGATCCCTTTACCCGTAGCGATATAATACCTGTTAAATCCCGACTCAATTTAGCAGGTGTTAGATATATAGCATTAGCAACATATATACATCTCATAAATGCTCTTACCGAGTGCAGAGATGTTCATGTAGAAGACACGCATAAAATATTTGTCTATTAGTCCTAACGACTACTGATATCTCACAAATTATTATATGTTTACACAAGAAATTAACTTATTTAAAGTAACAAAGTAGTAATAAGTAACCAGCAAACAGTAAGTGTGAAAGTAACTTACTTTAACAAGGTATGGTCAACAAAGTCAACTGGCGTCAGTGCAATGAATTGAGTCTATAACCAGAGTTGATGTAAACAAATGTTTAATTTGAAAGAAATAGTTAAAATAATTGATTCAAGTACGTTGGCACATGTAACACAATGTTCTGCATTATTTATCTCAAAATGCATAAATGCAGCATTTTGAGATAAATAATAAAAACAAATTCAATGGTAATAGACATCTGGCAGCACACAGATTGCGCAATAGGCAGTGTTTCTGTTACATTGCATTCTGTTACTTGTTTCCTCAGATGTAAGTTATTGATTACATAATACTAACCTACCCCATATGCAATGTGAAACACACAGATGTACAAATGAATTATAAATATGGTGAGATTATAGTCTCGTCTGAATAAAGTGAATTCTTTGGATTGGCTCGTTATATATAAAGAAGGAAATACCATTTGCCTAATTAATGTTCCCATTATCTACCATTATATAGAAATTATTCTAACGGTTATCTAAAATACCGTACATGGAGATTTATACTTCATTCTTTACTATACTCTAAGTCTCAATGCATCCATTCTTCTTTATACAACTATGTATATCTAAAACAAATGTAGTCCTAATTTCTCTATCAAGCGAACATACCAAGCAGACTTATTTATTCACTTTAGTAAATATTTATGAATGAGGGATGAGACACCAGTATAACATGATGGTGGGTTGGCAGTGATTTCAAAGGAGAAATATTAAAATAACAAGTTTGACGAGTTATTTCAACGATTTTTACGGATTTGTTTTAAACGGTTAAAATATTAAATAGTTTTTGTTGTTAAAGTTTCAACAGCAGTTTCGAGATAACTTTATATAATTTATTTTTATGCTTAAAAGTTATTCAATGAATTCGTTGCAGCGGGCATGCTGCTATGATTTATAACTTAAACGATGCGTGATAGAAATCGCAACGATAACTTGTAAAATGTCATTATTAATATGAATCAAATATGCCTTATTAGACATGTATAATAATGTATCTAGATACTAATTATTCAACAACATTAGCAAAATCCATATTTAGGTATGTAATAATATAGAAATATACATCTGCAACTTACAATTACATACATTACCGAATGGAAATATATAATCAAATTAAACTATTGAAAAATACATGATGTTATTTTCCACACATGCTAAATGCTTAATGCCAACATTTGCTTATTTAACAGCCTGGAATGAATTATTTGCGAGTAAATTTCATCAAGACAGCTCATTCAAAATTGTGTTAAAATAGAATAGATTAGCTTTGACCAATTTTATTTCTTCAGAAAACGAAAGTGAGAAAAAAAACTTTACGTAATTCTATAATTTATTAACGCTTGAGTAACTTTCGATGCTTACGGGTTTCGTTAATTGTTTACAAAGAGTGTACAAGAAATACAAAATTGTAGGTAATAGTATCAGATCGAAAAACTGGACTTGTTAATGCTATTGCTCTGTCAGCTAAACTAATGACACTAACTTTTTGTGATAGAGATTGCGAAGACTTAAAAATTAGATAACGTCCAAACCATGTTGATTTAGTATACCAATTAGTTAGATTTTGTGGTCATTTTTTAATGAGTTTGAGGTCTACAAAATAAAAATATAATAAAATAAATAAAAATAAAAATCTACATAATATAACAAAATCTTACAGCCTTAAAAAAAACATGAAATAACTCAAAAGTATACATTTGATTTAAACAATATAACAATTTTAAACAAAGAACAAAATTTTAAAACTCGTAACATACTTGAAATAATTCAAACGTATAAACATAAAAACGCAGTTAATGATAAAGCAGACATACAATATTTCACAAAACTATATAACTTAATTTTATAACTAAATACAATATTTAAGATCTACTTAATTACAAAATTCAATATTTATATTCTACTAAAAATAATAATCAAACATACTATATTGGAAGGCAATGTTTAAATAAAACAACAATATATTCAAAATTCATAGTAAACAAAACAATTATGATATTGACATTCATTAAACAAAATAATTATTTAAAATTTACACCATTTACAATTTATATTTTATGTCTACTTACTTGAAAAAGCTTTTGAAAATGAAATGAAACGTTGTCGGTGTACATTTCCATATTCTTTTCTGACCTAAAAATCAAGACAAAGAAGAAATTAAGAAATACAATTACTTGAAAGTAGCAAATAAAATTTCTAAAACAATAGTAAAGTATTTAACATCAACACAAACTTCTTAACCGTAAACATATATCGTATACGTACACAGATTTTCCTTTACATTTTGAGGTTAACCTATCAAATTTATATAAAAAATAAATATAGAAATATATAAACTACATTTTCTACATTTCACGGAATTCCGCTCGCAGTAGATATTTAATATTTCTATAATGTCTTGCCTAATTTAATCTAGTCATTTCCATGTTCTTTTAGAGAAGTTTTATATTATAAATTAGTGGATATCTTATTTCTATCTGTTTCAATTAATTCAGAATAGACAGATTTTGAATAAGAATGTCATTACAATGTACGTTCTTTGTTCTTTGTAATCTATATGATAAAGTTAGTTCATACTTCAGAATGGGGGTTTTAATAGATAATAATAATAATGATGAGCAGCAATATTCTGCTTGTTTTGAATTCAGCTATAGTAAAAATTACATCAAAATATATGCAGTTGTGCATCATATTATTTATATGTGTTTTAGGAAAAAAATTAGAGCCACAATATAACTTGCTTGTCTATTTCTATAATAGAAATAAGTAAAATACGCTTTCATACCGTATATCTAAGTATAAAATGTCTCGATGCGGGCTATTGACCCTGAACCAAAAACTGGCTGTATTTACATTCCCATAATTTCTAATCGTTAGAATTAAACCTTTCGCTACCATAAACCACAATTATGTATACGCACACGTCAGCTATAGTTAAATTTGATCAATCAATTACCGTCCAAAATTTATGCGTGTTGCTTTTAATACGATAAAAGCACTCCTATGCGTGTCCAAAAATAAAATGCAAAAAATGTTGTGTAACGTTATGTGTATAAACACACGTATGTGGCTCTATAGAAATGTATCTATCTACTGACTGTAGATACGAAATGCTTTTAAGTTAATTGGAACTATTCATAATCCTACGTCTCTATTCATTTCACTCGAGTTACATGCAATCTAAAAGTTCGACTAATTTTCCGAAAATAAATGGAAGCGTTTTATGTTTTAATTAAAATTAACTTTCTGTTTATATTAATTAAAATTATATAAATATTAGGTAATACTTACAACTAGGTTGGGTCCTTTTTGGATGTAATGTGGTAAATATTACTTTACAAAAGTATCTTAGTGAAGAAAGATTAACAGTAATATTATATTGATGTCGATGGGCTGCACTTTGAATTGATTACCGAAGCAGACATAGAGCAAATTTTTAATGGTATAAAGTCGGGGGCTACTGGGGTATATGAGTGATGTGAGGATGATTGGCTATTGCTTACCATTTCTGACGCCCTATGTGCCTCATATCGTTAACTCCTGCCTCACATTATGTACGTTTCACAATTGTTGGAAGGAAGCAAAGATTCTCCACTGTTGGGAGAAGGGTACGTGTAAGGAGTTGAAGGATCTTCGACCGGTAAGCATCTTGCCAGAGATGTCAAAGATTCTGGAAAAAAAGTAGTGGAGAGGAATTGCGGCGTTATATTAGTGCACATTCTATCCTACCGAAGACCAGTTGGATTTAGAAAAAAACTTCATTTCTCAACGTTGTCAACGATATTTTTCTTACTTCGGATGCTGATCAACTGACACTGGTAGTGTTGTTGGACTTTTCGAAGGCCTTTGACACTTTAAGCCATTTTGTTATGCTGGCTGTTTTACATTACATAGGCTTAGGAAGCAGTACTGTTGACTTTTTCGATCTTATTTGCTAGTCAGATACCAGCGTGTCTCAGCCACGGTGCGCTCGCGCTTCACACATCAGGGCCTCCCACAGGGATCAATTCTTGGTCCTCTGCTCTTTAGTATATACACGAGCTGCTTGTTCGATACTCTGACAGCGAATTACCATCTATACGTCGACGACTTCAGGTGTATGTTTTCTTTCGCGTGGTGTAAAGTGTCAACTTAGACAGCTTGTTCAGATTTGTGAGGATTATTGTTATATAATCCAACTTATCTAAGTCTGTTGTTTATGTTATTTTTGTAAAAACAAGGAAAAATATAAAGTTTCTCTCGATAATTTTATTATAAAAATAAAAAAATAAAGTGCTAGAAATCTAGATGTAATAATAGACATTAATTTACGATTTAGAGAACACATTAATTTTCAACTTCGTTCAGCTTACGGGAAATTGGAAGCATTTTTAAACAGTAGAGCTTTTCTTAACTTTAACATTAAAAAGCTTCTGTGTAATGCGTTGGTTCTCCCCGGATTCCATTATTGTAACGCTCTTTACGGACATTGTATTGATTCAGTGGATCGGAATCGGTTTCAAAGGCTGCAAAACGCTTGCCTGAAGTTCATGTATGGGGTAAAGAGGCATGACCACATCTCATCGGCACTAGGACATCGGATGGCTCAATATTTAAAAAGACTGCTTCATTCAGCATGCTTGTTCCATAAAATCATAACATCGCGTCAATCTGCTATCTCTACAATAAAATTTCCTTCAGAACCGATGTACATAACCTGAACCTCCGTTTTTGTCACCTTTTATCCACACCTAATCATAGGTATAAACTTCTTAAGCGGTCTTTTTCATATCAAGTAACAAATGGCTATAATCCAATTCCCGATTCTTTCAAGTCGTTGTCTTTGGAACAGTTTAACAGAAATTTATGTTGACACTTACAGCTTGCTGTAACAACATAATATTATTAACTGAAAAAAGAAATCTGCTTTTTGCTTTGAGCTTTTAACTCAACATAACAAACAACAAGAATAGTTATTTTTGAATAACAGATAGTACTTGTTTATTGTAACTCAAAATATTATTTAACCTATGTATGTATGTATATATTGCAAGGGTGATATTACATTGCGACCTAAAAGATCTTTTGTGTCCCCTGTTTTTGCTGTTTTGCAGCTGGCCTTCCAATCCTATTCCTTCCAGAAAGTGTAGGATATCAGAAGGCCCCAGGTTAGGTAAGTGTCCCTCTTCGATTTCACATGCTGGATGGCTTCTTATGGAGGTCCTGCTCCAATTCCTGTTTATTGGCGGTGTTGTCCCGCTAATAAACGTCCTTCCTCCATGGTTGATCCCATGAGTAGCTAGGAAAGAAAAGTCCACCTCCATAGAGCCCCGCATGCAGAGGTAGGGCTAAATACAATGAGGTGCGCCAGTTGCCCCAAGGTTGGACTAGTAGACTGGTCTTCTATCCAGCCACGCATCCCATCAGCCTAGTCCGCCACCATAGGATTTAGATTTTTGTTGAGGTTGTCTCCCCTCGGTCCGTGCAGTTATGCCGGGACCTGGTTTACACAGTTGGGCTTTCGGTAGTCGAAAGCATATACTGGCATCGCTGTAGAACCCTGTGCAAGCCCTTAGCCACGACACGACAGTGGGCGAGGGAGGAGTGATTCATGGCAAACGTTCTTCATTCACCGTGCTCCGGTTTTAAGCAGACAGGACGAATTATAGCCACTAACTATCTCGTCTTGAGCGAACTCTGACAAGATGGCCTTTCCCTATCCACCACCTCGGGACGCGCCTGGCAGGTACTCCTAACCCCCGGGTTGTTTAACCTAACTACTTCTACTTTTTATTTTAATCAATTCTTTTGATAGATTTAACATGAAATAACAATTTATTTTGCCCGGTACACATATTGCCCTAACAATATTGAGAGGTGTGGGAATAATGCCAAACGATAGGTAGGGGAAGGTGGGGCAAGATGGGCACATTAAGCTTTAGAACACTGCATCAGGATTGCAAATTGATATACAAGGTTCTAAGTACGCTTGTTGTAATCTTTAAACATTTATCTGCTGATGGATGAATTTACAATTTTTCGATGGGTACTCCTGATGTTGTGAGAAAATTTTGAAAAGAAATGTGTAAATACACCATCTTGCCCCACCATGGGGACAAGATGGGGTTCCAGTTAAGAATGAGTCGTACCATAAATCTAGATAATAGGTAAAAAAAATAGATTCTTAAAATATTCTTAAAAACATGCAGGAACAAAGCTTAAACTTTTTACAGCGGAACTACTTAATCTTCACAATTGGGACAATAGAAGACGAACTCATCCACATTATTCACACAGCCTCTATGTACCCAACGTCGCCATCCATGGCATTGTATCAATACTTCCCCTTACAATACTAACATTGAACGTCATCTTCCTCAACAGAAGAACTTGATTATTTCCTCGACGTTTTCTAAAAATCTATCTCTTTGCTTTCCTTACAAAATTTCGGCTTCTTGATCTCTTCTGTTTTTTCTTTGCCATTTTTTTTCTTTTAACTCTCCTCAGCACTTCTAGTTGCCTTAGGGATTCTCCAAACTTCTATTTTCTTGTAGCAGATTTTTATAGTAGATTGTCCAGTAATGGCGGCCGCGGTAGTTGCAATGTGCGTAAAGTGCAAATTAAACATCGAAAACCAAACTGATAAAGTGCTAAAGTGCTTCAAAGGTTGTACAAACTCTATTCATTATGGTGTGTAGTAATTTTTAACCTACAGAACTAAAAATATTTGACCAACACAACGATAATGTTAAGTGGTGCTGTGGAAAATGTGTTGACATGTACGAAGGTGACAACATAAAAAAATGACTAGTATCGAAAATTACTAGTATGGATAACAAAATTGACAAATTGTTAAGCATAATTTTTGACAATCTATAAAAATCGACAAACAAAACGGTATTATCAATAGATTAGAACTTACCTTATTTTCAAAAGAACAAACTAAACCAGAACAGGAAACTACCGGCACTCGGGCTACAAGATCAAAAACAATTTCTTCTGATGGGACTCGTAATACAAAATCGTATGCGGCAATGACTCGTACTTCGACACAAAATACCAAACCTCAAGAAATGCATAACCAACAAACCGAGGTGAACAATCTTGAACGCAAAGAAAAACAAAAACAAACGCAGACAACTAAGAAGACAGAAGACGTGGAAACCACTGAACAAAAAATTACACATACAAGTGCAGCTAAGCCAAAAACTATACGTGGAAATAGAATAAATGCGACGATTTCTGCTGCAGAAAATCGTCGATGGATATTTGTTTCGCAGCTAATTAATACAACTTCGGAGGATGATATCAAGAAATATCTATTAGAAAATAATGTAAATATATTGCAGTGTTGCAAATTAGAAATAAAAAATACCGATATTGCGGCATTTAAAATTGCAGTAACGGATAAATTTTATGAGGACATGTTTAACCGAGCTGTGGCCTTTTAACACTATAATTAGGCCTTATAGATTTAAAAATTTTCAGAGAAATACAATTGCAACTTTAAAAACGTAAAACAAATGCCGCAGAAAAATAAGTCAACTCATTATAGTTTATTGTATCAAAATATACAGAGTATGCGAAATAAATGTAATGACGTTTCAATTTTTCTTGAGAGTATAAAAATACCGGATTTTATAGCGTTGACAGAGCACTGGTTAAAACCCAATGAAAATGTCGTTCTGGAGGGTTTTGAGATGGCATCCTGCTTCGCGCGATCATTGAACATGCATGGTGGATCGTGTATCTTGGTGCGTGCTGGGATTGACTTCGTGGAACTCAAATCGCTGAAAGACAAAAGCAAGGAGTTAGTATTAGAATGTAGTGCGGTGAAGATTTCTAAATTAAAAATGATTATATTGAATATCTATCGATCACCAACACATAGCGTGGATGAATTCCTTGAGATACTCGATAGCATTTTACAAGAAGTATCGTCGGAAGTCACATATACTATTTTATTGAGCGGCGATTTCAACATCGATCTACGTAAACGAAATTCACACTCAGGATCGTTACTTGACCTGCTACGATCGCATAATTTGCATCCATCCATTAACGAGCCTACTAGGATTACATACGTATCACAAACTGCAATTGATAATATTTTTACCAATTTAGCTAGTTATGATAGCGAAGTAGTAGTCTCCGCACTGTCGGATCACTGCGCATTGAGAATCGCATTTGCCGTACAGGGAGAGGAAATTAAAACGTATGAAAGAATGCAGGTAAAGCACATTACTCATTCTAATCTAAACTTAATAAAAAATGAACTACAGCTACTAGACTGGTCCTCGGTTTTGGATGAAACGGAAGTAAATACATGTTACAATAAGTTTATGTCAATGATCACAACTGCGATTAGTAAACATGTAATTAAAAAGAACATTACAGCTTCTAATAAACCGGCAAAAAGATGGTTAACAAACAGAATTAAAAATATGTGTTCTGTCAAAAGACAGTTATATGAAGGAGTATGTGCTAACAGAGTCGAAAAAGAAACATACAGACACTATTGCGACAATTTGAAACGGGAGATTGAGGAGTCAAAAAAAGCGTCATATGCCGAATATATCAATAACTCCACGAACAAATCTAAAGCAACTTGGGATGTAATCAAACAACTTCGAGGCACCAGGAAAAAACAAACTTTTAACATAAAAGACTTTAGCAATGATTGCACCGACAATATAAGCATCTTGAACAACGTCAATAATAGATTTATAAGCATGGTTGAAAACATAAAGCTAAATGAAGAAACGTTAATGAATAATGTTAAATATGTACCAGAATCTTTTACATGGTACTTTACTGATCCCTTTGAGGTTGCATCTGCAATAAACAATCTCAACAACACAAAAGCGACAGGTGAGGACGGCATTCCTGTTTCTGTATTGAAGTTTTGCTCGGAGTCCCTTGCGCTCCCGCTGGCACACATAGTGAATTTGTGTTTTCAGTGCGGCACATTTCCTGAGAGATTAAAATACACACTTGTGAGACCCATATATAAGAAGGGTGACAGATCTGATATCACCAATTACCGACCAATAGCTCTAGTATCTAACGTTTCCAAAATTATTGAAAAGCTAATACACAGAAGGATGATGAACTTTCTGGATAAACACGACATACTGCATGAAAATCAAAGCGGCTACATACAGAAGAGATCCACCATCCGTGCAATTTTTCAGCTGCTCGAAGAAATTCTTACCGGACTAAATAAAAAAGAAATTACAGCATGTGCCTTCATGGATTTGTCAAAGGCGTTTGATAGCGTGCATCATCAGGTGTTATTAGCCAAACTTGAACGTATGGGTTTTAGGGGTGTAGCACTTGATCTCATAACATCGTACTTAATAGAACGCAAACAGTGCGTAACGGCTCATGACGCATCAGGCGCTGGGATTTCTTCACCATGGCAAACCGTAGAATTTGGAGTTCCACAAGGTTCCATCCTTGGGCCTCTTCTCTTCGTATTGTATGTAAATGATTTGCCAGACATCATTGACAATCTTGCTGTTTTATATGCTGATGACACTTCATGTATTGCTCGACAGCAAACCTGCGAAAAATTAAAAATAAATATGGAATTGAACTTGGAACGTATGGAACGTTGGTTTACAAGCAACAATTTAAAATTAAACACGTCAAAAACTTATATTTTGCCGTTTAATATTCCACCTGATGAATTAACGATAAACCATAAAAATGAAGCTATAAACTGCGTCGATCGCGCTTGCTTTCTTGGGGTTACAATTGACAATCTTCTATCCTGGAGACCCCACATCCAGAATCTTGCAGGAAGTTTGAGTAGCCTGTGTTATGGTCTGCGGGTCGTGTCGCGTAGTGTTGGTATCGAGACTGCCTTAAGCGTCTATTATGCCTGTGTTCAATCTCGACTTAGGTATGGAGTGATCTTCTGGGGAAGTTCCACCGATATTAACAGAATTTTTGTGCTGCAAAAGGCTTGTATTCGTGCAGTTTACCAGCTACATAACAGAGATTCCTGTAAACCTGTTTTTAGAGACAATAGTATACTTACCCTATCATCCATTTACATCTTGGAATCCGTACTTTTTGTCAAAAATAACTATAGTGAGTTTTTCACCAAATATGAGCACACTCATAAATGTAACACGAGAAGTAAATCTAACTACTACATAGCTGCGCCTAGAACACATTTGTCGAAAGTACAGAGACAGGTGGTGTCGCGGTGCACCGAATTATTTAATCATTTACCTCAAGCTGTGAAGCAGTTGCCCATTTGTGCTTTTAAAAAACAACTGAGAAAGTATCTTGCCAGCAAAGTATTTTACTCATTGAATGACTTTTTAAGCGTTCCTTGTATATTTTAGGATTGTATTTACATATTTACATATTTATTCATTTATATGTCTAGTTTGTTTTAATTTGTACTGTTTTTTGTATGACGTGTTCTTTGCTATATGCTTTACAGAACAAATATATATTATTATTATTATTATTATTATTATTATGTAACCTGTGTACCAACCTGTACTGTACTAGCATCAACATTTGTTTTCTATTTTCAATTCGAGATCAAGATTTGTCGGCCTAAAGAATAATAGGCCAGAAACTACAGTTCTTGCGAGTATTCGTACTTATGGGCTTCGGCTACTGCCTCGGCCCCACAAACTGTACTCATACTCGCAAAACTGTAGTTTCTGGCTTAGTGATACAAATAACTATTTTTGCTGTCAAGAAAATTTATTTGGATACAAGTTTTTTTTTAAGATATGTATTTCTTTGTGGGAAAGAATATTTTTTCTCAGTGTAAAAATAATGTTGAAAATAGAGATCTTCTTCAGCACTATGCAGACACTGATTCTACGTGGCATATTTCCGAACACATACTTTACCGCTGCTTCTGGTATATCTTGTGCCGCGACAAAAATATTTCCGTTAAGTGCTCAACTATAATCCACGCATAAAACCCAAAACAGTGGCTTGTGCTCTTTACTCTTACTATTGTACGAAAAAGATTATCGCCAGAGGATCGGAAGGTGAGACCGATTAAAGGAGGGACGTCTTCTTGCAAAGTGTAAATAGTCGATCGTGAAGGAAAAGACGGAAAAATTCGTCCAACAATTTATTGATGATAGCTCAGATGACGAACCGCTGTCGCTGCAAACGGGTCAATGCCCCTCAATGTTATGTTATCATATTATTATAGCGCAATCGCGCGCGCAAGCACATAAGAATTAATATTGGCCATTTATTCACTAACAATAATTGTTGGACATTATTTTTCAAACACCCAAATAAAGAAAATCTAAAGGTGTTAAATTTGATAATTCGAAGGATATTGGGGGACCTTATTAAATAGGCAAAGTACACTGTTTAATGAATTAATTTACGTCGGGCGTAGATGCGTCTTTAGAAGGATAATTTACATAGATACATACAAAAAATAAACTGAACAAAATTGCTTTGCTAAATACTCTGACTCGAGAAAGTAAAATCAATACCTTCAAATCCCCAAAGTATTAATGAAAACATCCTCGGGTTGCTAAATTTAGGGTATTGAGTGGACTTGAATACTGACGTATGTATGTCACCGTGATAGTCCACTGAGACCTAAAACATCTATTATGGCTCCTATTCTTGCTGTTTCACAACTAGCCGTCCAATTCTATTTCTTTTAAAATATACAAGATGTGAGAAGGCGCCAGGTTACGTCAACCTCCTTTTTCTATTTTACATGTTTCCAGGTGCAATGCTCTTGAGTTGCATAGTACTGCGCAATTTAGGAGGCGATGGATAGATGTTTCATCCCCATCTCCACAAAATTTACATTTAGATTCCATTGCTGGTCCAAGCTTGCACAGACTGAAAGAATCGTTTGCAGTGAAAGGATTCTTGTTAATATAGGAATATTGTTTTTACTCAAGTTGGTTTATTCTGTAAACCTCTTCTGGTTATATGTTCCCAGAAGAGTTTCTCCCAATAATGGGATTTCCTCTGTTTTATTTCACCTCTTAGTATCTTCAGTATGATATTGCTACTTATTCCGGAAAAGGGTTAATGCCATAAGAATGGCGTTCCACCCATTTTTTTGCAAGATTATCCGTTATTTCATTTCCTTCCGCTTCTGTCTGTACCGAAACTCACAAAGGATTTACCTAGTTCCTTTTGAGTAGTTTGTTTAACCCTGGGCACCCTCAGATCATCTTGGAGTTGATTACGTATGAGCTCAACGCGTTGATGACTGCTTGCCTGTCAGACATAATGATAATCTTCTGGTTTTGGTAATTTCTGTGAATATTGAGCTTTCAATGGGGTGTATTTCCGCCTGAAAGATACTTAGGTATGTATTTCCCCAAGCTTTCGAAATAGGCGCATAATGTTCCTATATCAGTTTCCTCTGCAATTTTGAAGCCACCCGTGTACCATTTGATGGCATTCCTATTTAATTTCCAGATGGTGTTTTGATCCCACTTGCTCTTGTTGCTATGTTTTGTGATATATTCATTCATACAGCTGCCTTTTTTGACGCGATGCCTATGTCTAGTCGTTCCTTTCTTGATCATTCTGATTCTCTTTGACACACCTTCCACTACAATACCGGGAGGGGTAAGATCCAGTACTACCTCGATGGCTGCAGTTGGACAAGTTCTCATAGCTCCAGTTATACATACACATACTAATTTTTGCACTTTAGATAGGTTCATTCAGGCGGTGCCTGAATTAGTTCTTTTGTTCCAAGCTCCAAAAGTGATGATTGGTTTCCCTATCGCTGTATACATCCAACGAAGTATTTTCGGGGATACAACCCCAGTTTTCTTTTTTTGCAAAGTACTTCAAGTTTAAGTTTATTGTAGAGAATTTATTGTCTAGGGTAAGGGTTTTTTTTATGGTCTTCAGCTTAGATTTCCTTTTCTTTGTGAATACCGCTAAGGTGTTTTTAGTGGGATTAGCATTCACACCATCTTCACGTAAAGTTGAGTCCTCTTTAAACTACGTTGCAAAGTATATTCTTTTTCTCTATCAGCGTGCCCTTAAGGTAAGGTATGCCTAGATCACTCAAGCCGTTTAAGAGTCCACCTACTAGTAAACTTCACATAAGTGGGGAGGTAACTTCCCCTTGCGGGCATTCTCTGGTTGTACTGACCGAGATTGTCTTATATCCCCTCCGTTTCCACCGATCTGGTAGAAAGTCGCTGCGACATCCATCATGAGGTCATGCCATTTATCCCACCCCATGCAGAGTGTTGTCGAAAGCGCCTTGTAAGTCTAGAAAGGCGCACACTAAGGTGTCTTTGTTCATCAATCCATCTTGGATTTGATCCGTCAGCTCCGCTAATGCAATCTTAGTGGACTTGCCCTTTTGATAGGCAAGGACAAGATAGACAGAAGTGCAGCAACACCCGTTCCAAGATATCTGTTTTGATGTAATTATCTACAGCCTTTTTTACCGTTTTCAGAAAGAATGGTGTGAAGCTGATAGGTTTGCGGGATTTAGCATGCGTAACGTTCTTTTCCCCTACTTTAGCTATGAAGGTGACCTTCACCCTTCTCTAAACTTCTGAAATGTAACCCAGTTCCAAACTACTTTGGCTTATTAGGATCATGTGTGATAGGTAGGTCCTGCCCTCTCCAAAATAAGACTGGAAGAATCCCATCTACTCCCGGTGTTTTAAAAGACTGAAGGCTACCTACTTATAGCCCATTTTAAATGCTTGCTACCACAAATGTGTCCTGCCATTCTTGTAGCTTTCTTCGTAGATGTTTTTTATTGCTCGGACAGATTTTCCGATTTTCCAGATTTACCTTCAAGTAAGAGAGTCTCTAGAAGGAGGAGAGCTCTTTCTTCTACACCTTGAGTGAAGCTTTCATATGGACTTTCTTAGTGCCATTCCTGTCTGGACTCTGCCCTTCTGCCTTAAATCTGTCTGTTATAAACTCTATTTGAAGTCATACTGTAATTCACTGTGACACTTGTAAAGTTTTTAAAAACTTGAATTAAAACCATTTTTCCTATTAACACATCACTGGCACAAAGACAATGAAAAGTTTAGTATCTAACTGTGTACAAGAAGATGTAATAGAATACACTTTTTATAAGCTACATCAATTCCGGTTCTTTCTTATGATTTCATTCTTTATTATAACAGTTCCTTTGTGCATATATAACATATATTAGAAATGTAAATCAATTTTGGTACCGCGTTTTATTCAAAAGGAGGCTGTTCTTTTCTTCTATTATTGTGTTCTGAGAACAATGAACATTTCTTCGGGGCTTTTTATTCTCCCGTATAACTTTCCTTACTGAATAGAAGACGCATATTGTAAAAATAAGTCGCCTGGATTTTCATATCGCAAATGGAAAATTCGATAAAATTGTGCAAATAGATATAAAAAAGGAGAGTATAGTTAGTCCGAATATGAGGTAGTTTTGTGAGAAGTGTTATTATCCGTAATCGCAGTGATCCCCGTATTATTTCGGATTTTTTACTGCCGAATGCCCCTCCGCCTTTCAAAGCATATTTCTGTACACATAAAAAGTGCGACACTGAGTCGAAATATCACCGTGATATGTATGACTTTTAGGGGTCGACGCCGACGTCCGGCCCCCCTTTAAGTACATAAACATTCAATCAGCCGACAAAATCTATAATACCTATAAATACGATATCAATAAGCGAAGTCTCGTGGGACGACGCCAGCCTTTTTTTCTCCTTCTCCGCTTTTATCGGCAAATGTACTGAAAAAGCTCACTTTCCTGTTAGTTTTGATAAGTAAACACCACATTATATATGATGTATGAAAATGACATTTATGTTCGTTGTTTCTAAACCTATAATCTATTCCGAGGCTAACCAAATTCAGCACACATTATTTAAGACACAAAGAGAAAATAAAGTCGTCCCAATAACAAATTGAAATTAGATGATCGAACATTTGGTGAATTATTTAGATAGGTAGTTAGGTACTTAGTTTATTTATAGATTCACTTTCTGCTTATTCATATTTTTGGATTAGTTGATATATAATTATATATAACTTATTAATTTAGCGGCTACATTAGCTGAATGCCCAGCGAGGTTTCGATTAGAGCGAGGGGCCACGAGTTCGAATCGCGCTCTGGTCAGTTGCGTTAACCGTTTTTTTTTTTCCGGAGCTTATGATGGTGATTAGGAAGGGGATTTGGCTCTGCGGAGGCGCCTGACAGGCAGTAAATTGCTTATCAACCCCTTAAAAAATTACCAGTATCTTAGACATGGCTAAACTTACGTATTATAAGATAATCTAATAATGTGTATATAAAGGTGCTATTAGTATAGGTGTTTCATCTACATTATATTTAGGCAATTCATCTACAAACTAAATGTTTTATCTGAATAGCCAAAATGTTCAGTAAGATACGTATTTTGTTTCGATAATACAGCTATATTAAATAGGAGGGAAAGTTGATAAAATATTGTTTAATTAAGTTGCATTTTTTATGGCATATTAAGTTTACTTTATCACGGATAGTACGTTTCTATACATACAATCAGTGACATTGGAAGTGCTGCACCCAGAAGAAATCATTTTTTTAACTTGATTTTTTGGCATCAGAATGACTATATTTAAAGCAAGCTATGTGAACTTTTTTTGATAATTCTTTGCGAAAAAAAGATCTCTTAGTTTTTTGTGAAGAAACCTGTTTATGAGAGCTGACTAGTACAGAATGATTAGTTTTTGCGCATCTGTTTTCGAATATCAAGCACTTAGATATAATAGATGATCTAAGATTAAGCATAACAAAACGCCTAGAGTTCCCAGACGCCAAAATAAAATTATCACCGTGTTAGTGACTTTAACAGGGGTGGAGTTGTTGCCTAACGAGAAGTTGGTTTGTCCTATTGCGAAATTGGCCGCAATAATTCACATATAGCGTTTTTAAAACACACGTTTCTGCGTTGCGGTACCACTAAAAAGCACAACGCATGTATTTAAATGTGGCAATTCATACATGCCGGTTGCGTCGACGATGCAAACGCTAAGGCCGTGTTCTCACCAAAAGCAACCAGCGATCGCAACACAACAGCAACGACACTCGGCGCTAATGTTTAAATACACGTGTTTCCACCTACTGAAAGGCAACTCAACTGCAACGCAACCAGTTGCAAATTGGTTTCCAGCAGCGCTGCATACCGCGTTGCCGTTGTCAGTTGCTGTCTACAGTTGACAAGAGCTATTGTGTCATGGCGGATGAGACAGCCAAATCTCTAAATTTGGTGCTCCTTGGCGAAGCACACAAGTGTTTATATGATGTGATACGATACGAGATATACGTGTTGTCTGCCGGGGCTATATTTTCATCTGACGAGGATGACATTTTGTTCGCAACTATGGATACAAGAGACTAAAGTTGATTTCGTTAAGTACACAAGAGCAACTCAACTGAAGTTGCGGTCGCATTGCAGTTGCGTTGCCATTGCTAGTTGCTTTTGGTGAGAACACGGGCTAAGCCATCGCATCGCGGTTAATAAGCCATCAAACGCAACGGGTTAGAAATGAGGACAACGCATGCAATAAATACGGCAATTCACACATTGCGTCGACGATTTACGGTGGGTAATATCTTCGAGTAGTAGCGGCGACAGTGATGGTTGCTAAAATGACGAAGACAGATCCGATACTTTCCATATGTACTTTGATTGCGGTTTGCGACGCAACGCAGTATGTGTGAATTGGGAGGATTATAAAAACGTCAACCACAACGCAGAAACATGCGTTTTGAAAACGCTATGTGTGAATTGAGCCTTAGACTTTCTTCATACCGTCCACGATTAGTGCTTCCTTGGACTACTGTCATCAACATTTAAGCTGGTGCAGAGAACGACAGCATTGGGAGGCAGAATGGCATAATGTCGCCTTCAGCGATAAATCGCAATTCTTTCTAAGTGTGCACGATGGCAGTAAAAGGGTATGACGCCGGCGTAGAGAGCGACGTTATATTGGGTTTGCTGTTGAGGGCCATGTACACAGGACTGTTGGAGTAATGGTTTGGGGGCTATTGTCTATGGTAGCCGATCTCCACTTCTTTTTATTCGAGGCAGTATGACAGCTGCGCGTTATGTTGATGATGCCCTACAAACCACTTTCCTGCCTAGTTGCTTTGAACGAGGTGCCACAAGCAGATATCGACCACCTCATTTTGTCGATGCCTAGACGTGTACAGGAGTATACCCAGCTACGGAATCGCCAAACATTATTATTATTTTGTTCGTATTACATGTTAATAAAATTTCTTGCAAATGTTATCGTTTCATTTTTGATGTAAAACTATCACATTGCCAAAAAATCAAGTTGAACAAATTATTCCTTCTAAGTATAAGAGTATAGAGTATAGTTTAATTCAAGGTTTTTAGAACTTATGGTGGGATTTTATGCATATCTGTAGCGTCCATAATATTATTAATAAAACTGTAAGCATGCATTATGAATATTTACAGAATTGCAGCTAACGTAACAAGCGCTATAGATATGCACAGAATCTCACCATTACTCTAGTTATTAGATAATACTACAATTGATAAATACATTACAAAACTAATAGTGTCCCGAAGGTTTTGCTGAACAGTGACAGAAATGTAACGAAGACTATAACTACTGAATTCTGAATGTTTCGTTGAAGCCCAACTTGTACGCACACTCGAAGAAAAAAATACCCTAACCATTCAAGCCTGGACAAACAAGAGAGAAAATATAGATTCCTAGTAATCGAAAGGACCCGATATCTTCTCTCTCGCTCGCTTAGGCTCGTATTGTTCGCATACTTTTTTCTTCAAGTGTACGAAGAGACAGTATATGAAATTAAAAAGTCTGCTACTGAAAGTGAGGAACAATATATGTTGCAAACTTTTTTCATAGTAGAACAAGGTAACACTAAAATTACGAATGTTGTAACTTGGAATACTATACGTAAGTATTTACGCGTTGGTTTAATTATTTAGTTTGATAAATCTTTTGTTGAAACTTTCGTCTCTCAATTTTATGTGAAACGCTTGAATAAACTTCTACTTAATGGTTTCATATCTTTTACTGATTTCGGGTATTTATCACACATCATTATACATTTATTGATATAAGCTCTATTATGTGCCTATGCGGGTTTGTACTTTACAATAGTAGTTTCAATTAACTATTTCAGTGATCTGTGGCAATCTATGTATATACATTAATAAACATAACTAATGATGAGGCTCTCTATGTTATATCTCCAACGCCTACAAGCTTATATGTAAGTTATATTATTTATAATATATACTTATATGCTTATAGATGATCTTAGAGGCGCAACAGATATATAGTACATGGAATCCCACCATAAGTAGAAAATTATGCTGTTTGCCTGGTTAAATTGTCTAATGCAATGAGCATTTTTAACGAATAAGTATAGTATATAAACTACATTGGCTTCGGTTACAAAACAATTTTGTAGCCGAATTATTCAGAAAAAATAGTAATTATATCCAAATACTTAGGTTTATAGAAAACACCTACATAGCTGAAAGGGTCAAATGATAACAAACAAAATTATTGGTTTTCTTATGTAATATGTAGTGGTTATTTGACTATTCTTATAGACAAATTTAACAGCAACAACACTAGCAAAGATATATCTAGATATCTTAGCGACTTTAATTTTTCAGCTAATTTTTAACTAACTAGGAAATCTAACCTTCTTTCTGTTTTAACATATTATTTTTTTTCTGTACACTAGCAAGCATTAAAAGCACACACAATTCAGACCAACATAGAATCTTTTGGATAACAAAATATACTTAGGGTAAGTACGTAATGTAAATAGGTGGTGTAAAATAGGAATTTTTAAATATTCCCAATTTTTATAAACGTCAATATTTTGGTAATTTCTTGTTTTACATGTTTCGATTATAATATTTGCGGGAAACTGAAATGTTATTAATATAATGATAACATCAATAACATTAATAAATGAAATTATCAATATAGTTATAGGACAATAGTATTAAGTCATATCTCATGCCTGGGAGATATCTTTGTTAACCGTTAATATATGTCACATTATTACTGTAATCTTAATAAATTACGCCAGGGAATCTGCACATTCATCAGAAGAGGAAAAGAACAGCAATATTTATTTATATCTATATAAATGGTTTATGTTTTGCAGAAATAAGGCACAACATAAAGACTTATTGCGCACAAGTATATTTGCGTAGCCAATGAACAACTGTAGGTACCCCATGTTTTACGATTAATGAAATATTACTATGGCAAACCAAACCCGATGCAGCTAACATCTAATCCCAAAAGCGCCAGTATTTACACATTTCTCGTTAGCCCCAAATACGGAGAATAACAACGATATACAAGTGATGATATCATAAAGAGTTGTTCATCGTTCGTTCTCTAAATACTGATTGGATGTCGGACACCAAATGTTTTATTTTCCGAATCGGCGTTGGACCGAATCCTTCATCGAATGTTCCAGGATCAGAAACACATAGAACCCCGAATTGGGTCGATGTAGGGCAATATAATAACTATCAGTCAAACGGCAGAGAAAGCACGTCCGGAAACACATACACGTATCAAGCGTTTTTCGGCCAATAAAACTCGATTTGGAGATCTTCGCCAAATCGTCGTATTTATGATGTTGCTGACTTCAGAAGATAACAATTCCATTTCTGTTCTTTTTTTTTTCCTGTGTCCGACAGTTTCCTTTTTATTTCCGTTATAAAAGAACGTGAACTTTTTGTGAAATACCGGTCCGTCATCTTTCCAACCGACATTCCAGTAAATTTATATTAGAAGTGCCATTGTAGATTATAGATAGTAATACTTTTTTAACTATTAATTTAATAAACCATTTAATTGCATCTGAGTTTTTAAAAAGAAATGAACAACCTTTTTGACAATTTTGTTTATCTGTTGTGGTGTTTTACTTTATTGTAAAAAAAGATTAAAGCAAGTCATATATTGTTCATCCGTGGCGGCTCCTCTTAAAGAGCCACGGGGCCATGGCCCCACCAAATCATAAATTAGTCATTAAAAAGCGTTTATTTTCTATAGTACCGATAAATTCATTATATATTTAGATAGGTAAGTATTCCCGATAATAACTTTACGTATTTATCATTTTAAAATATCTTCTAAATTTGTGTACATCAAATTTTTAATACCCATATTATTTTAGTTAGGGCCATTATTACAAATGCGATAGATCAATAATCTTCGGTTCAAACTTCACTTTAGACTTACAATCGATATGAATTAAAAAAAATAACTCGACCTTGCCATATTTAATCTTTAAATCGCGATTGTAACAATGGCAATCAATAAGGTAATAAATTACTGCAAGCTGAGCTCTAAACTGGTTTAAAACTTTGTAAAATTAAAAAATGGAGGAGGGAGAGGGGGCAAGGGAGTTGGTCCGTGATTGACCCCAACACTCAATATTGTCACGAGCCGCCACTGTTGTTCATCACATGGACGGCAACATTTTGAGAATGAGGTCAGGTCGTATGGTTTTGACATCTTCTTAACGGAAATTTCTAGGTGGAAATTACGTATCGGATAAGCTGGAATCAGCTGCAGATACAAGTTTGTGGAATTGATGTGGGAAACAGACGGATCAAAACGGGACTGTAGCTAGAATCAATGAAGGGGAGAAACACAATGAACATGCATCCGCTAGGAAAATAGGCCACGGTCTTTTAAGCAGAGGCATATGCAATATTGCATTGTACAACAAAATTAATCAAAGGGCCCATAAAAATAGATTTATATTGCAACAGAAAGTCGACGTGCCCTCAGCATCACCTAGCAAACCCTAAGATATAATCGATACTGGTTTTTGGAATGTATTCAAGAACTAAATAGCCTGACAGACCGCAAGTTATTTTACTATGCGTGCCCGGACATTCGGCAATCGAAGGAAACGAAAAAGGAAATGAGTTAGCAAGAAGAGATCTCAGAAGAAATTTCAGAATGTCCCTCAAAAATCACAATTCACAAAGAATACTAGAGCATAACCTGGTAAATTCATTATTTTTTACTACTTAACAAGGCTCTGGACGCAAAAAAAGCCAACTTTTAGAAAGCTCAAAATGAACCCAGCCCAGTGAGAACAAGTTGGTTACATTTACGTGAATTTAACGTTGTATTGGTTGAAACAACGTTAATGGTTATAATTAACACGTTTATTATATAACCAATTTTTAACTATACATTGAAGAAACGTTATATTAACTAAGAAATGTAACGGATAGTTTTAATTTAACTAAAATAACACGTTGTAGTTGCATCGTTTATTTTAGGTTATAAAACACGTTACAATATAAGAAATTATTAACTGAAATGTAATGCATGTTTAAATATAACTAAAAAAAACGTTATAGTTCACTGCTTATTTTACGTTAAAAAACAACGTAGAAATATGAAAAATTATTAACTGAAATGTAACGCATAGTTTAAATATAACTAAAATAAAACGTTTTAGTTCCACCGTTTACTCTTACGTGAAAGAGGAAAAATTAGTGGCTGAAATGTAAGCATAGTTTAGATATAACTAAAATAAGACGCTGTAGTTTCACCGTTTACTTGTTGAAAGACGTTTGAAAGACAACGTTGAAAAATGAAAAATTATTAACTGAAACGTAACGCATATTTCAAGTACAACTAAAGTAAAACGTAGTTTCACCATTTACTCTACGTTAAAAAGCAACCGTTGAATATGAAAAACTATTAACTACAATCCAACGCATAAATATAAGTATAGTTAAAATAAAATGGTGTTAATTTGTTTGTTTTAAGATAAGGTGTGCTTTTGCATGAATGAATGCAAATGTATTTAACAATAGGTAACACATTATTGTATTAAAACTGCACTACTGATGAATGTATATCCTCCCCATTTCAAATAAACTCTCCATCCCTGTTGCGCATCTGCAACGTACACGAGCACTTGCAGTATGCTGCAGTCACATGTCTACTACGCTAGTCGAGTGTTAGAACTTTTCTTTATCTTTATAACAAAGTTTTATATTAATATGTGATACGCAACAATCAGTGTATTTAACTAAACGGTGAGTAGCTAGGTACCCCATCAATTAGTCTATCCAGGTTATATTTGCATATACGATGCACATTGCACGTATAATTATGTATATGCATATACACAATTGGCAAAACAGCATAGTAGCCATCTTAAAATAAGAACACTAATGTCAGAAAATTTAACTATATTCTAAATTTGTTCTGAAGAACCTGGTTGCTAGTATACACCACCTTCTTACTTTATTTTCAAATATATAGATTAGCGAATGCTGATGTTCTAAATCTGGACTTGTGTAAAGAAATTATTCTAATTCTGTTACATGACGTCGTTGCAGTGAAGCATAACTGGAAGGGAAGGAACACTTAGTTTTCACAAAACAGGGAACCAGAGATAATACGGAAACTATAGTAACAATATACAGTGAGTATTAAATACTTTCATTCGTTTTGTAATACAAAAATCTAGGAAACCAATCAAGTAGCATTAACTTATATTATATATATATATATATTATATCCCTAAAATTTACAGCCTGTAGTCCTTGTGTTACTTATGATACCTATTGTTCCATTTAAAGTTACAATTAAACAATACATTACATACAGCAGAAAGTGCCGTGAAGGACTGGTTGAAATATACGCCCAATGGACTGTTTGGACAGAAGACCTGGATGTGCAGAAAAAGGGAAAATGTATATATCTATAAATGAAATGACCTCGTTACTTTCTTAGTTTTGGTAAAGAATTCTATTATCTTTTTATTATTATTATTATTATGTTATTATTGCATTGTATTATATTTATAGGTAATTACATTTTAGTTTTTCTGAAGAAGCGTTTATGTTTCATTGAAGAGCTTATCCTGAGTTCAATACTATGATGTGATCATTGAATGATTTAATTAAAATAAAATTTAATTTAGTATTGGACATTATTACTTTTAATCTATAACTAATTTTTCGTTATCACCACATAAAACGGCACTGTAAATAGAAAGTAACATATATGTCACATCTGGAACTTGGTAAGTTGTTGTACAGTTTCTATAACGCAGCGTCTTAGAGCGCATGAATGCAACGAACTGATAATTCATCTATAATTTATAAAGCTGTTGATTTTCATACATTCGGCACCTCACTAAATTACGCAGATGTGACGTTACTACTACGTGGTTATAAGGTTTGATATAGAAATTTATAACCCTTCGTTAGTGTGGTGGAGCATGCCATACCCCAGTATGTAGGCAAACATACTGGGTATGGCATACTCCACCACACTAACGAAGGGTTACCGTTGAGGTTACGTTACCTGTAAACCGATTTTTTACGTTTTACATAGATGTTTTATGAACGTTAAACTCACTTACCAATAAACGTTTGTTTTGAACGATAATATCACGTAGCACTATAAACGTACTTTTTACGTTTTACAGAGGTGGTTTATTAAACGTTAAAATACACTTGTGCTAAACGTTTCTATTTAAACGAATATTTTCTATAAAAATTAAACGTTAAATAACATTAGCATATGACGTGAAATAACGCTTAATAAGTAACTTTTTGTCAACGTATTTTGTCGGGACATAGATATGTCGCTTCGACGTTGTTTATAAACGTTACGAAACGTTCGGTTACCGTTAAGAACAACGTTTTCTTAACGTTTATGTTCTTATTGGGAGGTGATTATTTCATGATCAACCAATAAGAGACTTGTAACAGATCAGTACAAGTACCAGGATCGAAACGCTGATACAATTAATTTAAATGGGTAAAAGAAATCAAAAATTAAATTCTAAGAGCCAAGAGGTTGCACTGTTTTCGAGGACTTCATGTCAGACGACTCCCACAACGAAAAAGGGATTCCTAAATACCTTATACAGGTGGTAGAATATAACACATTACGACGCCTAAAAGTAATTTGGATGATTATTAAGCAACAGAAAACGAAGTTCGCACATCACGTAAACTACATAATAGTATTTAGACAAACCATACGCTTGTATTAGCATTCAATTTATTCTTTTGAATTCAATTAAGAGTAAAGCTGTCCAAAACACTGCGACACATGGCAGAGGGATAATTAAAGTATAATAATACATAAATATCACAAAGATTTCTCTTCATGGATTGATTAGCACTGATCTATACGGGTGCCAGAATTTTCTTAATTTATATACGCTTCCTCTAATGTGCATATGTAGAGATCTAATAACGCTAGCGAAAGGATTTTCCAAAATCACTCTAAGGCTTTTAACTTTATCAATAGCAGGTAAATTAAAATTGTGAACTTGCAACCTCATTACATTACCTAAATTCAGGTGACGCGTTGCACGATTCCCTTAAATATGATCAGTACGATCTGACAACGTGAAGCTAGGTATTCTAATGGTTTATATGAATAGCCGTATAATCCAATATCTGAGAAGCTAGTACTTTTTCAAACACCTTAGATACCACACGGTGAAAACTTATCGGTCATAGATCCCCTAACCATGCCGGATTGAAATTCCTGGCCGAAGGATGCACCACCATAATTTTTCAAAACACCGAAATAAACTGATTCACTTATACAAGAATCGATAAAGTCTGTTTATTAGTGATGCTGAGAAAAAAAAACCTAAGATGCTCGAGAGGAGACACCCGAACTGAATTTAAATTTACTACCGATTTTTTTGTGCAGGGATTATGAACGAATGACCTACAAGAAAAAGGACTTGATTCGTTCATATTAAGAGTTTTCACTTATAATCAAAATGCAGTTAATCGATTAATAAAAGTAATATCAGGTTTATATATACCATAACGATCTAATTTTCAGCGAAGGCTGTACTACATGTAATACAGTTAGAATACATGCATTTAAATATAAACTATTTTAAGCAAGTAAGCTACCAGTTTGGATTGATATCGACAGTGGTTTTAAAAGAAATCAAGATTGGATTATTGATCAAGTCTGTACCATCTTATCATGATAAATAAAATAAAAATGCAACATAATACCTGAAACATGCAAGTACTACTAATTTAAAATTTCACAGATAATTGTCTAAATTACAGAGTAAGAACCACTCTGTAATTTAGACAATTGAATATGTGTGATAATAATATGTTATTTACACATATTTTCATAGCAATTTTAGGAATGCTATTAAATAGGTTTTAATGTTCCTTTTTTAACTTTATTGCTATTTAAAATGAAAAGTGATCCGCATGTAAAGCAATTGACTATTAAGTAGCAAAGTTACCGGCAAAATATTAACATACTGCATGCGCCCGGACCCAGACAAATACGGTGTCCGTGTGCACAATATGCGTGTATGTAGGCAGTAGGTATGTAAATACAGTCTTACAGTGGCACATTCGTAGAGTCGCGACTACTTTCCGGGTCCTCTACACCTGTTTTTTCGTCTGTCCGACTACGAAAAAAAAATGAGAAATGGGAGTGGTCTGGCTCTTGGTACAATGATTGTCGTGGCAGCCAATCACGTTTGAAAGGTAATACCAGGTTATAATGCATAATGTGCATACATAAGTCTGACTCTATCGAGAGCCGTCCGCCACCGATATGACCCTCTCGCTCGTTCGTTGTTCTCAAGATGGAAGGCGGCCAATATATGTATGTGATCGATACATTGGCACATTGTGTGATATGTGTACGTGTGCATGTGTTTGTCTGTTTCGATGAGAATAGCTGCGTGTGTACGCGTACCTCGAGCGTCTTTCACGGCACGTTTTGACGGAATACTTTCTGAAGCGCGTTCAAGGTAACGTCGGCGAAATAAATATCTACCTATATGGGCGCACCACGCTCTTTTGTTCTACCAATTCTCGCCGACTATCTATTATTCATCCTGACAATTCTGAATTGCTATTAAGAACTATCGCGCCCGAATAACTTTTCATATTTTCTTTAGTTCTGTTATGTATTGAAATAATCGAATTATAAAATTAACCGATTGCGTAGGTAACTAAACAGAACTTAAAAAATGCTATAAGCGTCAAAAAGGGTAGTTATACTTAGTATAACAAAATTTACTTGCAATTAAGTTGTTCATTAATTTTCAATTTTAAATTGCTATTAATTAAATAATTTTGTTATATATTTGTCACACACGTCAAATGTGTCATCAAAATTCTTAGTAATTAATAAACAAAACAGAAGTACAAAAACTTTACATACAGAAATAATTATTTTGCAAAGGTTTCTACTTGTTTCTATATTATGGCCAATCTACTTTATACTCGGTTATTTTAATTATTTACTAAATTAGTGCCTATATACAGCTGAAACAAACGCAGAAAATATATCCTTGTACAGCTCCTTCCACAAAAAGGTTAACAATCTGAATCGCGATTTTATATATCGTATATTCTCAGGTTGAACTATACATACAACTGTGTTTATTCGAGGTAATTTTATTCAAGCCAGCTGAAGAGTAGCCCACATACGTAATGTTTACTCGTATTTGATAAATTCATATTTTACGTCCGCTATTCATTTGGTAAATTGTTTATGAAAGTTGTTTTGACGACCTTCATTTATTATTATTAGTTTTCAAATAAGAGTATCCATTCAGTTTGCGGCAAAAACCACAAAGGGAAGCATTTGTGCTTATCTGATATTCGCCTCTTATATCATATGTATGTATCAACATATTTTTCATTGAAACCTCGCATAACTGAAATACATACAGTTACGGACAAATGTCATACGCATATTCTTTCATAATAAAATTAATAAAACATTTCAATTAAAAAATTTTGCATGACTTTTTTTTAATATCTTTCAATACTTCCTAAATGATTAGTTTTTCATTGCTTTTTTTACAATATAATACTGAAAAATAAATTGGAATTAATTCTTGTTTGCGATTTTATATCTGGACACTAATATTAGGTCTCCCTTATATTTTTAATAGTAAAAAAATTAGAACACTGAATAGTTGAAATGAAAGCAGTAAGTGTTACAGAAATCAAGGCATCCTTATAAATCTGATGATGCCATCGGTAAATATGGGACAATTTTGTGTTTCAGCACGATAACTGTCCCGTGCATAAATCGCAAATTGTGCAAGACTGGATACGTTCCGCAAACATTTATTTAACAAATATTGACTTGGCATCTAAATAGTCCGGACTTAAGTCCTATTGAAAATGTTTGAGCTGCATTAAAACAGAATATATATTTATACATATAAAGACTTCATTCCAGAAAATGCAGATAAACTATGAGAAAACTAGGAAGTAATCGAAAATAATGAGGACTGGAGGCATTGGATGCTTCACGATTGAAGAAATGAATTTATGCAAATGTTATAATTAGATAAAACAATAAAATAAGTTTATAGTCAGAACATTTTGTTATTATAGTATCACATATGTATATGTAGATACGTTACTAGCAAAATATATCCTTGCATTTACTATTTAAACTATGTATTTTATTTATATTCAAATTCACTTATTCCTAAATGTTACAATTAAAAAATTACGAAAATGAAAGAAAGAAATTTGTCTATCCACTATATTCCATATTGGTCGTATATATGCTAAATAAGGTATTTTAATAAATCAATAAGAACATTCAGAAACAGAAAATCTATTTTTCCAAGGAATACATAAAAATATTATTTCAACGCCTGCTTGTTTATGTCTTAATAACAAAAACTAAAATATAAAAACAAGAAATTCTGTGTGGGATAAATACACAACGAATCATACATAATATCTGTTTACACCAATAAGCCGCCGTCGTGAACCTGTCTCGTGATAGCGCTTACAGAGTCCTAAGACTTATTCATAGAGGAAATAATAGAGATTACCAGGGATAGAAACTTGACATTGCGCGCCCTCTATTGCTGCACATTAGAAATAATCAATGTGTGTCATAGTAGAAATCTATATCTTATCTTGGTGTGGATCCGTGATCGTTTGACATGGCGAGTTGTGACGTATAGTTGTTGACGATTGTTGCGAGCGAATTCCCGAACTTTGTTTATGGTGTATTTATCCTATTTAACGTTTAACGTGTGTTCGGTGTTTTATGTAAGCGTTCTCTGAACTATTTCATTCCGTTTTTAATAAGTTTTGTGTAAATAGTTTTTACAGTAGGTATTGGACACTTGTGCTATTTCGTTTAGTTAAATATCGTTTATATGTTTTGTTTTTATTACGTCTATAGTGTTAAGCTTTTAGTTGATTTCTGTGTATTTCGAATGTGTGCAAATAAAACAGCCTTTAAAAAATGAAGTTACTTTATTTAAAAAAGAATTTCAAAATGAGTAACAGATAACACTACGCCCTATAATCGAATTTCCCGCCATAAGTGGTTAGGTAATGCTAGTTTGATGTGGCAGCAATAGATGGTGCAATCTAGATCGTGTGGTTTGTCAAGTTTCCTATCTTTCTTATAGTTAATCGTTGGATATTTCTTCCGTGGTCGAGGTAGGTTATTATAAACAGCACCACAGTGTCAAGAGTATTGACGAAAATTGAGCGGACCGTATTTTTAATTTTAATATGTATTGGAAAAGAAGATATTTATTTTCAATTAAAAGCACTATGTAATCAAAAAGACTGCTTGTAATTGACTCTTCTTGATTAAATAATGCTTTTAATTGATTACAACAATAAAAACTTTAAGAAACAACCTTATATGTGTAATTTATTTAAATTAAAGATAGAAAATATAATATAGTTAGCAATTAGATTTAAGAAGTATTTACATTTAAGCACTAATATTGCTAAGTTGATCAATTTACAGTCTTCTGGTCAAATTTATAGAAGTACTTGTACAAATTTCTTTTCATTTATTTATTAACCTTACCTTCGAAAATCAAGTATAAATTAGATGAGTAACAATTCGCACAAATAAAACTTTTGCCAAAATTACAATGTGAAAATCTGGACGTTACAAGTGATTGGAGGTTAAAGGACGAATATTTAATGATGATTTAGTCTTTTTTGCATATATAAGTTTGATATGTTGTACCATCGAAATTTTTAGAAATGTCATAGGGCAATATGCATATACCAGAGTCACCCAGAGTATTATATCTTCTTTAAGGGACCCAACGCATTCAAATACTCCAAATATGCTCGTCTAACATAAGCAAAGCACCGTGAAAACACAATTTATGGTTGCTCGTTAGGATAAGTGCGTGCATGTTTGTTTACTTTTCACCTAAGCATGTCTGTATATCACGCGTTTATCGAAAATTGATAATATAGGATATTTCTTATCAAAAAACGATTCTTTATCTTTCAGCAGGTCAGAACTGCGAAACTGCAGAATGTTCAGGGATCCCAGTTTGCATATGTATTTCGGGTATTCTAATCACTATACGACATATAGACAGTGAGAGGATTTAGAGTACCATGGTGTTCGACAAAGAAATGCCGCACACCTCACTCAACCCGCAAAATATTTGGAAGAAATTTCGAGTCACTAATTATTACGAAAATTTAGTTGCTTCTATGACAAAAAAAATAGCAGAGTATATTACCAATAATGGTTATTATACCAAATATTAATTCAAGGGTTTTACGAAAATATTAATGTCGTTTAGGTAATAGTATGTTAAAATTGTAAATAAAGTATTCATTGATAAATGTTGATGATGTTATTTTCCCATTGGCTGTATACTTCTTATTATTTTCAAATGAATAATTCATTGGATAAGTATTAAAACACTGTGATTTAACATTTGGCTAGTCCTTTTTTTAATTTTTCGAAACACATAAACATTGCAGTGAGTGGATTTTTTATTATTATATTGTCACAGCTGTTTCCAAAAACAATAAAATTAAAATATATAAATTAAATTTGAAACTCATTTCGTTCTACAAATGTAATCCAATCACTATAATTGATCTGAGTAGTATAGAGGCCTACCGCCTAGCACCATCCCTTTCTTACTAACACGGAGACCGTAAAACGTCTAATATAACGTTTACCTCTTACACCACTTAAAAACCGTGTTCGGCCAAACTTAAGATGTATCTGTATTAGTTATGGTGAGTAAAATTGCCACTAAACAAACAAATAAAGGCATGTAGAAGTTTTGGTTAATATATACAATGAATGTATCTAGAAAATAACGAAGGCTGGCACGTTTTTAAAGCAGATATATCAATATAGTCTACACTAGGCCTGAGGTAAAAACCTATGACATAATCTAAAGCGGCGGCTGTACATATGTAGGTATAATTTGTATAGTGCCAATAAATTGATATTATATTACTATTTTTCCATACACATAAAGGCCGACATAAAACTCAAAACAAAATGTCCAAAACTATAAAACATATTTGTTATCTTAAGAAATGATGGTGTCTTTATTGTCATTATTATTTACGCAAAACTAAATATAGTTTAACGCAATTTAAGTGAGGAAAAACTATCGCACACCTCATTCACCTCAAACCAACCATCCATCAACTAACTAAATGTCAAACGGTTTGACTCAAACGCTAACTAATGAACTGATACTGATCAGCACGACCTGGCCAAACTTGACGAGTAACGGCGAGGACTTCCGAGTATTCCCGAACAATTTAAAAATAATTTGGCGGGCCTGATAGACGCGATACTACGCCTAGGGTAGAAGTAAAAATAAGGTCTTTCCCTTTCCGGAGAAAAATATACCCATGGAGTTATTATTGACTAGCGTACATAAGAGTATTTATAAAACACTAGTGTTACAATGACGTTTTGTTCTAATGCGAGTACAAGTTTAAATCACGGTCGCGTAGCGCCGAGTGATTTCAATGTTGTACAAGTAACACGTGTATTTTATACTATTTTTTTTCTATTTTGCATTTAATTTACGTTTATTTACTACTTAAAATAAGACTTCTTATCCATGCAAAGAATTTCAATGTTTTTATGTTGGCAACACAATTTTGTCACGCATAATTGTTTTTTGCGCCATTATAAAATTTAAAACTTAAATTTTTTCCTATTAAAAGAAGAAGAAGAAAAGTAAATTTACATTGATTTTCATCAATACATTGATTATATTGAAGTGTGTTTTGACAGTTAAGTCGTTGCTATGCACAGTGGGACAAAATACCGAAAAGCTGGTCAAAACCTAAAATGCATTAGGATTCTAACAAAACCTGGTATATTAGGGTTTTCGAGGTGATTGATTACGGAGCAGGTGTCAAATTTAAAAAAAAATGGCGAATCCAATATGGCGGATACGTTATTTTCGAATATGTTAGACTCATATGAAAACTGGAATCTGGAGGGTTTCGAGGTTACTATTTTATTACTAATAATTAAGTTCCAAGTCAAAACTATCACAAAAAGCGGCAGGTCAAAAATGACAGACGTAAAAACTATCCAACTACAAGTTTGCAGTTAACAAATAATTGTTGTAAATAGATAGATTCAAGACAAAAATAAAAGAAAATACAACTTTAACTATCAGGACTGGCGCGGTACTTCAACCGTCATATGCAAGAAGTGAAGAAGGTTCACTTTCTTTCAGCTGAAGCCTACGCGAGTACTTAAAACGTTCTTTTATTCAACAATAACAAATACAGAATACTCATAGTATTATTCGATATTAATTACTATCAACATCACTGTCAAATGAGCTCTCAAGATCGCTTATATTAGATGAGACATCTGAAAACGAATCCTCTAAAACATCCGGACATTTAATTAAATTTAACACATCAGGTGCAAATGTTTTGCGCTTCCTTCGAGATGGTAGGGCGAGGCTTGTAATTAAAGGATCTGATACCTTTTAGATTATTTATAATAAAGACAGTGCTTCATCTGAAGAACAAGGCATTATGCGTTGTTGCGCGTATGTTGCGTTTGACCATGCTTTTCTTACTCTGGAAGCACATGTAGGTGTTGTATTGGTAACTTCCATTAAAAGATTTGCAGCATCCTTTTCTCCAGATGGTCGCAAATTCATTGGAATTGCATAAACAAGTTCAGTAGTATCAAACTTTTCACGAAGTTCTGCAGTTTTTCTGCGTTTTGTTCTTTCGCTGCTTTCGTCAAAAGCAATTTCGGCTCTTCCTGTTGCTTTCGGTCTATTAAGCAACGCCATATTCGCCAAGACTTTATGCGGCAGTTTTATGCATTCGTTTAGCCAGACACTATTTTTTTTAAATAAATCGTTCCTTTTTCCTACAACAATCTCTCCAGCGTTCCGTAATTTTGCTACACAGTCGATATATATCGTGTCGTATATCTCTTTTAATAATTTCTGAGTTTTGATATCTTGAAAACGACTGTTGACAGTCGAAATGTCAGTGGAAAAAAATTGTAATTTTCAAAGATAAATATTTGCTTCAATTAGCTGTTTTTCGATTTCCTTTATTAATCCCCCAAGAGTGAATAATTTCAAGAATATTAAGATTATTATCCCTATAATATCAATAGATAAGTGCTGGAAAACTCGAAAATCAATTAAATTATTTGGAAAAAAAAGGTGTAATGTGATAATCGCTATTTTTGTTAATTTTTAGCAACTGACTTTAATTGCAAATATTTCAAAAGGCGCAGTGATGCGCAGCCATTTTTTGTGTACAAATACTTTAATATATTACCTCTCTTCTAACATAAAAATTAGCGCGGTCTAACTAGGTCTATTTTATAACTGTGTTGTAAGTATGCATTATTTTCATTTTAATGGATAGAGAGTAGGCTAAGAAGAAAATACTCAAACATACCAAACAAAATGTAATAATTGAAAGTAAGCTAAAATTATGAAGTACTTACCGTGAAGAACTGGATCCATACTGAAACTGTGATTAAAATCCCAAATTTGTAACAATAGCAAACGTTTACTAGTATACGTACGCTTACAAGATTCGCTTCGATCCGATAATTTAAAAAACGGGATCTATATTGACCGTATGCGTAAATGGGTAAGAATATTGGTCAGCATTAGGGATAGATAAAGGTTCCCACAACATTGAATTAATAAACTACGTACCTAAAAATGTGATATTATAATATTGGGTTGAGGGTATTTTGGCCAGCTTTTTGTAATTTTGTCCCACTGTGCTATGGAAGGTTTTTCCTGCACTCCCCCAGGGCTAAGAAATATAGCTTATACTGCTGTAAAGCAATTATTGCCTAAGAAATCTAAATTAAAATATCTCAAAGAGTACAAAAATTTCTGCCTATAGCGCGCTATAAAACACTATTAAAACAAACTTATAATACTTCGAATTAATGAGCGAAACTAAAAAAGTCTTCACAATGTTCAAAGTATTTAAAACTTACTGTACTGCGGTGCAGAAAATCTGAAACTTATGCAGCAAAGAAATTTATAATCTTGCAGCCGGAAAGTACTGATAGCTTTATTAATAATGCTGATGATTGCTGCTTTTTAGCAATGAAACTATTTTTTTAGCTATGTAACTTAAATATACCCCTAACATAATTCATTGTAGGTTATATTAATTATGGGCTATTGTTGGGCGCTTAGATATTTCACGTGATGAACTATCAAATATCTGTAGCTGATTTAGAATTTCAAACAGGATAATTGTTACTGTACCTAACACCAGAACTAAAGTAACTCGAGTTTTTTTTATGTAACTTATGCACTGTAGATTACCTTTATAAAAAATATGTTCAATTACAACCAAACACACTTCGCACAATAGATTCTTCATAGTGTATCGAAATGGTAGATGCACAATATCTGCCATTGGAATAAATAAGTTCGATAATAAAGATCTATTCTATCTATCTAATCTATCTATTGGGCACTGTTTTCGTCGTCCGTCTGCTTCTCACGTTGTCAACCAGGGAGGCGATTTAATTACATTAAAAAAGCCGAGAGGCTGGAATCATCAGCTGTCGCTGAGGATACGTTCATGTTTCTGATAAAAAAAAGGATTGAAATAGCGCAGGTATTCATAACTGGCAAAGAATCGAGAACTTCCTCTGAAGAACCTCTACTGCGAAAAATCCTACAAGATTAGGCCTCTTGACTCATAGTGAAAGTCCTATTGAGTCGACTTCTGTACTAGAAAATCAAATTGAGGCAAAAATAGTTCAGGATGGAACGGTAACCAATAACCAAAATATTCTTCTAAATAAACATCATATGCACCAATTTCCATTTCTTCAAATGACAATGCCACCGTTACAGTGAAGATACTTTTCGACGATTTCAATTTCATTATATGGCCATTTTTTGCACCATTTATTATACATTTACGTTAGAGGTTAATTTTAGGTTAGTTATGTTGCTAGTTGCTTAATTAGATTATAATAAATGGTATTTTCCTCAAATATGTTGTTAATACTATTTTTTCTTAATTTTTTACTCCGTAATAATTGTTGGTATTGTGGGGTTCTTCTTCGGTTGGCAGTTCGTGGTTATCGGTAAATCAACAAAAATGAGTTGGTTGAACCGTCAAACGTCAAAACACTTACACAAGCTACATTACCAACCTCTGTCAATCGCGCATAAAAAATCACCACAAACAATATCACAAAGTAGAAATCAGTGTTACGAGGTGGCACTTTGTGACACTGTTTTTCGGCAAAACAATGCACAAAATGCTCATTGCATATGCCAAATAGAAAAAAAATTATTTGTGTTAGAGCACATATGAATAGAGAAAGATACATTATGCCACATGCGTAATGAACGAAACATTGGTCTACATTGCTAGGCAACAACCAATGGTAGCCAGCTTAGGAGTAATAAATGTCACACCTCGCGTAGGTTTTGGTAACGTTATGTGCCATTCTCTATTGAAATGTGCTCTACCACCGACACAGTTCTTACCACATCACTCGAACGCATATGTGGAAGGAAAGTATTCTTCATTCTGCCACAAATATGTGTTACTAATTGTTACTAATTTACTCCACTTTTTTCAAATGCATTTATGCCTTAATGTTAAGTGCTTTTAAAAGTATATAGTCATTTTCCATTATATAGCTGCAAATATATTTCATATTGTACTTGTCGTTCTATATCGTTTACAAATACCATATGAGTAATAAGTACCGAACATCAAAAAATGCACTTAACATGTATGTACGTGTATGTTGGTATGAAATACAACTTCCATGAATAAGAGACAGAATAGATCTTTTAGGACGCAAAAATACTACCCGTCATTTACATACATACATACATACAGTAGCAGAGATCGTGAATTTAATTCAATTGTAACTGCTGATGATGATAGCTTTGAAACATGTGTCTAGTGTAGTGCAGTTTTATCAGTTTGTTTTGAGTATTTTTATGGATGTACTACATGTCCATAGAATATGCGATCTCTTTTATGTTACACTGAATATAATAAATATCTCAAAATCATCGGACCAATGGATTCTATCACACAAAAACTCTCCAAATTTCTCATGTAGAACCATGAACACCAATCAGCAATGTTTCAAATAAGAAACTTATCTGTTTTTATATTTCTACACAACAAGATTCTAACACAGTTGAGGTATGTAGATACATGATATTTATTAACAAAAAGAAATCCTAAACAGCAAATGTCAACCATAAACGATGAGCCTACGAATTACTTAAGCATAAATCTCTCTGTTAATTTCTCCGTGGCATCCTAATAATTACACATCATTTCTGTCTAATAGTAATCGATGAAACCACGTTCATAAACAAAATAGATTATAGACAGGATAATCGATATCTATTTTAGAACATTGAAGTTTGAAAGATGATGTTGCAGTTTTAAATAGTTAACCGATTTTAGACGTAATGAAAAGATGAAATAGGTGACGCATGATCGAATTTGCTAGTTAGAATAATATTTTGAGGAAGTCAATAAAAAATACTGCTTAGAAACATAAAAGATCGATAAATGGAGCTACACATGCCGAAAGGAGTGATGCTTAGAATATCTTTTCGCCGTGGAATATTTCCAATTTACTAAATATCTGATTTTTATCCCTTATAACGCATTTTTCATGATAGTAATTATTAAATAGCTTGTGTCAAATAAGATACAATCGAATTAAAAGATGTTTAATGGAAATGCAAATTATAATGGATTTACCTATTGTTCTACTAATCCAAGGGAGAGGCAAGATTAATCATTAACTCTTCTCTTACAGAAAAAAATAACTGAAGTCAAACTACACTCTCTGCTTTATAACAGAGCTTCCAAAACATAGCTGCAAACCAATGTTAAATTCATTACGGTTTAACCGCATTGTCCGGTGCCGTTTACCAAGATTCGTATCAACGCAGAATTGAGACAGGCTTCAGCGAGCATCCTCGTGTTTAACAACTTATGTGTGAATGTATTAAATATTAGTTCTCTAGGGAGGTGTAGGATATCCATCTATCTCGCCGTACATCTACTAATTTCGCCCGTGGCGGAACGGCGAGGCGGTCCCACACATATATATTATCACACTGCCACACACAATACACGGGACCAATGGCTATGATTGCTATTGAACATTGATTAATAAACTTCAGTAATGAGTGTTATAATTAGTTACAGCCGAGCGGCTCGGCACGGCCGGGGAAGTCGCGGGTCGCGAAACCCTGGAGCGCGGGGCGGCTTAATGCCGGTGCCTCTGCGGGGCGCCCAGCTTATACTGAAAACCATTATATCGCCCTTTGTGGGTGATGTATCATAGGAAACTGCATGTGCCAATGCGGAGACCACGTTTCGTGACACCATTTTTTCGCCCTATTTGAGTTATCTGGTCATAATAACCACATGCGTGAATATGCACACTGAGAAAAAGATTTATTTGTCGTTAATAAATATCCGTTAATACAATTTTTTTTTTTATAGGGCGGCAAAGAAAGTTTATTTAAAACAAATAATGGGTTTAACTAGGATATTTCTTTCTTATGAAAAATACAGCGTTGACTTGAAAGCAATCGATATTACTGCCAAAGTAAAATTTCTTTGTTGGAATAGTACAGCATATTTGGTCGAATAACCCTCTAATTAATACTCAAATAAGTATTTAGTTCATGGTTCATGGTTTTGTTCAAATTGACTTGAAATAAAAGTAATAATACAGATGTCCTCAATCAATTGCTTTAATAGCAATTATACATTCTGGCTTACATGTTTCGGCCTAAAGAGATATATCATAAACCAAACTCACATGAAAGAAGACTTAATACTTACGTTAATATAGGAGTAAAATCAAATTATATGTCATAATTATAAAATCTTAAATGAGTATGAAATAATATTATAAATTGCAATATTATTAAATAAATATTTAAATTTAAAGTCTCCTAAGGTACACTGATAAAAATTATGTTATTAACACATAACTGCGTTAACCGTAAAAAAAAAAGCATGAAAGAGTAGAAGTGGTAATTACAACTAAGGATAAAAGTCCACGAAGTTGAATGGTGAAAATTATGTATGTTTAACGATTCATCAGTATATTCTTGTTAATTGATACATACATATACATATTAGATACATTTTCTTCTATTTACACCAGATAATTGACTTAATTTATAATGTATATTTAATAATAAACTGCTATTCGATTCAATCAATCCTTTAATTGTAAAAATACATGCTACTAATTTAACTACTAGCTACTAACTTGCTAAAGGTAAGCAATAATAGGCTTACCTTTAGCACGTTTTTAGCAGGAAGGATTGATTGAATCGAGCAGCAGTTTTGTGCTATTTTACCTACTGTACATTTAATAATATATTTCATGATTCATTTTATTTGGGTAAATATACACTGTTACAGTGGTGGCGAAGATATATTTAACCATATGACGATAATAAACATTCACACCTGACAGTGCGAATACAATAAAAACGTATAGTTATTGCTTAAGGAAATTGCAGTAGGAATGTAGCAGAGTTACAAGCCTGTAGTAAGCATATAACATACACAGAATGTATTCTTACACTATAAAAGTAAATATTTACGATTGTGATGAAAGAACTACATCTTCATTGTGTATTAAAGGACGCAAATTGTAGCTATTTACATAAACTAAGTGAACTATATAACCTTTATGTCAATATATGTTTAAGTAAAACTGCCTACTTGTCTATGTAAAGTTACACTGTGGATACATGGTCGTTTCGTTGCCAAACACCCACTGTGTAAATTTACACATCTTTTGACAGTGTACGATGGGTGTCGCCGTTTTTATGTTTGCAGATCCTATAAGACTTACCTGATAAATTAATAATATTCCTGGTTCAAATTAAGCGGAATATTGGTTATCAATAGAGTCGTCAGACGTGTCTACGTACACGGGCTGCATCTGCCTCGCGCTATGCAGAACGTTTAGCCATAGTATATCGTCAAGGCAATAAAATCACTCCCTCCGATTCGTGTGTCTGGTACCTAGTATCAGTGTTAGTCGAGTCTTAATGCGAGATAGTACAATTCTCCGTTAACATGACCCTTGTAAATATAATACAATGTCGGACGTAGGAAATCCCAGAGAACGACCATTGTTTCATAATATAGAAAGGTATATCGATAAATTCCAAGATTTACATTGATTGGTGCCAAAATAATTTGTACAGCGTGCGATTGTACTGGCACAAATCGGACTACACATTGGTGGTACATCTGATCCGTTATCTATCTATAAGGATTATTTTAATAATACGTATATTATATCCGTAGATTTTAAACGGTCTTTTTCAAAATATAAGCTTGTTTTATCGTCGCGACGAAAGCGCTTTAGTGAGAAAAATCTTGAAATACTTGAAACACGCAAAAAAGTATTTGTCAAGAAACCTTTATAATGTAATTAATATCCGCCTACCAAACCTTTGTATTATTACTATTTGATAGGATAATATTTTCATTTTTCTCTCTTAATAGAAGGTAATCGAAATTCCAAATATATGTTATGCGTATAGGTACAAATATATATTAGTAATTATAATTCGCAGCAATTCAATCAGGATTTGGTATGAGAGGAATTAAAACTATTTTGATTTATAATCAAACTCAATTTCTAAAAACAATTTTTTCGTTAATTCTAAAACATTCCGCTGTTGTATCCATCGGCTGTGTGGACAAAAAAATATTTAATTAGTTCCGCAGGAAAAGTGTTTCGAAATAATATTAATCAAGTAAAAAATGATGACCAGAGATGACAGTTACACAAAAGAGAAGATAATAAGGTGGCCGCGGTTGCGGTTCTTCATAAAAGACTCGACTATGGCGCCATCCGCCGGTGGTCCGTTAAACACGCTTCGGCTGAGCCTACTTGTAAAGGCATAGCGATACGAGAATTCTTTCAATTTGCTACCTCACTTATTTTCCATTTATATTTCTATAATTGTCATTGTCAGTTGGACTACTATGTTTACCTCTTACCTTCATTGCAATACTTACCTCAAACAGTTGCAAGTATAGGTTTGCATTAGGTAATTTTAAGAAATACCTAGAACTGTATATTGCAGATGTATTATTACATATCAACAAATACCATTAGGTACTGAAGTTGCTTTTGTAATACTTGGTAAATGCTCACGTGTGTACTTTAAATAAATCAAAATATCCGTCCTAAATAAAGATCGTAAACAATATTTTAATAAATAGGTGTATTATTAATACAAACGACCTGTAAATGTGTAATCAATATTTTTACGTGCACGATTATAATGTATTGCATATGATTTCACTTTCAGCACTCATACAGAAACGACTGAGACGCGAAAGACGTGCACGGCGGCGTTTACAGGAACAGTTAGAACTCGAAGTGAAAAGGAGAGTGCAACTTGAAGATGCGCTGAAGTCTGCTGGTGGCGCAGAGCAAATTAGGATTATAAACGGTGAGTAGTGAATATTATGTATTATATTAACTATTATTAAAACTCTAAATAATTTTATACAACCAATTCGTCGTTTAATAAAGTTTGCTATTGAAAATTAAACCATGCAAGCTAGTAATCATCCGAACGTTTCGACAGTGAAACTATCATCATCAATAGTAAAATTGCTTCAGTTTCTCTCAGATTCTAAACGGTTGTTTAGATTATACAGTATTTCTGGGAAAAACTGGAGTTAAGGTGGCGTAAGGAACCAGTGGGCCACATGCATTTCAACATAGTGGTATTTTCTGCTCGTTTTTTTTAAGATAAGAAGCAATCAAATAAATAAATATGCCAAATTTAAAAGTTCGAAATCCTATATGTATATATCCCTATTAACTAATTTGAAGGACATTGCTCAGATAGACATCTGCGAGTTCTTATTACTTACCTCTTAATTATGATTTATGTAATAATCATTTCTATCACTAAGTCATAAACTACAGTTTTGTTGGTATGAAGAGAGTTTGTTCCACAATGCGAATATTCGTAAAAGAGTTTCTGGCCTTGTGTTACACGCTATTTTTTGGGCCAAGAAATTTTAATTTTGTTATTGAAATAATTAAAAAAATAAACGTCATGAAATTAACGGTATTGAACATATAGTATGTAACATATTACATACCCTACCTAGTTATTTTGACATTTCTGAGGATAAATTTTTTCGACAACTTTCTGATATCTATCTATCAATAGTAATGCAATGGAGACACCATATTACTAAAACCTTCCGCATTAGCTTATTGACAGTTTATTACTCACAAAATCCTCCGTAGGTATTAATAAAAATTATTGAAAAAAAAATTGTAATAAAAATTCAATCCGAATATAGTGCCGCCAACTTTTCGTGTCTTTTAGCGTTGCTGGATGTTTTGAGAACCCACGAAGGCAAATTGATTCTTCTTGACACCCAGATTCTTTGCAATATCTGTGAATTTTAAGGGTGTCTATAAATACTTAACGATTATTTTAGTCAGACCTAGTTTCATTTGAATGTGAATTTTTTATCGAAGACTACTTTATTTGCCTCAATACTTGCCAACATGTATAAAAAAAACTGAACTTGAATTTCTACGGCTCTCGAGAAATATAGGTTCGATTTAAAAAGATAAGTGTTTTACGTCACTAGCAATAATTACTAAAAAATATAGCAATGCATTTAAAATAAAAATGTTGAAGCGGGAATTTACAACACCATGTATATTTGTATATAATTTTACAAAACGTCCGGTGATATACTACATACACTACCGGCCATTGAAGTTAGGACAAGTAAATTTTTTAAAAATCTTTTTTTCAATATTTAATGCTTTTAATATTATTGTAAAAATGTCTACAATAAAGTAAGCATAACAACAAAGTATTTAAGACGGAAATCATCATTAGAATAAGCTTATTAAAGAAAAAATACCTGATAGCAAGTAATAAAACCATTACAAACGATACTTAAAGGAACGCCGACAAGCATGTTTACAATACAGAAATGGGTCCAGAGGGTTGTAAAATTTCACGTGGGTATCTTCTAAAGGTCTCCCACTATAGCAGAGAATAATTGATATCGTACTTGTGAACTATTCTATTAGTAAACCAGTAAGTAAACCAGTAGTAAACGATACAATTGTGCTATTGTGTTTGTGAACATAATATTTAAAAAATGCCGAAAGGAAAGCTGATAAGTGTAGAAAAGAGATCGACTATTGTCACATTGCGCGAGAAGGGACATTCTGTGCGTGTGATAGCAGAAAAATAGAAAAATCTACAGTCCATTGCACTATTTGTCGCTACCGAGACACCGGAACAAGACCGGAATCGCCCAGGTCCGTCACGGAAAACAACCCTTGCGGAAGATGGGCCCATTAAAGTGTTGAGCAGAGCAGCAGAACCTTGATTGACGGCTCCCGAAATCGCGGAAAGAAAACCGTTACTGGGTCGTGGGAACTGCCAAATACCATTACAGTAGGCCGAAACTCATAGAAATTGGACCGCAGAAAATTTCAGAAAACTTCTTTGCACTGACTGACTCCAAGTTCGAAGTGTTTGAGCAGAAACACATGGTTTGGGTAAGACGCAACAAGGACGAGCAAATGTTGTACGATTGCGTCGTTCCCACAGTAAAGTACGGCGATGGTTCAATTAAGGTTTGGGGTTGTTTTAAAAGTGCGGAAACTGGAGATTTCGTAAACATACGCAAAGAAAATTGTAGACGCATATTGGAATAAAACGCTGGAGCGTCTGGATTGCGGTTGATTGTGGAGAACTTCGTGTTTGCACATGATGACGATCCCAAACACACGGCAAGGATCTGGAAAGATTATCTCGCGTCTCAAGTAGAGGATAATATTTTGAAAATTTGAACCCCATCGAATTACTGTGGGATGAATTGGAGGGGCGAGTAAGGAAAATCTGCCCAAAGAATACCTGTGGCGTCTTCTCCAAGCTGAATGGAACAATATTTCCCAGGAAACTCTGACAAAATTAACAAAGCGCCTGCCACAAGTGGTCCGGGTCGTAATGAAAGCTAAAGGATGATTCTTCGGCCAGAAGAAAATATAATATTTTAATGAGAATGTATGTTTTTTATTTTTTATTCTTCTTGTTATTTGTTTATATTTTTGTTTCTACGAATACATTTTATTTTCTTTCGAATTGCTTCGTTTTTATTTAGTTTGCAGTAATTTACTAGTTATCCTAACTTCAATGGCCGGTAGTGTACGTACAAAAAATCTCACTTTCCTATCTTTAATAGCTTTCGTGCCAAATTCCTCCATCATACTAATGGCACACCCATTATTTGAGCCAACTTACCCAATGAAAATTTTAGAAAATTAACGAATTTACAAGTAAATCATTATCAAAAATAATCGAATTAGGCACAAACCTCGTACAGCACAGTATTTGATACCACTCCTGAATAGTAAATTAAGGCACAATAGTTATACTTCATCAGTCTCTATTGATCGAGGGAAAAGTGAAATTTACGTGTTGATTATTATCCAAATAATCAAAACTGTCTATCGCTACCGCCGAAATGCTGAAAACTTTCTTAATGGGTGTTCCAACAGAAGGCAAATGTCTTGTAATCTAGAGAGATCAATCCGAAGTTAGTTAGCAGTGGGGTGCCAGAGGCAGGGGTTCGCGAAAGACCTGGCACCATACACCTTTGATTGACGGTTGCGTTTCCCTACCCGTCCGAAACACACTTCGATCACTTACACAATTATTACTAGGGCAAAGATTAACATTATACAACTAAGCTTTGGATTTAAGATTTAAATCGATCGTATGTACTCGAACATTAAAATTGTTTCTCTTAAATTTCAGATAATTTATCGTTAAACGAACGTCAAAACAATCAGAAAAACATCAGTTCCCCTCCGACGGCGCAGAATATGCCCGTGGATCGCATAGAGAGACCAGATCGTCCGGAAAGAGAAAGGGTGGAAAGTCCTCCGGGAAGTTATGGGCAGAGCGTCCGAGACCAGCCACCACCCGATACTAAACCGTGGGGTTACTCAGGCATCGACCTCATAAATAGCGGGGCCGCCTTTTGGCAAAATTATTCAGGTTAGTGCTTCGTGCAGGACCTATAATTACTTATTTTAAATCTTAATAGCGGACCCATCTTTAAACGAACACTAGAGAACATAGTAATTTTAATAGTAGGTATACGAAATATATACTACGGTTCCATACTGATACGTAAAGAATTTTGATAAGCAGCTAAAGGTAGTGGTATAGTTCTTTAAGTCTAAGTCTATCTTTTTGTACGTGCAATAAAACTTGCATCTTACATACTATCTTATAAATGTAGTAGCATATCGTGTGTGAGATACAAGATCACAAAGCTTACTGAAAGTATCAAGAACACAGAGAAAATACTTGTTAAAGAAGTAAGAGCGAAATTGTGGAAAGATTTTAGCGATGGAATATATAGAGAAAGCTGCAACAGGTAGCGAATTACCGTAACACTAAGAAGATAAAAAAAAACTCAATTAGAAACCTAAAACGTAAAGAAAGAACAATAATTTCAAGAGAAAATAACTAGATGGAGATAGTATATTGCGAAACCATTCAACATGGAAGGGAAGAATGAAAACAGACGCAATTAAATTGCAAATGAAGACCAAGAAAAGAGAGCTTTGATAAAAGTACAGCAATAAAAAGTTGCCAAGCACACTTAGAAAAAATCGTTAATAAATATGTATTAATTCAAATAAATTATTGCATTAAATAGTGGTTTAACAAGTACATTTTTCATTGAGGAGAAGTATATCTTTTACTGTACACCGATATTAGTCGGAAAGTAAAACTTCGTTATTGGAATAGTAAAGCATATTTGGTCGAATAATTACGAATAATTAATACTCAAATAAACTTCTGGTTGATTATAAAAAACGAAAATATTTAAAATTAATAAAGCATATCCCCATCTAAAATTACAGTTATTAAAAATTAACCAAAATCCAATCAATTCAACAATATTTTGAGGTTATTTAAAGTCAAAGCCATTGCACGCCTCAGTAGCCTCCGGCATTGAGGTCAATTCGGGGGATCAACCGGCCAAAGTGCGATTTTTTTTGATCGGAGAAAAATCCTTTATGAACGACGCTGCGCCTGGCTCTATGAGGCGGCAGTGTGGGACTTCCTAGCATGGCATACTCACTAAAAAGCCTCCCTACACTAGCTGAGTTCTATTCCCCCTGGGACTGCTTGTGGCATTACTTCAGAGGGAAAGCTGTTGTTACACTATTCCATACATAATTCACTTAGCATTTTAATCTTGCGTCTCAATATTTCATGTCTCTCCTTCTTTCCCATGATATTTTGCGCCATAGTTTCCACCGCTCTCCATTTCTCTTCGTTCTCAAGCTTGCTTGCTACGATGGTAGTTGGTGTTACGTGCCCTGTAGTCCCTTCTGCTTGCTGCGTCTCCGGGACCCACGCCAGGCACTCAAAAAAAGTGTATTCGCCCGTATCAATTCCATTACAGTAGTTGCACTCATCTGTTTCGCTTATTCCAAACCTGCGGAGATATGCCTGGTAGGAGCCATGTCCTCTCAGCAACTGCGTGAGAAAGTAGTTCACCAGACCGTGTTTTCTGTCTACCCACCGCCTTAAATCCTGTATTAGTGTTTCGGTACACACAACTTCTCCGTTATCGCTGTTCCATCTATTCTGCCATTTGTCCAGCATATTGTTGCGGATGGTTTCTTTGCTTATGTCCCTTCGCTGTTCTATGTCGGCCCTGTTTTGCGCCAGTAAGATAATGGGTGGTATTCCAGCTAGCACGCCAAGCGCTACAGATGATGCCGTTCTATATCCTTTTGTAATCCGTATCGCGAGTTTTCGTTGTATACTTTGATATTTCTCGCGATTGGCCCTCTTTCGCATAGCGTCGTTCCAGATAGACGCACCACAGAGCAACTTGGACTGCGCCATAGCACAGAGCAGTTTCCTACTGCACTCGCTCGACCCTCCGACTCTGGGCATTAGACAACCGAGCGACCCAAGCGCCCTGTTCGCTTTTTCCACCGTTGCAGAAATGTGTGTTTCCCACCCCAGGTTTCCATCCAAATGGACACCTAAATATCGGAGGCTTTCCTAGCTCTGTATCGATACGTTTCTCGTTCTGATGTTGATTGGTTTCACTTTCCTTGCGCTTACCAGGAGTACCGCTTCTATTTTCTGTGCGGCAAGTTGCAGTTGTTCAACGCTAGCGAAGTCTGCTCAGCCCGCATTCCTACCGTCTTGCATCCCTCCAAGTCACTACCACTGCGAGGTCGTCCACGTATTCTATGAGATGCACTCCCAATGATGTAGGTATTTCTAGTATATCATTATAATAAACATTCCATAACGTTAGTCCTAAGACTAACCCCTGACACCACATGTGACCCCCAGAACACTCGCCTCTCCGACCATCAGCGTCCTTCCATCAAAGTAGCTATCAATCATATTATACAAATATTCCATGGGACGGAATTAAAAGCGTTTTTGGATGTCAAAGTTATTAGCGCACAGAAGTCTACGGTCCTCGTAGTGCCTCTTTGACTAGTTCTTCGGCTAGCCAAAGTGCGATTACAGTCGTCGTTTTGATAATTATAGTTTCTTTCTTTAGGGCCCTGTTTGCCCTGTATTAAATTTATGCCGAATATGTATTGTTATTGAAGTAAAATAAGAGAACTACCATCTTTACGGCAATTTCCGTACCACACAATTTATTTAAATATTCAAGACTTTATTATTGTTCGTCGAAGTAAATACTTTTTTGCGTATATATGAGCGTGCCGTCTATTTGACTCGAGTGATAATCAAGTAATCGTTTTTCTGTGTTTTTAGTTAACATATTTACATGTACGCCAATCAGATAACAAAATCAGCTTTGTCTTCAATCCTGCAAAACGAAATTATTTGAGCCAATAAAGCCGAATATGTCAAGGACACTTGCATTAAATGCGTCGTTATTGACGAACTATTATTCAGTGTGGTTCTATCATATATAGAGTTGGGCAAATTTTCCGGCGCGGCAGGTACGTATTCAGAACGTGCGCTCCAACTCATGTACTCCAATAAAGCAGATGAACCGTAGAGTTGCAAGTCAGTAACAACAGTGCCTGTTTTTCCTATAAAATGTAAAAATTTGTATTTTATCGAAATATGTAGTGATATAAAATGCGAATGCATCGCAGGGTGGCCCGTTTGTTCGCCCGCTTTGTCCGACGTTGTCACCAAGGAAAATTTGCACAAGTCTATTAATATGATATGTTTATAAACACAAACTAAATTACAATAACACGATTGATCTGCTTTATTTATATTACATTATTTAAGGCACGCGTCGCAATACGTGTCTGCTCCGCCGGACAATTGCTCAACTCTAATCATATATGATATCAAATACAATTTGCTTATACCAAAAACTACTAATTTCATGCAAACTCAGTAGAGTTATAGATAAAGTAGTATACCAGCTATATGTCAAAACTGTATTATTGAAATCATCGCACAACGGTGCGCCTGACAGAGTGACATCAGAAGCCTACAATAGCGACTACTGAAATTGAGTTTTAACAAAGCATTACATGCTCATACAATAAATTAATTTAGCAAAATCAACAAAGTAGTAATATATAGAGTTGGGCAAATTTTCCGGCGCGGCAGGTATGTATTCAGAACGTGCGCTCCAACTTATGTACTCCAACAAGGCGATGAATCGCAGAGTTGCAAGTCTGTCGCAACAGTGCCTGTTTTTCTTATAAAATATATATTTTTTTTATTTTATCTAAATATGTAGTGATGTAAAATGCGAATGTATCGCAAGGTGGCCCGTTTGTTAGCCCGCTTTCTCCGATTTTATCCCCAAATAAAATTTGCACAACTCTATTAATGACTTAAGTTTTATAAATACATACTAAATTACAATTATACTATTGATCTGCTTTATTTATATTACATTATTTGAGGCCCGCGTCGCAATACGTATCTGCTCCGCCGGACAGTTGCCCAACTCTAGTAATATATAAATAACTATACAGCTTTAACAAAGTATGCTGACAATAAGTGAATTGAAGTCAGTGCAATGAATTAAGTCTACAAAGTTTTTGGTATCATTAGGTAATATAACCAAGCAGGTAATTATTAAGAGGAAACAAATAGTTATTTTGAAATAAATACCTACAGTAAATTAATTCAAATTTGTGACTACGTTTAATCCAATTTTCTCCAATATTTAACCTAATCCAGTTTACTTTTCTTAAAACAAATACTGTACACATTTGAATCACATATCTGGTACTAAAGAAGTAAGTTAATTGAGGTAAATAAATATTTGCTTGCCCATAAACAAAACCCTTGTTTGAGTCAATTAATATTTCATTGATTTCAAATTCTTTTTCTCTGTACATTGTATGAATATGTATATAATACTAAAACTACTACTAATAAATATTCTTTTAACTTGAGAGATATATTTTACCTGCGACAAAACATTAACATTCCATACACTTGTCATTTCAGAACGCAGAAACTTTTCTTGTTTTCTTTCATCCAACCTCCTATAGAACACTGGTTTGTAGTTGATGTGGATTATATTTGGCTTTGAGTTAGAATAGATTAGATAAAGATGTACTAACCGGGAAAATTAGTTCAATAAACATACACTAAGAAAAATATCCTTTTTATTCAAAAGGAATTGCATTAAACCAAAAGGTTTTGCGTTCTCTATATGCCCAACATGATTTGATGTTACCTTCAAAAGGAACATAATTTTAAACCTACGCGTTTCTTCGAAAATAATATTTTTTTTATACAAGCAGTTTTGGGCTTGAAAACTCTGCACATTGACAGAAAACGAAGCATTTTGAATCAAGAGGTTTTTCCTTTTCTTATCACATTTATTTATTCACTTTAGAGTTGCCTTTTTTTGCGGCTTTATCGAAAAGCGTAAACACAACAACAAAATGTCGTGATCATTTTTGATTAAAATAAAAATGAATTATCTCCTAAAACCCATGTACTCCATGTTTATCATATATGTAGGGACACGTGGTTAGGATGTTGTAAAAACCGCCCAAGGGGACTCCTATCAGATATTGATCTGATAAATATACCAGGTTAGTATGTTGTAATCATATATTCCACCCCCTTTTGTGCGAAATATAATCTGTTACTGGAATGAAACAGGAGAAATGCCATCTATACGACAATTTCTGCACTACACATAAGTACTATATAGGAAGAAATCTGCTATATCAAAATAATATTAGGTTTGTTCGTTTTGGCACTCGGCGTCGTAACGCGAAAATCTAGCCGCGTCACCCTGCGTAAAGTTTTCCAACGCAAGCTGTGACCGTAAAATGCTGGATTGACTCCAGCTTTAGATTTTCTTATTGCTGTTCGTTTTGTCATCAAATCGAACAGAAATGCTTACGGTTGCGTTTCGCTGCGTGACGCTAGTGCCAAAACGAACAAACCTATTATATTGTTTCAAATAAACTTTTTAACCAAATTATTCGTTTATACAGGAATATTTAAATCAATGTGTTCATACTACGCAAATAAAATAAAACGCCGGGTTTTTTTTTATTTAAAGTAAAGTAAATATAATAATAGCAATATAATATGTGAATGTGTATTGTTTTAACTTAAACAAAAGTTATGCAGATATTATAAAATATTAATCAAAACTTAGGTGCATTCCATTTTATTAAATTACGGTTACTTTTCATCCAAAAGCATGTACTTAAGAAGAAAATAGATTTCCGGCAAAACAGCAAGCTATTTTTAAATAATATAAACAATTTTCTGCGAAAAAATATCCTTTTCGTTTAACATGATAAAAACCAAACGTTATAAAACTTTTCATTTAATGCAATCTCTTTTCACAGTGTACAATACAAAAAAATAGTTGAAGAATAAGTTTATAAAACGTATGTAATAGCAAATAATTAAATATAATTTCTAAGAATTTCATGATATTTGGATCGTTCGCTTTTTAGATCATTTCTAACGATTAAGTAGTAATCCTATGGTATAAATGATGCCTTAGAAGTAATTACTCCATAACGTTTGATTTATTAAAGTATTCATTACTAAGATTTAGGTATATAGAGAAAATAGCAAGATTCAACGCTCATAAAAGAATTAACTCGGAAAACTCAAATACTCAAAACTTCAGACTTTTGGATTTTACTGTTAAAACATCTCCAAGATGTGTATTTTATTTATTTATTTAATAAATCAACACAAACATGTTACAAACCTTATATCTAGGTGTTAATACAATTTTAACCACAAATACATTTAAAAACTGGGAGAAAAAATAACAAGAAAAGTAAAAAACAAGATTTCTATTATTGCAAGACTATATGTTAGTACAAATATATTTAATATAATTAACATAAACAATCGTATATACTAAGGGATCTAACCAAGGAAAACAGACATAGCTACAAAAAAAAAACAAAAAAAACTAACTATATTGATTAATTATAACAAATTTAGCAGATCGAAGAAATAAGGTTTCAGGTGCATCAAATACTTTCACATCGCTGTAGAAAAAATTGTAAATTCTATAAACAGACGACAGACAACTATATTCAACGAACATTGGCGGATTAGATCGTAAACTATAATACGGGACATGCAATTTAAACTGAAAATAAGCGAACATTATGAAGAAAGTTATTAAAAAAATGCATATAAATCATTGCAAAATCTCGTCTACCAGAAAAACGAGGTAACGAGAATTCACTTTTAATATTTTCATACGACTCAAATGGATGGTAATCAAGAAATTTAAGGGATTTATTTTGTGTTTTTTATATAAACTATTTATTTGCCTTTTTATATTATAGGACTTCATACTGTCGACGCAAACTCCAACTTTGACTTCACCGTAGAATTATATAATTGAATGATAGATTTAATATTCACAAAATCTTAAGTGTTTCTTCTTATAAAAGCAAGTGTATATAATTGAATGAAAAATTGTTACAACATAAACTAACATACTAACCGCTAGGTCTAACAGTTTTCAACACAATTATGTACACGTTTTGGAGATGCTTCAGCATTAAAGGCAAAAATCTGTAGTTTTGAGTTGCGACTGTATTCTTTCAAGCTGACGCACTGCAAGTGTCTTTTAGTAAATGTATGCAAATCTTTTATATGTATAATACAAGAATTTGGCAATTGATGCCAAAGTGGATGAAAGTTTTTCAAAACGGTGAATGTCAACACCTACTAGTTATCGACGACGAATTAACTTAAAAGTGAGGAGACACTTTAAGATGTATAATATACGGCAAAAGATGCGTTAAATAACTGCTTAAAATATACGGTAGTTGCATAAGCGTTTAGTTTATTTAACTATTTAACAGCTAAGATAATAAACGATAAAATATTGGCGGAATAAAACGTTGAACAGCTTATCATACCCTAATGATTAGTATTATTAATTTCTTATCAAATGTTCTCTTTTATAAAAACTGAAGCTAGTTACTTTGCGCCATGTACCTCTACTTACCTCTACTACTAATTGTTCTAAATATTTTGTGAATTAATGTGGTTTGTTAATAATATATCTGATGGGTATTTTAATATTTATACAGCAATAAATGAATTGTATAGAAGAAGGTATCACAGAGGGGAGCAACAACATAACAATAACAGTTACCCACAATAACAAGACCAGGAGCCGAAACGGTCGACAGCAACTAATGCTATGCCACATTATATTATCTGAGTATATTCTGAAAAGTACCGCGCAGCAGAGGTTAGGTATACATAGATACATTCATCGCCCATTCGTTCCGTTTATGTGTTTATATCTGTGGTTCCCTTTTTTTGAGGTGGATTACTGTGGCACAATACGGGCAATCACTGAATAATAAAAGGAGAAATATAATAATTGATATTTGAGAAATTTTAATTGAAAGCGGAGGGTATATATTTGAAGTGCTCGCGTCCGTAATAGGTTCGGTATGACTCTGCGATATCCTGCTATAATAAGTTCCATTCGACCTGTGACGACTCACGTAGCTAATTAAACGGGCCTCTTGTATGTGCCTTGCATGTATGTGTGTATTAATGACGTTATTAGACACGCGCTGCATTATTATTATTATTATTGCCACTATTACCGATGATTTAGAATGATGGTGAACCGAGCAAACCCGCTTTACTATATATACTACCATAGTCGTACACAACATACCCAACTAGTATGTATATACACAACACGAAATCGGAAGATACGCATCTTTACCCGATGTGAGTACCCATGTAAGTACTAGAGACGATAGATACTGTTGGATGATATTTAATTTCGCTCTGTTGTAAATCAAGAGACTTATCAGTGACAAGGTAGATCATAATCATGGTAATTAAACAAACTTTTCGAGCCGATTATAAACAATGGAACACGTTGTTCGTGATCATTACGTATTAAGTGTTATTATAACTACTAGCAGCGCAACTGCAGCCAGTTTTCGGTCACAGTTTATTGATGATCGGTAATGGGGCGGCTATGTAATATTGATAGTCTACCGTGATCACTCTTGATATCCTAATTAAATTGTCTCATTTTGTAATCCATATATGGAAAATAGCCATTACAAAATAGAATGGGCAAAAATCTGAATAATCTTCGCTTAAAACATTATTTTTATTTTTAAAGAAATGATTTTATATATTTTTCAGTGGTATCGAAATAACAAAAAAGGAGTTACTTGCAATATTGTACTTCTTTCTTCTTCTCTTCAGATACAACTTTCTGACACTGATTCTTACCCCCGAATTTTTATCTTTTTGTTAAAAATGTGCAGAAGCAATTAATAATAGAAAATTACGTTGGTATGCAAAATATCTTATATTATGCAGTAAGGTAAGTTTAATTAAAAGAATAACGCAAATTGCCAACGCTTGCAACTAAATTGGATATTGAACACTTATTCTTCGGGACTTTACATATCAATAGCACAAATCATAGTTTCACAATATCACTAAAAACTATTAATGCTGCGAATCGAAACCGGTTTTATGTAAAACAGGGTTTAGATGTGATAATTAATCACCTTCAAAACAAGAACCGTAACCGGTTTTAAAAACCGAACCGATTTCTAAACCGGTTTTAAAAATGGGTTTTTAAAATATGTTTTGAGAAGGTTTCAAATTTTTGCATTATCATATTCAATATTCGTATACCTGTTATTCAATTTTAAGAGGTTTAAACGGAAGTCGTAAATTATTTAATGGATATTATGAAATTTTCAGGGATAATCCTGAATAACATCCGCATTTTTGAGGTAAATATGTATTTGAAAAAGAAATGTATATTATTAATTACATTATTAATTAATTAAATCATTCTTGAAAAGGAATATAATTTTGGGGCCACGCATTTCTTCGGAAATAATATATTTTTCGTTGAAGCAGTTCATTCTTTTAAGTGAAAGATAGTTGATTCAAGTCCTCTTTATTTTGAATTAGAAAACTGCACATTGGCAGAAAATCATAAGCATTTTGAGTCAAGAGGGTTTTCTTTTTCTTGTAACATTTTTCACTTTAGACTTGACTTTTTTGCGGTTTTACCCAAAAGCGTAAATCCAACAAAATGTCGTGATCATTTTTGATTGAAATAAAAATAAATTATCTCCAAAAATTCATGCACGCCATATTTATCATATATGGAGGACAGGCGGTTACGGTGTAGCCTTCGCTCCTAATATTGGGAGTTGATGGCAGCGACCATCCCAGTACCATAGTGTGCCACAAAAGAAATCGTCCTTCCAATGGTGATCGACTCCTACCAGATGTTGACCTGATAAATATACCAGGTTAGTATGTTAAAATCGTGTATTCCACCCTATTTGTGCGAAATATGTTCTGTTACTGAAATGAAACGGGAGATGTGCCATCTGTGCGACAATTTCTGTACTACAGATAAGTATATTTGCTGTACTATTGTTTCAAACAAACCTTCTAACCAAATTATTCGTTTGAATACAGGAATATTTTTTAATATTATTTCAATGAAGTAATAATTTACTAACCAAATGCGTTAACAAAAAATGGTTTTGTTTACCGTGGGTAACAGTTTTAAACGTTCAAACATTATATACTTCTGCAAAGTGCGTTGGCTTATAAGTAACGCAACATTAATTGAAAAGATTACAATTGTCCCTGAAATTCCTTTAATTTTGCAGGAAAATATTTAGCTTTGTTTACTATAGTTTATGTATCTGAGATTCATGCACGTGGGAACATGCATAAAACTAAAATATAGAAACAAAGAAGAATTAAGGGAGCTTCGAAACACCGTGGAATGGATAGCGAAGAAAAAAAAGAGAAAGAATCTGATGAAATATACCTGACTACAAACGACCCGAATATGCTAAAAGAAATGAAAGAAGCTTTTGTCAAAGCAAAAGCATTTAGAAATAGAGATGGCAACTAAAACAGAAACTAAGCCCGAAGAAAAACATGCTTAGTACGTATGGAAAGTTTAAAAGATAAGGCGAGGTTATAAAAAATAAATTAAAGCTGAGAAACTTATCCGATAGAATTTTTGTCAACAAATATTTAACAAAAGGAGAAAGAGCTCTCTCTTTCTCCTTTTGTTAAATATTAGAGAGAAAGAGAAACAGAGGGTAATCATTGAAACGGGAAAATAAGAGAGAAAGTAAATATCAAAATAAATACCTTAGAAATAGTTGAAGATAGGTATAGGAAATCCTAGTTGTAATCGGCATAAGATTTTATGTTAAATTCAAAAATTTAATATATAGTGTGTTTAATTTAAAATAACAAGGTTCATGGCTTTTTCCAAAATTACCAAGTACTAACATTCTTTCACCAGAATGTAGTAAAAAGTTCCCATCACACAGGTTTGCTAAAAATTAGTGGTACATCAAAAAAATTTGAAAGCTAAAAAATAGAACACTATGTATCTTTTGACATTGTTGGGTGTAAAATTAAATTTTACACTTAATTGCTGTAATATTCCCTACACCTGTCTTCAATAGTTTTGTTTTCAATTATTCGTTACATTTGTTAACGCTTTTATATGGCAGGAAAATTTTACCTGGTAAGCAATGGCAGTGTTAGTATAATAAATTGTTGTTGACAGTAAATATTATTGCTAACTACTGTTTTTATATATTTAATGCTCATAGAGTTGCTTTGCAATTTCTGAAAATAGTTCCAATAGACAGATGTCTTTGAAGTGCAAACCTAGCAGAAGGAGCAGGTACTGGACCGCAGGCATGTGTTTCGAAACGACCTACTAATGTTAATCCCATTTTTATCATTCGCGGAAAGGTTTGTTGCACTGTTTTCTTGATAACACTACCAGTTGTTACAAAAAGTATTTCAAGTTTTTTCTTCCTCTAATTCTTTCGTATGCTCTATAACTATAGAATAAATTCAAGATATCTAGATCAAAATAAACTGCGTCAATTTTTCCTATTATATGGTTTATAAGTTGCATATGCACTTTATTGAACATTAAACATGCAGAAAACAACGAGTTATAACAATAATATTTACTGAGAAAAATAATTTATCGTATGTATGGATGTATGGGTCATTCCATATCAATATATTTTAAATTTGAAGTCTTTGCCCAAAATTAGAAGACCCGTATTTTTTCTTAAAGCTCTACAGTATCCATTTACAAAGATATTCGTGAACAAATTTTGCAAAATCAACAAAATAATCGCAGAAGTCATGATGCTTGATTATGCATAAATTAAAAGAGTGACAACAAAATACATATAAATCATGGTTTATTTTAAAGTTGAAACTATACATTTTCATTTAATAGTCCTAAATTAGATTGTAATTTATTATGACCCCTTTTTTCCTCTATTAAATAAAATAATATCTTTTTACTTTATGTTAATCGCGAACTTAAATTTTTGAAAAAATATAATATCCTTTAAACTATGTTCTACAAGAATAGAAGTATTTGAAAATGGAGAACCTATCGTATTCTATAAAAAAAATATGATATATCATAATGTAATATTGCAGGAATATTTCTTTTTATAGAATATTTGAACTTTAAAATAAACCATGATTTATATGTATTTTGTTTTACTCTTTTAATTTATGAATAACCAAATATCATGACTTCTACGATTATTTTATTGATTTTGCAAAATTCGTTGGCGAATATCTTTGTAAGTATATACTGTAGAGCTTTAGAAAAAAAAATCCGGGTCTTCTAATTTTAGGTAAAGACTTCAAATTTAAAATATAAAAAGAATTCAAAACATCAAAATTTTTACGTGTGTCGGTTGATATGGAATGACCCGAATAAGTCACAGTCACCACGTAAAAATTATGTAGCTATCTGAAAGCGTCAATAACCAAAATGAGTAATTAAGAAAAGTATTGAAGATAAATATAGGTAACTCTAACACTCTTGTAATCGCCATAAAATTTTATGCTGAATTCAAAAATGTAATAATATATGAGGTGTTCTATATTGAAAATAATAAAGTTTATGCGACTTCTGGTTAACCGGAAATGCAAGAAACTTTGAACAACATATTTTAAAATGGAAGAAACTACCAAAGTTTTGTAAACCTCAAATTTTCTAACTAGCCACTTCCGTGGAAAACTCTGTATATATCAACATTACTAGAGATACTGTGAAGAGGATTGGGCGATATTGAGAAGAAGGGTTATATACAATGCGAGTGTCAAAAAACAAGGTCGAATTAGTTGATCATGCCGTTGATCAATAAAAGCATAAAAGACAAATCATGGGGTCTAAAGCTATAAATGAACGAATTTAAGCGAACAAGAATTTGGAATTCAAGGGATTAGAATTTCCCGACCTAGAAACGAAGTACAACAAAAAATTAAAAGACGATCTTATAGATATGGAGTAAATTACATAGAATAGCATTGGAGAAGAATAATACAGGGCAATATAAACACGGCAGAGAGTACACTAAGGCCAAAGACAGGAAAGTAGAATGCATGGTTTTATAAGGACTGCCGACAGAAAACTGATAAGTATAAAAAATGCAGTTAGTAACAAATAGCCGGGAAACGACGATTCACAGAGCTTTGAGCAATCTAGGAAAACTATTAAAGAAGTAAAACAACTGCGAAATGCTCCATCACATGTTCATGACATAATGACGTAGTTTATTATAATGCTGCAGCTATGCTTATGTAAAGCAGTTTTGTCACAAATATTTTAATACAACAAAACCTTACATTAACAGTTATTCTGTTTGACAACAACATAATGCATTTTGATACCTGGTTGCAGTTTAGTATTTATGAACGAGTAAAGCTTAAGTTTGGCAAGTCGTCACTGTTCCTGCAATGCAGATGCATTAGTCATTTACGAAGCGCCAAAATTATGTCCCATTAACAACTTGCGGCATAACTTACAACGTGAGGCTATGCACCTATAACGAATTTCGCGTAACGGATCTAACGTAAGTTTTCGTAATAATATAATACAGATGACCCTTACAACATGTCATTTGCACCTTGGTGGTATGTTACAGGATTTGAGAGAAGCCTAAACAACCATATGAATTCTAATAGCGCTTCAGACTGTGAACCTAGAGCTGTGTATACAAAGTTGATGGGGCCCGGAGAAATATTCTTGCAACACTCCTGAGATATTGTATTCGCGACGTTAAGTTACCGTCCGTTGTTTCGTTCGCTGTTGCTACTGCGGCTGTCGTATAATTTCCCTCGAGTTCTACGCTGCTTACGTAATATGTTTATGGCCCCCGTATTGTTTACTCGTATGTACCCATGCGATGTGTTTTCTTAGGTATTCTGAACCTCTTGCCGCTGTAGTTTTACCCGTTGGCCTGACATCCATGCAAAGATTGTAGATATACCGCATAGTGGGCTAGACAATTTTATTATGAGATACTTTACATTATTTATACCCTAAAACATAAATAAATGCAAATAGACTAAATGCTAGTGGCAATTGCAAATTACCCAAACGTAAGACAACAAAAGGTTTATATTTTAAGCACCTTTTAATTAGCATTTATATGTTTATGTTTTACCCTTAATTAAACAAAAAATTTAGCTGGTGCTAATTTCATAAAAATAATAAACTCATGGACAAGTGATTTAAGATTTCTTATCAGCAACCCAAGCTTATTAGATATTTTTCAAACCGAGCGGCCCGGCGTAAAAAAAAAATCTAATCCTATATCGTTGAAGACACTATGATTCGAAAAAGTACGCCAATAAAAGTTTTATCGTAAATATTTTACCTTCACTTACTTGTTTTGCCTGTTCTTGCCTTGCTGCACTTTCCACTAATCTTTTTAAGTTATTTTTATTGTATTTGATAATTACTTTGTTACTTGTGTATACTGACATGAGTATCCGACTAATATTAATTTTGTTGGGGTGCCCACCTCGCTTAGAATGCCTCCGCAATTTCATAACACCTTAAGGCGAATCTGGACGTCCAAGTGTGCGACAGAGATAAATATATCGGAAAAGTATTCCGCGCTTTTTGGGAAAACGGTACGACCGATTTTGAAATTTTAAACTGTATTTGTCTTAAAATAATATTTGAAATTGCGCCAACGTTTTAATTTTTTTTATTTTCTATGTATTTAAATTTTTAAATGTTGTAAGTTTGTTATTAAAAACAATTTCTAAAATTGGCTCAACGGCACATGTGAAGACCAATGTCTTAATAAAAATTTTTTAATTTTTGAATTTGGATTAATAATAACGCCCGAAACAGAAATATTCATTTTTCTTTTTTCCATCAAATGTCGACAGGCCGCCGGCTTCTATCGTAACCTAATGCACAGACCGATGTTTGTTTTGAGGACGTATCTACGTACAGATGATCTGCTATGGCATCACGTAAGGTATAAATATAAAGATATTCAATTCTGCTTTCAGTACTGTCTTTTTGTGTATTTTACACAACCCAACCTACTTCCTACCTATGTTTTAAATAAGTGGGAAATTATTAAAATGTGTAAATGTTAATAATAGATAATGTATCTACTTTTTATTAACGAGTCATAATTATAAATACTAAACCACTTCAATAATTTCCTTGATGCCAATAATATTACGCCAAATATTACGAAACAGAACATCAATAAAATGCAAATAAAAAAATTATTTTGGCGCACTGAAATAGACAATGACAAAGTAATAAAATGCCTAGGTAAGTAGATATGGTACTTGTACAATAGAACATTAAATCTTAAAAGAAGCCTTTTTTTCTTTTCGCGCTGATACGAAGGTGCTTTCGCCTTTGACGAGTATCTCTTATCCATTTTTAGATAATGCGGTTTGCTACTTGTAAGAAAGTAAATATTCTTCATGCAATAACTGCAGTGCTAAGTCAGTTCCAGAGAAAAAACTTTAGAGGTACTTGACTACAGGTGTGCGATGTCTGTGTGTGTGTTGAGTGAGGTTTGTATGTTTATGACAGTGTGTGGCACCCTGAATCATTTATCACAAGTTACCCCATAGGAAGTTGTATTGTAAAATCATAGATACAAGTATAGAATAACACTCAATGAAACGTAGCGAATGATCTAGACAATCTTAGCAATTGATTTTGGGCACATGTAATATAGAAGGCAAACAATTCATACCATTCAAAAAGACAAGAGGTACCTTTCTTTTCGATCTGACTATCGCTTGAGATTTATTCCTGTAATCACGTGTTCTACAAATGCTCTTCACATTTGTGCATACTTCGAGATAATTCAGTTTTCGGAAAACAGCAGTTACTTAATTTGCAAAATAAGTCACTGATTCTACTGATTCATAGTACGGATTATATTATCAGTGCTATAATTATGTATTTCTGAGTTAATAGCATTCTTTGTAGCCTAGTAAATCAAATAAAATAAGATAGTATCTTCTTATTAATTTACATTTTAATTTAGATTTTTCTAAAAAACCATATGAAGTAGTGTTACCCTATACATTCAAGTTCATATGACAGACTAACTAATGTTTTGAAAAGATCTGATTACTCGAACCAGTGTCATTTCTGTAGCGCACTCAATTCGACGAGTGTGCTACCGTCCTAGTTATGGTTGTCCCGGCGGACGAGATCAAAGAAAAAACGCATTTTCCTCTTTCGGACGCTATTTGCTATCAGAAAGAAATGAAAAAAAATATTTTAATATTAGTAAGGACCGCTGAACCGTCGCCCGTGACCACTTTTTTATTTTTCCTTTTTGGAAGCCAAATAAAACCAAACAAAAAGTTAAAAAAAGAAAATTTAAAAAAATAAAACGCTGGCGCAATTTTAAATACTGTTTTCAAAACAATCTCTTTATCAAATTTAAAATATTTTGATTGGTATGTCTAAAAACAGCGGAAATCTACTGGAAGAGAATCTCATTAAAAGGCCGTCCAGATTCGCCTTAAAAACAACATTATTTGCTTTAGGTGTCAGAGAATACAGCTTACACATTCTATATATTTTGGCACCTATTCCGTTATTAGTTTTAAACCCGCTAGTTCGCGTCCATTCTCTATTCCTATCTGGTGTTGTAACCTAACATTTTCTTGGTTATATTTCTGAACAATGACACTACTTGGCATCCATCCCTGTGAGGGAAATCTTTCTTACTTCGTCTAGAAACTTCTGATAGTGGGCACTGCGGGCTTTTCTTATTGATGTTTGGCTGTAGACAAATCTGTAAGCTGCAAATTTAGTCTTGAACATGAATTTGTGGCAATGATAGATTTAGAATTACTTCCATCCTAACAGTAGGAGTCGACGTTATCGCAAATATGGCATATGACACGCCGCCTTTTGCATACCCCTTACATTATACACACATACACAAGTATAACATAAAGTACAATAATTTATAATTTTGATATTATTATTTCGGATTTAAAGCCCAAGAGTCATCTATACATATACAATACAGTAAGCAATATTACTGTAAATATTTTAAACTACCAATCCGACATTAAAGCAACACAAAACTGCTTTTGAAAAGAGCAAGAGCTTTTTATTTTATGTTTTCATTTTTTTTCCTAAAACTGCAACCAGTTCTGTACCTATAAAGACGTTGGTCTCATATTTTTCGTTTTAGTTTACCTTAAATCTTCGAATATAGACCTTACAACCAAATGACGCCTTTTGTTGTTCATGCTGTTCTCGAGGTCACTTATACTTTTCCTAGTGGAAGCTCCATAATAATCTTAGATTTTATCTAGCTTCAGGAAAAAAAATATTGTAAATTCCAATTAGACAAGATTGCTAATAGGAATAGGTTTTGTAATGAAATTGACAAAAATTCATTGAATGTCTCGACCAAGCAGTTGTGCATTATCTATAGTAGTAAAATCAAAGAAAATTGTTATTAAAACACTATAAACGACAGACTTATAGAGCAGAAATGAGAATGATTGAAAAAAAAAACAGTTCTGAAAAGTTTACTTTTTTCGGTTTTGGCAACACTCTGCTCCAGAACTACTCTCTCTAGACAACATTTTCTTTATTTTAAATACACACTAAAATTGCATGAGCAAAAATTATTAGATACCTACATATACAAAAAAATATTTCATTTTAGAATTTGTTATATATTTTTATAGGGATAAAAAGGAGTCCTTGTTTAAAGTGTCTGGAGAAATAATTACAAAGCTCAAGTGCGAGCAGCTTGAGAATGGTTTTCTTCACTTATATTATTAATTTTTCCTGGCAAATAGATTAGAACAATAGATTTTATATTTGCTCGGCCCGTATGTAAATTAATAGGAATTCGGATAATTCCTCAGCTTACAGAAAAGCAATGACAGTTAAATGAACATATTATATACATAGTAGATAAAGTATCATAGAGTCGGGCGAATTGGGAAAAGGGTGCGGTTTGAGACAAATTGTTTTAAAATAAAAGTTGTGTGTTGCTATTTCATGATAGGTAGTAGAACATAAATTGTTGTTGCAGGTAACGGAATTATAAGTCAAAATGAGCGTACTTACGTAATTGATTTGAACACAGTTTATGCTGTATTAAATGGTAAGCAATCAATTTTGAATAGATAAAAACGAACATTCCAAAAATTAATTCGACCAAAATTTTGATTACTGTATTTACTGTATTATGGAAAAAAACTTTCTGTAGAGAGGTCATACGCTATAAACATATTGCAAACATTGCATTTTTATGAGGAATCGCACTGTTTTTCATGTAAATTTGCCAGTAGCTATTATAGGCCAGATGATGTCGTTGCATTGTACCTGCCCTTTGCAATAAATTCACCAAGAGCCTACGCCATATATATTGCCTACGCTACGGAAACAACTTGTTTCAATTTTATTGTGTCCCTTATAGTAAACTATTTCCACATAGCGGCCTAATGTGAGAATCAATTTATGACTCTTTACACCTAAATAGTTTTCAGATGATAGTAACAATATCACAAAAAAGAACTAAAATCGGTAATCATTCCTTATTCGACAGCTGCGTTGCGTTTTTATATTCTCCTCCTAATTTCCACACACAAAACAGTTTCCGTCGCGCCACTGTTACCAACACCGGTAATCGAAATCTCCACACACGATACTAACATTCGGCATGCCATTCATCCTCGAAGGCCTCATTTTCTGGGAACTTAACTACGATTGTTGGAGGGCGACTTTATAAATTGAATCCTTTCAACTCTATGTAAGGTCAATTCGACATGTACATATGCGCAATTCTGATTTGATCATTTCTTCTTTCACCTCTATTTAAGTACTCGTATTTGAGCCGCTACCTCTCATCAAAGCTGTGTTATTATCATTTTAAAGAACGTTAAAATTAATGATTGCGAATTCAACACAGATAACTATCTACATATTCAATTCAAGCTGGAGCATAGTGAAAATGTTCCGTTCTAAAATATGGTATTTAACCGTAATTTAAATTTGATCACTGCTTTTTATTTATACATAACATAGCTAGGAAATAATGAAAAGACAAAATATAAAATAAACGTATTTTTTTTTTCTTCTTGGACCTTAAGATAAATTGGATTATCAAAATGTTTGGAAATAAAAATGTAGAAATGCTGTTACAGATATTGTTTCTGTATGGTATTACTAGTTACTAAAAATATAAGCATATGATAAATAATGTAGTCACGGTATTATTTAGTAGAAAATGAGATAATTTAGCGATGTCCGCGGAAAGAGGAGAAAATGACTACAAGCTACTTTTCAAGAAAAAATATCATAAGCCAACGGTGTCTGTTTCTGAACAAAAATCATGTTAAGGTAAATAAAATAAAATAAATTATTTAAAAGGTTTCTAATTAAATAGTTGTAATTGATTGACACTCGGATTGAATATTCAAGCGTTTTCTACATAATATGTATTACTCATTCTGTACAGAATCCTTATGTTATTTGGGTTTATTTCGAAATAACCCTTAAAAAAAAATCAGTAGGCTACTCTTGTTGAAAATGATAAACATAGAAATGGTATTCTATGTAGGACAATAATATATTACTTACCTACCTAATAATCGGTTTTCAATCAAATCTTATTATAGAAGTATAATAATTATTGAAATTTAAGTGCCCCTAATTATTAAGTTCGCTGTTACCATGCTTGTTATCTATTTTGCTCAGTGCAGTAACTGTGAATAATAGAGATGACTACAAACATAAATCAGTACATGTTCATATTGATGGACTTAAAGTGCAGTATTTAATAAAAATATGATTTCCATGACTTCTTAATCATTAATGTTTAAACAAATTATATCTTTAGTCTCGCTATGTACAAAAATCCATCCAATGAGAAAAATAATTATAATCACATCATGTTTTCATTAAATATGTATTATGTGACACTTAGGAAACTCGAAACTAAAAATAGGGTTTAGATGTTATTATTAGTCAATTTACAGATAATTACATCTTCTGCAATTAAACTTAACTTTCGACTTTAACTTTAATGTTAAAAAAGCTGCAATGTAAGGCCAGTTTTCATTTAGCCGGTAATTTATCCGGGAAGTTCTAAACTATGATACGTAATTAATATTCTCCAGCGCAAACTGCTGCATTACTTCATGAGTATGTTCTGTAGATATATCAATTTGGTTTGCCTAATATCCTTAAAATATAAAAGCACGTACTAATTTGAACGTTTGGATATCTGATCGACATTGAATAATTGGGAAAGTTGATTAAGTTTAACGTAATAATTCATTGCAAGAAATTTCCATTACTACATTTTGTATACGCTTACAGAACTGTATTATCTTTGAATTGACTAATCGATACCACTTTTATATTCAAACAAAATGTAAAATTTCGCAAAGTTTTAAATTAAAGTTTAGGTCTAGCCAGTAATCAAACAGAAACTTACGCCCTAACTTCAATTATAAAATCAAAAGTTTCGCAACCAAATTTTGTATTAGCACTTAATACTTTATTGCCTTTTATTTCAGCAATGTATCACACATATCTATAAGTCTTAAAAAAACTAACGACATGGTGTTTTTAGTATAAAAGGGAAATTTAAAATCATCTTATATTATTCATTATATTCTTAAAAGAATTATAAACTAAAACACAGTAACTGTATCTCTTAACTACTTTTTTAACAGATATAAAAGCTTTTCTATCAGAAATATTTTTTCTAGTTGTTATCCAAATTATTGGCGGTGTTTATTCTTATATAAAGTGCCTCATTGAAGCAGGCACTAATTCAGTCCTGTCGAAAACTAAAAAAAAGAATCTTTAATATGGCCAGAAATTTAAAGTTAAAAACTAAGCAATAATGTATTGACGCAATGTACACACATTATCATCCAAGTTACCTTAGCCTTTCTATAGCTTCTACTTTCAATTCTTTTCTGATGTGGTGGTTTCTACTTGTGTTAAGTATATTGGTGGCTCGCACTATTCATAAATATCTCAATTTCACAGTACTACTCCCAGTTTTTGAACTTCTATTTTCATTTATTGAGGCAATTATTTATGGTTATAGAACATTTCTCATTGCGTAATATACTTTATTACCTTTCTCTGATATTCTCTTGTTTTTTAAAGGATTCGATAAAGCCTAAGCAATTTATTTGCTTGTCAGGTACTCCCGCATTTGATTTCATTGACCATTACCATAATTTTAATGTTTGATTTATTCATTTTCGTTTCGTGCATTTAGGTTTAATTTGGATTTGTCTTTTTTCGTTGTAATTTCTGTATTATCTGAAAAATATATTCTGCAATATCGCCTTCTTCCTATAACCTATATTTGGCGATTTTCTCATTTGGACCATTTATTTTTTGAATGAAGGTGGTAAAAATTTTTTCTGACGCACTACTTTAATGCTAAGCGTTCCAGGCTTTTATGTTTTCTATATATACATTTAATAATCCTATTCAGTATATTATTTACATTTCTCTTTCTTAAACATTAACATATTTCATTTCTAGAAACACTGTCAAAGATATATCCCAAATGCATGCTCTTGCTCTTTTCCTGCTTATGATGTTTTTTTTTTTTATAGCAAACACATTATTCTGCCTATTTGAAATCCATTCTGTTTTTGTCTAAAGTTGTTTCAATTTGTATCCTTAATCCTTTTCTCTAGATTTTTTTGTCGAATAATCTTATTTTTTGTGTTAATTAACCTTAGAACTAAAAAAGTAAGATTATTCAAAAAATATACATACAGAAAACTTTCCGGAATGTTAGAATTATGTGTTTGTGCTAATTAATCTTATGCCTAAAAAAAGAACTCATGAAGACTTTGAAACACCACCTCGAGGAAACCCAATAGGACATCCAACGAGGCAGCATCAAGATTACAGATGAATCTTATTCAAGAAGGACTTGTGATTGCGATGTACAATAATCAAAATTGATTCAATACTTTTTTCCACGTGCTGCTGGGCACTGCGTTTTGATAGTTTTCAGAAACGTACTTACATAGTAAGAACGTTGCTATATAATCTATGCCACTAATATCTATATTTTGTTTAGTTTACATGTCTGTTAGTTACCCACTTAAAATGCCAAACAACCATCCTCGAAACATCTTTAACAGACCCGAATGGATGGTTTCAACAGAATAACTGTAAGCTAAATATCTCTAAAACGCAGCTTATGATATTTAACCGTAACATTGATGTTAATATCAATATCCAACACCAAAGTGAAGAACATACCTGCACGAAAGAGACCATCTTTTTAGGAGTGCGTGTAGACGGCGGGCTGTCTTGGAGGTCCCATGTCGGCCTCATGGTTTCGAAGCTGAGCAGCTTGTATTATGCACTGTGAGTGATATCTTCCAATCTGTGTTGCGATGCGGGTCTTCAACTGTACTACGCGAGTTTGCACTCAAACCTACGGTACGGTGTTGTGTTTTGGAGACAAGCGGTGGACGTGACAAGGACTTTTGTAGTCCAAAAGGCTTGTATACGGGCCGTATTTGGGCTAAAGCCAAGAGACTCGTGTCGAAATGTCTTTAGAGACTATAACATTTCAAGTCTACTATCACTCTGTATACTAGAAAGTGTAGTTTTTATACATACTAACTACATCGACCTTTTCGCTAAATACGAGTTGGTGCACAATCACAACACTAGGGGTACAGCCAAATCGTATCTCTTGCCACCTAAAACTGAATTGAGCAAAATACAGAAATCTTGTTTGTTTCAATGTTTAAAGATATATAACCACTTATCAGTAGAAATAAAAAGCTTGCCGCCCAAAAAATTTAAAGATGCATTAAAAAGATATCTGTGTAACAAAACATTTTATAACGTCAGTGAATTTTTCACAGAAAAAATATATTTTAATAAGGTATAGATTGTTTGTGAAATTTATTTAAATTGTCTTATTATCATATTTATATGCTATATTTGAGTTATATGTATGTATTATGTATTTTTTACATTTATACATTTTTCTTATTATCTTAATTTTGTACTGTTGACGATCTCTTACGCTGTGTAAGCATTATGAGATGAATATATTATATTATTAACCGTGCTTAGCCCGTCGCAAGTACGGTTCATCCTAAGTTTATACTATGATAGTATCAGGTCTTCATATGTGTATACATATACACCGAGTAAAATTAAATCCTTTGCATGATTCCATCACGTTTAAAAAAAATATAAATTGCTATGTGTTGTGTGCGTCTACTTTTCGATGCGAATTCTAATTATGTAGAATATAGAATTCTATATAATTAGATATAATATAATAACTGGATATTTAAGAAAAACAGTTTCTTTTAACATATAGTTCTAGTCTTATCCTTATTATACGCTGGCAGATAAACTGGAACGATTCTGTTAAAAATAACAATCTACAGCCATTTTTAAGAATAGTTCGAGGACCAGTGGCTGAAAAAAACCCATTCATCTTTATTGTAATACAATCTGTTGTAGATATATTTTCTTGTTTGTCATAGAATATAAATTATGTATATATTGTCATGGTTTCAACAATTTTATTTATTTCTTTATAAAAAAGGAATATAACAAAAAGGATATAAAATGTCGCAGTAAATAGCCAGACGATCCAGGTGGAGTAGGAGACCTCTGCATTTGGCAAGTCCTTCAGAGGCGTATTCCTTCATAATTTTCGCTTCAGAAAGTAAAGACGGTCAATAGAAAGACACCTACAGGTCGAAATTGAATATTAGAATGTGAATATTAAATAGTATAACAGATTTTGAAAGATCAATATTGGAACGATTTCAGTTCGAAAGAACATTTTCATTTTTTACAATATATTTAAATTTAGTTTAATAAGACTTTTATATGTATTTGTAATCCAATTTTATTGATATTTCAACAAGAAGACAGGAATAATTGCTGGAATTCGGTTTGGTCCAAAATTAACTTGTATGCAAGTCTCATACCCACTAACAGTTAATATTTTTGAAATTGTTAAATAAATGTAGTAATATGTATCAAAAGTATTTCTTTTATGATGTACATACACCTACCTTTACTTTATAATAAATATAAGGTGATTCAACAATTTTGCAATATTCATTTATTTAAATTTAGTTTAAACATTTCATAGTTCCATTTGGTCACATGCGCATTCTCATATGTTAAGTATTCCATACTCTCCTCATATCGGTAAAATTAACGGACTTATCGCGGCAGTTGCATTCTTGCGAAGACAATCGCAGTCTGTGTCTGTTAGTTTTGTTATAATTCGATTCATTCACTAGCCAATCTCCGCGAAAGACGGTCGTGTCTCAAGTAATTTTTTATAATTGAAGATACAAGTGGATGAAGGTGCTTTGTCGCATTTTAAAAACTGTCTTTTTTGCATGAATAAAGGTGTTTTGTACCCATCTTTCACATAGCACCATCGAAAATTCCAGAAATTCAACAACACTCGAGTCTTATGAATGTATGAAGGGAACACTATTTTTGAGAAAAATTACATAAAAAAACTTAATTTCTGAAAAAATATGGTTTTGTAACATAACACCTTCATCCACTCGTGTCTTCAATTATTAACGGTTTTTCTGATAAAATCGTATTCATTCCAAATTCAAACCGAAAATCATGGTTATTTCAAAAGAAAATTAAGTATACTGATTTTACCCATAATTTACCTACATTTGGGTAATTTTCTCCAACTACGATTTTCCCGAGAAATGTTCCTGAGCCAATCTCCGTAATTTGAAGTACGAGGGCCTCCTTTCATCGCTGTTGCTGATCAGACCTGACCATTCTAATGCTTGCCGATTCTCCCTCCATATGTATTCTGCGCCCATATCAAACCAAAAATATATGTATTATTCTAATTCTTATCTAAATTTTAATATAATATATACCTATAGTTTTGAACATATTTTTTTTTGGTGCATTTCTAAACACACTTACATTGAATATCTGTAGGTAGACGTAGGCAAATGACACATATTGGTTTTTCGCCCGTTTTATCCTTGTATATTCATAATTACGAAATCTTCTATCTTTGTATTGCTTTTTATGTCTTCAAAACTCTAAAGAATTATTTTTGATTGATTTTACTGTGTCGTTACTTATTTGTCCCAAAATTCTGTTGATTTTTTATTTCTTACTTAAGTATGCCAATCATGTAACCTTACTTATATAAAAAAATGTGTTTATTTATGTTTTTTTTTGTATGGTTTGCAGATTTTGTATCGGCCAAAAACAAAAAATCAGCGCAATACCAACCGAAACCAAATTTCAAAACTAACTGGTTCGTTTTTCTTTTGGGAAAACACTTATTACTTATTTATGTATCATTCGTTCTTAGTAACGTCTACCTAACCGATTATGCACACAAAGCGCTTAAATCCGAATTTATCATGACTTGGAAAGTTATCTTAACAATGGATTGCCAGAGCTACCGTACAAACTTAATTAATCGTTTGCACAATGCACATTTAATCAACAATGGATGAAGTTTTGAATACGCCAAACATACAGCAAGTTTCAGAAGCTAATCAATCCTAATACAACCCCAGACCATAAATACAGACATACACCTCCCATCACCCACCTTCATCGCAATCCACCGCGAGCGGCAGCTCCTGGACCATGTAAGTTGGTTGTCCATTAGTACAGGGCTTCCGGCGTTCCGCGTCTTACCTCACTTCCGGAACTTGGCCTCCGGAGCCTGGGAATAATTCAGTACCAACTTGCCACTTTAAGCCGTAATGAATAGGTAATTAGTTAATATTGCGCCAGGCTTCCTGTTGTCCACGCGCTTTTGGGACCCCGGACTTCGAACTCCTTACCTCTCGCTCTTCCTTTTCCGAAAACTTAAACTACAGATGTGTATATACGTATGTATATGTTGTACGTGTATTAGTGTATGTGTGGGTGGGTATGCTGGTCTCCGGAGACCCATTATACCGTACCATGCGAAACGTACTGTCGTGTGTTTCTCCGGACTTGTCCGGGATGGCATTGTTCGAGGGATCTGATTGAATTAACTGTAATTACTCGGGATTAATCCGGACTATCTGAACTACTACGGATACAATGTTTCATCTTATACGTATACCTATCTCTGCTCCTATGTACCGCGTAAAGTTTAACTCCTTCAACGTCTACGTTCTCCTCGAAGTTATTATAATGGTTCGTGGGAGGGGAAACGATGCGGATGAGGTCCTGTTAGACGGTGGCCCAAACGCATTATCTAATCTCAATGTAATTTAATCGATCGGCTTTGAGAAATGCCTCCAAAATTCTAATGGGAATATAATATCTAAGCGCACGCGGCGTCTATCTTGTAACTCGTGTCATATGATGCACCTTTAAGGACCAAATAATGATATATGTTACGACATTCCGTTATATTAACTTATAATATACATATGAAAAAATCACCTTATTCAACACCGATTCTTGTCTACAACACAAAATTCACTAGATTCTATTATAGTAAATGTGTTTAAAAAAATGGTTTTTAGTGTATTCTCTGGACTCTTTATGGGTTTTATATTTGGATCTAATGTGCGCAAGGTATTTTTGAGGCGTAGATAAAACCTAAGCAGGCTTTTGAATTAGCACCACGTCCTAGAACTGTTTCTGACTTACGTTTCGTTCTTCACCGTAATGGAGATCTTCAGGCTGCTACTGCTCTCGTTGTTGACCTTCAACTAAAACCCTAAGCAATTTATTGCTTGTCAGCCACCGTCGGAGAGCCAGATATTCCTCCTAATCATCATTACAGGCGAAAAAAAATCAATTACAGTAACTGACCAGAGCGAGATTCGAACTCGTAACGTAACTTTTGCTTCAAATGGAACATTTTCTTGTTACAGCATGTTCTAGCACAAAATTCTACATTTGATAGTTGTTATCAATTTATTTTATAAAAAAATTAATGAATGAAAAAGTTAATGGCTCTCTGTAAACCAAAAGGAAGATTACAAATTTTACTTTAGATTAGATTAGATTAGGATTGGGGTGGCCTATCGACCTGTTTCACCGCGACCTTTTCAGATCTATTGTGATCCCCTTTTTTCCTAGAGGACGCTCTCTAATTTTGCCCTCTTAATTAGGCCTATCATCTTTGGGAGCGGCTTCTTTAAGTAGCTACTAGCTGTGGGGTTCTCCTCCCCATTACTAGAAACCTTGTCCTCGCCAGGCCTTCGCATTGGCACAGCACATGAACTGGTGTTTCTTCCTCCTCTTGGCAGTATCTGCAGGTTGCATCATCTGCCAGGCCTATGTTATACATATGCCTATTCAGTCTACAGTGACCAGTCAGCAGACCTACAATCATTTGACAGTCTTCCTGTCTTTATTCAGTAGATCTCTCGTGAGTTCAGGCCTCTGCTCCTTTAGGAACTCTTTTGCCTGCCATTGTCCCGGTGATTTTTGCCACCACTCTCTGGACTGATTGTATATCCATTCATTGATGGATTTTTTAATTTGCGATTTGGTAGTGCCGAAAGAGGGGTCGGCTCCAACGAATGGCCTTGACGAACCTCGCCTGGCCAGCTCGTCCGCCGCCTCATTTCCTCTCACGCCCGAGTGGCTAGGGACCCAGGCTAGGGTTACTTTCCTTTGGGTGCCCACCTCATTTAGGGCGCTTACACAATCCCAAATCAGCTTAGAGTCCACGCTTGAGGAGCTAATCGCTTTAAGTGTGGACTGACTGTCAGAGAAGATAGCGACGCTTTTACCCGGTTCGGTACATCTTTCTATCTCTCGGACACAGTGATGAATTGCAGCAACCTCAGCTTGGAACACAGTCGTATCTTTGCTGAAGCTTACCGAAAGAGCCTTTTTAGGCTTCTTAGTGTATATTCCCGCTCCAACGCCGTAATCCGTTTTAGAAATTTACTTTGCTGAGACCTATTTATATTCATACGTTAATAAAATACCACGTTTTTTGAGCAATTTTAAAATTAGATAAAAATTTTTTGGGTGTCCATTACTGGGCCAATCAGCCTAGTTAATAAAATCTGTTAAGATGGGATTTATGTAAGTTAATCTCGCAAATTATCACTGTGATTGGCCGCTGATTGCCTCCCCATATTGGGTGCAATCCACAGTGCAGGCAATGAGCACTTCGTTTAGTGAGAGCTGTTCTGTTGATAACGGTAGCAATGCTATAGTTACCAGGTGTATACATGAGATAATGAGTTAACCGTGATTTAACTGTAATTTACATCAAATAAGCATTACATGGACAGTGAAATAAACGGTAGCGCCATCTTTGCGACTATTCCTGTAATATGATAACATTATCTAGTAGCTACTTTTCTGCTATATAAGTATAAAATATTTCCACAATACAATTGAGTAAAATCGACAAATATTTATCAAACAGTATTTATTTCACAGTACTGGACGTACATATTACGGAGTCAATTGACAACTTATCATAACGAATATTATATCTTTCCTATAATCTAGATCGTATTTGGAACTGAAATTAATCTTTTTGCAGTAATTGAATCAATAATTAAATATGTAAAATAGCACATTTAATACAAATGCATCTACCTAACCATCAAATAACAATGAAGTTTCTAATTTCTAGAAAATAACTATAACCTATTTTTCCAGTTGTGCTTTCTCCAAAATGTACACAAACACTTCGCACGAGTTTGAAAATAAGACTTAAATTTTCCGCTTTAACTAATTTAATCAAATTAAGGACTTACGTTTGTCGACCGCTCTTGCCTTTGAAACATAATGCGTCGCCTCTCTGCGCTACCTTTTATCATATAAAGGTGTTTAAGTAAACTACGTAAGCAACCCGTCATCAAGAAATTGCCACCTCTACTATTTCGTCAAACCATTTTCCACTTTAACACAAGGAATGGAAATCTCGCCTCTAATCTATTAGGCAAATAGTGCCGTGAGTGTATCAATTGTAAGAGGAGAATGACAACCGGCGAGAAAGCATATAACGAGGCGAGAAATAACTGCTGCACTGATAACATCGGCGTTAAACGGCCTCAGGTTAGAATCCTTGTGGAAGATAATAGTATTTTGCCAGTTAGATTAAACTCCCTTCTAATCTGCCGCGGAGATGTGAGGATTGTATAGCGCGGTGGCTGTCAGCTCATCTGTCTGTGTGTTTACACTCTCGTGCGTTTCATTTCCATTCGGACGACGGAACTAATGTCATTTTAATCTGAGCGCATGCGATATAATAAAATTTGCATATACAGTTTTCCATAAACGAATTAACAGGTTTCAATTGTAAATTGCGATACGTACTGAGGGTGTTTCCCATTTTTTATACAAGAAGAAGTACTATCCTAAATGGACATTGTTTTGGATCATTGGAATTCTTTGAATTTTCAGCCGAAATGTGATTACAAATACTGATAAAAAAAAGACAGACAAGGTTGAATGTAAAGAGAGGGCAATTCTAGAAAGCATTCGAATAACATGGGAAAAGACTCATATAACCAGAGATAAAAAATATAAGGTACACAACTTGGGTACAAAATTAAAAATGCAAAAATTGAGAAGTAAGAGGGGAAGAACCTACAACCCAACACCAATTAGTGGAGGCAATAATTAAAAACATCAACGTAATAATAGATAACAAGAATAATGAAAATACGAATACTGAAATTGAAAGAACTCTAGAAAACAGAGAGATGCAAAGAAAATACAGAAGTGGAAATGCAGAAGTATGCACTCAGAAAGCGATAAATGTTAAATTAACTATAAGCATATTATGAGCTCAAATACAATCAAAGCAGTAGATATTGTTACCTGAACAAAAATATTTTTGTTACCATTTCCTGTTTAGATTAAACAAACATTTACGTTAAAACGAACAAGTATAATCTGTTATTTTAATGTTATTATTGCTGTTATGGGAAATAGGAAAATTAAGTTAATCAATAATATTTTATTGTACAACAAACTAAAGAAAGAGGCATTCATTTCGCTCTACAAAGGCATGGGTCAGGTGCATATTACATGTAGCACCTCATATATTAATAATAATATATGAATTGTGTAAAATATCCCTAAGACGAGATGTTAAATGCACTAAAAAAGCTCTTGTCCGGCATCACTGCCTTTGCAACGCCATCAATCGCCTTGGGCATTGGTAGTTGAACGCATGCATCAGCCCGCCATAGTGAGTCGATCGCCGTTTAAATGATCGCGGCTTCTAAAAGATGTTTACCTGGTAAATCTAGTAAATTAATATTATCTGATAACCGTGTCTGCGGTTCCATCTGTGCTGAATATGCGTTCCGCATTACAACAATTTCCGTAATTTATATATAAAGTATTTGATACACGGTGAAAAACTTTGCTAATGTTGTAATAATGTTTAGATCAGATTAGCTGTTTAGAAAAGTGGGGACTACATTTTGGAAAAGGATTGTTTAAGATTTTAATTATACTTCATTTATCGTAACAGACGAGGTACGTCATTACTTGCAAATTCGGGCCATGCAATACCATATTATTAAAATAACCAACCAACATATAACTTATTCATGTTCAATTAAAGATACTATGTTGGTGCCTACTGTTTTTAAATTGCGTGTTTGTCACATCGTCCCAATGTTTTCCCACCAATTTCGTTATAGCTGTTAACTGTCAAAGGTTATATTTGCGTTTCTAGTAGTGTGTGAAAATTTTGTGTTTATACTTGGTAATATTTATTTAAAATCAGTTGTTATTACAACTAAACCATGCGAAACCCATGTGTAAACAATCTAAGGAGTTAATAGTTTCGTTAATCGCGTATTTTGAAGCAGAACGCGAGAACAACGGGCCATTACTTCCCGTTAACTTCTGTGCGAGAAGTATATAATACATATATTTTAATGTCATATTCTTAACAGTATTTCGTTTTAGAGAGTATCGAGTGCTCTAAACATTCATATAGCAACAATACATAAAATTTCGTCCATGAACAAACACGGAATTACGCCCAGTAACCCAAAACGAAAACGTATACGAGATAAACCTGTCCGTAAAATTGATGATTTTTACTCAATGTGCTATTAGGAACACAATTTATGATATGTATAAAAAACAGTGAGTATATACAAAGTATTGTTGGCAGAAGTGTTTATTTCACATATAATATTTTTCAGAGCAACATATCACATTAAGCACTTTGAACAGTGCTCTTAAAGAAAAAACGTTTTCAGTGGTTGCAACACATCGTTGTGGAAAATACTACGTGACATAGGCTTTCGTTATAAAAAGACGATCCTAAACGTGGTTTAATGGAGATTTCCACACATTGCGATAAAAAGAATTACTTTCATGCAACAATATATACGTCTCAAAAATGAGAAGTACGTCAGTTTGTTTTTCTTGATGAAACCTGGATCTTTCAGATGGTACTACAGGCAAATCTTGGCAAGACGCAACTAGAAAACTGTTTAAAGCATCGAAAGTTGGTGGAAGAAGATCTATAGTTTTACATGCTGGAAATAGTGACGGATTTATACCAGGAGCAGAACTAGTATTTTCATCCCGTTGCAAGAGCTTAGATTATCATGGTGATATGAACTCGTGAGAATTTCTTAAAGTGGTTCGAAACACAGCTCTTATAAATCTAGAAAACCCCTTCTGTTCATTGTAATGGATAACGCTAGTTACCATAGTACCATCCGGAATAAACCACCAACAGCTTCATCGACGAAACTTGAAATTCAGCGCTGGCTCACTAACAATAATATTGATTATGAAGCACTGCATTAAAAATACAGCTACTCCACCTGGTTGAGCAGCAGTAAACCACAACCGGTATATGAAGCTGATGAATTTAGCGAATGTATGGTCATATGGTTCTCCGTCTTCCTCCGTATCACTGCATATTTAATCCGATTGAACTGATATGGGGCATCACAAAAAGATACTATGCTAATCTGTTGGTAAATATGGCAGATCGGAGAAAGATGCACGAAATTGTGGGAAGGAAGCGTTGAATCAAATTACGGCGGAGTTTGGTGTAATAGTATACAACATACCGAAAAGGAAATCCAAAATGGTGGAACAGAGAGGTTGGTTTTGACAGAGAAGAAACTCTCGAATTAATAATAACTGCAAATACTTTGAGTGATACTGATTCTGATACTGATTTTGATTAAATATATATCAGTATCTTGCAGCATGAGATTGTTTTTAATCGGAAAAATGAATCTGAACTGGGGGCCTGAACTTGTTGGATGAACTCTAAGATAAGGTCCGCTCTACAATTAACCCTAGTGGGCAGTAGGCAGAACAATTAATCAAACCCATGGATATGCTATCTTTTACTCAAATCGACTTAAATACATCATACAAAGTTTTTTTTATGTTTGTTATGACATATAAAAACAGTGAGTATATGTAAATAGTGTTTACAGAAATTGTTTATAAATATAAAATACTTTTCAGGTCAAAATATATCATATTAAACACTATTAATAGCGTTCTCAAAGAAAAAGGAAGTTTGTTATGAAACGATGGATAAATATGGCAGATCGGATACAATTATGTAAGTAGCATTGAATTAAATTAGTCTGGAGAATTTGGCGTTAGTACTTCGTGTACAACATACTGGAGCGAATTTCATAAGTGTGAAAGAGAGATCGGTTTCGACAGAGAAGAAACTTGCATACTAATAATTACTGTGAATACCTTTAAGCAAAAATGATTCGATTAAATTTATTGTACTCACTATATTTTTTTTTGTTATTTTCCCACTCCTAGTATTGTTAACATAGTTTAAATCCTAATTTTCAAAAAGAACATGAACTAATATTACTGGTAAATTCATTTTGGAGAGTTGTGTTTATTCACCTGTCAACAGTGGTTTGACAGTTACAATACCTAACGGTTTTGTTACGTTTTCACAAAGAGAAAATTTGCAACACGGTCGTGACGTCATAGCGAACTGACTCACGTAGTACCTCGTCTGCTATGATAAATGAACTATATACTAAATTAACTGCAGTTTTAGTTAGCTTACCCGTTATTTGTTTATAACGCTCAACAGCACTTATTGCTCAAATAAAGTCATAAGGTATATTAAATTAATAAGATTGAAGTAACAAAATAATGTGACTGCGTTCACTACGTCTTTCTAGATTACATATAATTTTGATTAGCTCAACAATATTTTGTTAATAAAACCTGTTTTGTTAATTTAAGATCTGTTGTTTTCTCAGTATGAAAAATATTCAAATAGGTACTGTACAATGCTGTAGCGAAGAGGAAAAAGTATAAACAATATATATGTATGTATGTATGTATACAGGTGTCCCACCGAACTGGGACATTCGATTTTTTTGAACTTCTAGTAGAAATTTGATTTTGAGATTTGCAATGTGGACATGGCCAACTGTGATCTATTTAAGGAAAACATTTTCAACTTTATAGCACTTTCGATATACAGGGTGTTTATATGAACTTTCTTATTTTAAATGGAATAGTATAAGTTTTATCGGTCTAATGTATTTGGCGAGTCATTTACAACTAGTTTATATGAAGATTCTCTATCCCTAAACTCGACCATTTTTGAAATATTTTCATTTTCGTTGATTTTTTGACATTTGCAAATAAAATCAAATATTTCATGAGATATTTAGTGGTTCTACTAAAGTTCATGTAAATACAAGAACGTAGCTATAAGGTGTTATGGCAATAATCACTGAATCACATACAGGGTGTTCAGAAACGCACCTCCAATGTAGATACCTTTAAGCTAACAAAACTTATTTCTTTCAAATGGAACATGATATTTTTTACTACAGCATCGAATGCAGAGCAAAATTCTACATCGATTCATATTAGGGTTTAGTATATCTATTCTTAATAGCTTTTAAAGTATTAGCATTTTTTTGCAAAAAATTGCTAAAAAATTGCTAAATTCCACGTTTAAAACAAATGAAATGAGCTTTTTCCTACAAAACACTCTGTACATTATTTGCCTAACCTATCTAAATATCTATGTTTCAGATACCTAATGTTCACTAGTTTCTTACTAATAGTAATGTCTTTTAGTCATAGAGAACGTACATTAATTATTAGATATTAGTAGGTCATGAGATGTGCTAACAAACAAGTGATATCCATTGTTGGTAATTTACCAAATTGCGCAGTGATAAACCTATGCAGTATTAACAAGTCATATCTTTTATAGTAAGTCCTAATGCTGTCAACTCCTTCACACATTTTCTTCTAACAAGTAAAATATTGTAAATCGGAAGAAATAAGGACAACATTGAAGGTTACATATACAAATTACATTTTAGAGTTATTCTACATTCATGAAGAATGTAACAATTTTTAGATACCTATACTTATTTGTAATGAATAAAAAGCTCAAAAAAGTAAAGTACAAAGGGAAATTAAAGCAGATATCCTAAATATACCCATAATATTTCAAATATTGTTCACTTACTAGACCAGGTATTTTCTTTGTAGGGGAGCCGTCTGACATAGAATCTCCGTAAACAATGCAGCCTCTTGATTTTTTGTATTAAACTAGGTATCAAGCGATACAGACAGTTAACATAAATCAGGAACAAACTATTAAAAGTTTTCGAAAATGCCCAATACAAATGTTCTTTCAGAATTATAGTCTCTTAGTTTTTTTTTTTAATTTGACTTATTTTCGATGTATTTAATAAGCAGGCAAAATATTAACATGTAATTTGCTGTCGCAGAATAATTATGGCTTATTAATATTCTATAATTACAATTACGTAAAATTTGCTAATAATTGGAAAACTTCCAATGATAAATATCTCAGGTATGGAAACCAAACAATGCAAAAAAGATAACGCATCATTCTAAAAAATAATATACAGAGTGTTTTTAGGAAAAAAATATTTTATTTACTGGAAACATGGAAATTAGTCATATTTTAGGCAATAAATGCTTATATCTCAAAAACTATCAAAAATAGGTATACCAAACCCTAATGTCAATCGATGTAGAATCTTACGCTGGATTTAATGCTGTAGTAAAAAATACTATGTTCTATTTGAAATAAAAAAGTTTTATTGGTTTAAAGGTATCCGCATTGGAGATGCGTTTTCGAACACCCTGTATGTGATTTGGTCATTACTGCCATAACACTTTCTACCTACGTCTCTGTACTTACATCAACATTAGTAGAACCACTAAATATCTAGTACCTCATCAGCTATTTAATTTTATTTGAAACAGTGCAAACGTCAAAAAATCCACAAAATTGGAAATACCTCAAAAACGGCTGAGTTTAGAGATAGGGAACCCTCATGTAAACTAATTGCAAATGACTCGATATATTCATTGTACCGATAAAAATTGTACCATTCCATATAAAATAAGAAAGTTAATATCAACACCCTGTGTACCGAAAGTGCTATAAAGTTGAACATATTTTCCTTAAACAGACCACAGTGGGCCATGACTACATAAGTTTCAAAGTCAAGTTCCTGCTAGAAGTTCAAAGAAATCTAATGTCCCAGCTCGGTGGGATATCCTGTATATATATTGCAAGGTGACATTACACTGCGACCTAAAAGATCTATTGTGCCCCTGTTCTTGCTGTTCAGAAAGTGTAGGATATCAGAAGGCCCCAAGTTAGGTAAGTCCCCTTTTCGATTTCACGTGCTTCCAGGTGCAACGTCCTTGAGTTGCACAGTACTACGCAATTTGAGAGGGGATGGATGTCAGCCTGTTCCCCAATCTGCTCCAGTCGTTTTGCTCCTCCCTTTGTTCCTTCCTTGTGAGATATTCTCACTTTGGAAGTGGGAGGCTTCTTATGGAGGTTCTGCTCCAATTCCTGTTTATTAGCGGTGTCGTCCCACTAATAAACGTCCTTCCTCCATGGTTGATCCCACGAGTAGCTAGGAAAGAAAAGGTCCACCTCCACAGAGCCCCGCAGGCAGAGGTAAGGCTAAATACAATGGGGTGCGCCAGGTGTCCCAAGATAGGACTAGTAGACTGGTCTTCTATCCAGCCACGCATCCCATCAGCCTAGTCCGCCACCTTAGGATTTAGGTTTTTGTTGAGGTTGTCTCCTGTCGGTCCGTGCAGTTAAGTCAAGACCCCTTCGGAACCTGGTTTAACAATTGGGCTTTCGGTAGCCGAAAGCAACAACTGGCATCGTTGTAGAACCCTGTACAAGCCCTTAGCCACGACACGACAGCTCGGACGAGGGGGGAGTGGTTCACGGCAACGGTTTTCATTCACCCTGCTCCGGTTTTAAACAGAGAGAACGAACTTATAGCCGCCACTAACCATCTCGTCTTGAGCAAACCCTGACAAAATTGCCTTTCCCCTATCCACCACCCCGGGGAAGCGCCTGGTAGGTACTCCCAACCCCCAGAAAGTATAGGCAATACAATAAAGGTATCAGATAGTTAAAAATAATAATTGAAAATAACAATCAAGGAAAAGACAAGAGCGTGAAAACTTTCGAACGAGAACTCAAAGCGAACTAAGAAGTCGATAAGAAACAAAGTCAAAAAAATTATAGAAATTCGAAAGATGAAACAAGCGGTTTTTCTAAGAGCTGGTTCAACATATAAGAAAAAAGTATACGGTTTAATAGGAAATTAAGGTAATCTGATATCCTAAATTTAGACAAATCTACAAGATTTTATATCAACCGTGCAATTCGAACACAGTGCCTTGAATTTTGTATATAGACCTTCACCAAGTTAGGTATATTTGTTGTCACAAACAAACACCTTGTAGGTACACGAAAATTAACATTCTAATATCATAAATTTTGTTTAATATTTTATGAAATATTAAGCAACATGGTGACACATGAGGTACACAAGCTACAGTTTTCTACAAAAGGCCATTTTACCTGTTCCTATTTGTTTAGATTTGAAAATAACTAAAAATTCAATATTATGCCGTATACATAAATTCGAGTTTAAAAAATAATTCTCCACTCCATCTAGGTAAAAACATTGCTTGTATATTTTCAATTGCGAGTTGTAAATGGTGTTCTGTTTGATGCTTTATCTTAGATTTATTAGTTGGTTTTTACAAATATTATTACGGCAGCCGATATAATGAAGAATGCTATACTGTATGAACTATGGTCATATTCCTATAAGCTTGTTTCGACTTATTTACAATTACTACGCAGATCAGACAGTAAAATCATTTTGGTTACTGTTCTATTTGGAACCAATTTTCAAATACAACAATTAGTTGTTTTTTAACTGTTTTTTATATTCTTTTTTAAACACTACTTTTCTTGAATTTGAATGTTTGTGTTTAAGACAACTTTCCTTAGTGGATGTCTTTCTTAAGTAAGTATGACACTTTGAATTACTGGATATGACATAAACGCATCACAAATTCGTATATCTGTGTCATTTTCTTTTGGATTAGCCTGCCACATTAATCTCAAATCCCCACAAAATAATTCCATCGCATGATTTTCAGTAGACTCATGAATTGAAAAGTGGGAGGTGTGAAATCTCACTTACTGTGACATCATCGAACTGAGCCCAAACAAATGGAACGCACATTTGACCAAGTCACAGTGTCTAAATAACGCAGCAAAAATCACTCCAGGCTATTTTTTTTTCATGACAAATGGCCACCAAAGTCTGTCACATAAGTTCTTTTTCCACTTTTACAAATGCATCAAAAACAGCGAATAACTAACTTACCGCGCAGTATGTAGCCAGTTGTTGCCAATTTCATTGAGTAGCTCTTTTGAACTTAGGAACTTTCTTGTTCCCTTTTTATTATCCAGTGAACTGCCTCAACCTCTATGTATGTATGGCGAGGGGCTTATGTATTATTATGTTTATATTAGGTTAAAAAGGAGATTCAAACTTTCTTGGATTTTCATACTTTTCAATGAATTTTAATCAAAATTTATTCACAATATATCAATTACCGTCCGATGAAGACTCACTCTATATGACACAAAATACAGGTCATAAATGTAATTCCAACAAAATGGTTAAATAAATATTAATTGCGATTTGGATTTAGTATATTGCAAACAAATGTGCCGTGCAATTGGCCAGACACTTACAGCTTATCTTTATACTTAATACTATCATAATCCACAAATAAATGAAAGCGCGGCCATTATAGTTGACGAAAGTAAGCCAGTAAACATCAGAACATATTTGCTATGGAAAAGAGATAAAAAAGTATGTAAACTAATATTCGTATAACATTATTTAATATCGCATGGTCCGTTCCAGATTCACCAATGGCGTACTTAACCAGTAGTAATTCTTAGTGTAATTAAAATTATAGGTGTGTATAAATATTTGATAACCTTTAATCACAGCTCTTGAGTTAAGGACGGCTTATAGTTAAAATTTTAAAGTTACTTTTAGCTGCACACTGCGAGAAAGTAAAGTAAGGGTAAATGTATTGTACGTTGTGGTTGTTTATTGTTATTAGCTTGCCTTTATATTATGCTAATTATGAGTTAATATTGTTTGCGTTATAATCTTAAAGCAAAGTAAGCTGTGTCTTCTTCTATATCCATTTACATTCTCTCGAAATAAGAGTGTTTATTAATAAGATATTTTTTTATGTAGATAGGCGTATTCAACTGCTTTTTTGTATTTATACCGCATCATTTACTGAAAACAATTCAAACTTTCAACTTCAGAAAACTTGGAAATAACATATTCAAACGGATAGAAGGCGTATTTAAATATTAAATTTACGTGAACGCGGGGAAATTAATTCCCTGTCCTCCCTTCGCTTATGCCGCTTTCCTCCTCCTGAATATATGAGAGAATAGAGGTAACATCGAAATTGCTTTCGTAATACCTCCGACTCCGGAGAGAAACTTTTGAATTGTCTTTGATGCTGTATAATCAAAATTCTGCGAGTAGACGCGCCGCGTCGCACCGTAGTGCTATGCACATCGCCGCGGATGCTGCGAGAGTCAGAGATGTTTTTAAATATAAAATGGCAATACGGAAGAGGCGGTGCATGAAATTGAATAAAGCTTAAAGCAAAGACACGGCGAAGACAGAGATTAGGTAAAACGGATTAAAACGACGATAAATCGTCTTTGGAGCCACTTTACATATTACACTTGAATACGAACATAATGCTAGAAAATGTTTCATGGCAATATGAAAATCAGTGTGGTTCAAGTGTTAATCCAATATTCTAAATATAACCTTGCAGATATGTACTTAGGTATATTAAATTGACGTGAGATCTTTAAATGTTACTCACAGCATAAATAATGGAGTCATAAAAATATATGCATTTTTCTGAGGAAATAGGAAAGTATGGCAAAAAATAAAAAAAGAACATAATAACAATAACCGGAGAGGTACTAGAAATGACAATAAAAAGATCTAAAAATAATATTAATGTGATCAAGAATGCGAAAAAGCAAGAAACAAAAATTGGTACAGATCAGAACAAGGCAACAACGAAAACAGAAAGACTATAAAACGATAAGAAACATGCCAAATAAAATATAAAAGAAGAAGATGAATGACAGGAGAACCAGAAAGCTACAAGATGTAGAATAACAGAAGCCATAGTTACAAATAAAAGGATTTTGTGTATTTATTGTATATTGTACTTTTATGTTACAATAAAACTACAATATACATACAATAAAGCCTAGACAATTTCCTCAACATTGCAATTCTTAAATAGTCAATATGAAGCCTGCTAATGATCTATTGCTTGTCACGATTAACTATTTCAACTACTTCTTCCATGTACTCTTCAGAAGTCCTCCAATATATATACCTCTCGTTCATAAATAATTTCAAACTTGTAAACATAACACAGCTTTTTGGTTGTATTGACAACATTCGTACATTTTCTATGTCCTATTAAGCTTCTGCTAGTGACTGCTAGTGACGGATAGTCGCTGTTGGTTGTTTCAACCATTCATGATGACATTTTAGGAGAATAAACTGGTTTAATGCGTACGTAATGTTTTGTAGTTACTGAAAAGTCAATTATTTTAGTTATTGAACCAATAACGTTTATTACGGGTTTGAACCACCATCATTAATAATGAAATAAATAATAAAAACGTCAATTCAATCAAAACAATTGGTTTAGATGGAAGTATGTCTGGTTGGCTACTCGCCAGTTACTAATGCATTGACAATTTGTTTTATAACGTTACACATAGGGAAATTGTCTGAGTAATAGAAAAAAAGAATATATTGCAAAACCAATGTAATGTAAAAGTAACATTATATTATTTTTACATTCAAATTAACTACCCTAAGGTGGTTAATGTTGCTATTTCTAAATTAGATTATTACTATTTAACAATTTTTTAAACAGACTTTATTACTGTAGGTATTTTCTAAAACAATAATAATTTAGAATTTTTAAATTTATTACAAAAATTCCACATGGGAATTTGTATTTGCTATTTATTGTATTTTAATTATTTTCTTACCATGTTCCCTTAAAAACGATTTCTAGTCCTTTGGTAGAACAATATCTTTTATTCTAATTTTATAATATAGCATATAATATTGTACACGCTTTTAACTGCCTGAAGATGAGACCTGGGCTTGAAACCGGTAACCACGTAATAAAGAGTATTGCGAGATAGAAACCTTTTTTAATTTCTTTGCAATTAAAAAATCTGAAAAAACAGTAAAGTCCCAGGTGAGGACGAAATAGAATCAGAATTAAAATTACAAACACAACTATGTTACGTGCTTAAACTCATATCAATACAAAATAACATACCCAAAGACTCCTGGAGTGGAATAATTACACGCATATATAAAAAGGGAGATAAGAAGAAATGTGTAAATTACGAGCCTATAATTTTTCTGAATGTTGCCTACAAAATCTTGGCGTAGGTGTATCAGCTGGGTTTTCCTTTCCAGGTATGTGATGCCAATCACTGATTGGGCTTAGGCGTTGAATTAAGAACCAAAACTTTGTTTACAAAATAGCACAATGCTGTAAGAACAGGACCAAATTTATTTAGAAAAAAAGCACAATGCTTATTGATGTTATTTACATTGTATATAACAACATGCTTTTACTTTTATCTAGCGGTGACTAGTTTTGACTATTTTAGATGTCAGTTGGCGTCAACAGTATCTATTGACCTTATCCGTAGCCGACAAATAAAATTAGGTGTATTTTTTTTTATCTGTGGACAATAATTAAAAGTATCTTTATGCGTTATAAATAAATGCATAAATCTATCTATAATTTATTATATATACCAGGAATATTTTGAGTGTAGGAATTTATTTATTTTAGGAATTTAATAATCATTGCACAAGTAAAAATTCGCACTTGCTATGCGCGCCGATAAGGGTGCAACGGCTCCAAGACGTCGGTTCTAGTGCAATTATCTACAGGATTTTCCGCCCTTTTTGAAAAGAATATTGTGAGGTTGATAGGTCTCTGGAGTTTAGGATGCGTAGTGTGCTTTTTTCTTCTTTTGGTATGAAGGTGACTGGCCATTTTGGAAAACCTCTAGAATATAATTCAGCTCCACATTACTTCGGTTAAGACTACACTGTTGAAAATTTTAACACTTTTTTGACTAATTTAATAGTCAGGAGAGGTCCACACTCTTTTCGTGTTATTTCGTCGAGAACTATAGAAGTTTAAATTTGACGAGCAAAGATAGTCAAGTATTGTCTATTGCTAAGGAGTTATTTTGTCCAACTGACACGTGGAATTATAAAATACTTCTAGTCGCATTTTATTTGATCTAGACTAGACAAATTTACTAGCTGTTTAACTAAATGAATGCGGTCTATTGGGTGTTTTAACACCATTTTCTAAACACAACGTCTTTTTAATATGCAACTCCTATTTCTTAGTGCTATAATATTCTCTCTTTAAGGACGTTTTCTCAATTATAAATATGCAAAACCACTCATTCACATGTTTTGGTTTCAACTAAACGTACCAATTTTAAAATGATTTTTTGAGAACCATTATAAAAATTAAATGAATGTTTATGCTATTTGATTCAAGTCTAAACTTAATTGCGTAATAGATGTTCCCAATACATCTTTAAGATGTTGAAATTTTTTATGGCCACTGGAATTAACGTTTAATAACACGAGGTTACACTTTGCAAGCCAGTCACATTTGGTGGTTTGTTTGGATATGTTAATACGGAGAATCAAACACGAAAACAGATACACGTGCAATGCAGGTGGTGCGTATAATGCAATACTGTATTAGAATAGGTGGGGTTTCTATATTTCTATCCGAGGGAAAAATTCTGATTGGTTGACGCTTCTGAATGTCTAGAAAAATAGTCAATCCTCATATCTAAACAAAGAATTCACACGAAATTCTAGTCATTTCTGTTCTATTAAATACGCGTAGTCAACTCGTCTGGCAAAGTTTGGAAAAATCAACACTAAAATATTTGACTAGCGCAAAATTAACGCCAACACCGTAATATTTTCAACAGTGTAGATTCTTTCCTCTGCTTCCAGTGAAAGACTGAAACGCCAATTCAAGCATTCACTGCTACATATGTATTTAGTCATTGTAGTAGCTTCCTTGATTGGTCTTCCATATTGCTCGGACAAATTTTCCGAGCTACCCACTTTACCTTCAGAGAAGTGAGTCTCTAGAACGATCGAAGATTCTTTCAGTAAAGTTTCCGTCTGGTTTTTTTAACGCCATTCCTGTATCGACTCTGCTCTTCTCCATTACTTTGAGTAGTTTTGAAGATATATACGTTGAGTCGATATCCTTACAGAATAATTTTTTGAAGCGGATCAGGCTATTGAAGGATCTAAACTTGAAAGATCTATAAGCACTATTCAACCAATTCTATTTCACCAAAACGGGTTTACCAGTTCTTATGCACAAAATTATTTTTGTGCACCTTTTTTACTACAGAGATATTATTCTTAGTAAGTAACAAAACGTTAAAAGAAACATTACATCACAATAGAAAAAAAGACGAAATCATTAATTGAGCAAGTTGTGAATCGATTGCGAAAACCTCAAATCTTGAAATTTAAAACAAAAAGTATTAAAATACATAAATATAAAATTAAAGGATACTTCATAATACAAGTTAGGTAAACTAGTTAGGGTTAAACTGTTTGGGTTATTTGGCTGCCTCCCAATAATCCAAACAGTTTAATCCTTGATAATACAGTTTACGATTCCTTTTATACTATTTAATCATACAAAAACGTTTCTTTAAAGCAGATCTTCAAAACACATATTTCCGCACGAAATATTCACGAACACCCTGTGCGCGGACAGTTAATTTCATTGTTGATGGTATGCGTAAATGATATCGGTTCTTGTAATGCCCCTCGCCCCCAGCGGTAAATAGTTTATAAGCAAAACGAAAGGGCGCCGCTCTTGAACCGTACTGCTGGCCCCTTCTCGGAGCTCTCTCACTCCCATGGCGGCACATGACTTGCGGCGAAACGATTTAAATTCAGATATTATTGTCGTTGTGTGAAATCAGAGATTGAGTTCTGCGACTGCAGACAAAGTGAAGTCATTTCAGTGTGACTAATATAGATGGAAAATCGATCTAGTGCGTCTTCTTTCCTTCTCGATCTTTTCTCTACCATTCTTGCTACAGACCGAGCGAAACAACTTGTTTAATCTCATACTTTAAAATGCGTGAATGGAAGATATAGTGTGTAGATATTATAGAAGATGGCACTTATTGTGTTCATATGCATAGATAGATAGGCGTGCATACATGGAAAGTTCGCTTTCCATCAGGAAAGAAAGAATCAGAGTGATAAATAGATAATGAAGAATGTTCGATTAATTTAACATTAACTACACTGAGAAAAGAGATTGCATTAAATGGAAAGTTCTATAACGTTTGGTTTTTATCATGTTAAACGAAAAGGATACCTTTTCGCAGAAAAGTGTTTAATTTTATTTGAAAGTAGCGTGCTGTTTTGCAAGACACCTATTTTCTTCTTAAGTACATGCTTTTGGACGAAAAGTAACCGTAATTTAATTAAATGGGATGCACCTGAGTTTTGATTCATATTTTATAATATCCGTATAAGTTTTGTTTAAGTTTAATTTTACTTTAAATAAAAAAAGCCGGCGTTTTAGTTTATTTGCGTGGACACGCATGAATACATTGCTTTAAAACTTTTGGCTTTTAGCGGAAAATACAAGCGTCTGCATTCAAGCTGAGTGCTTTTTTACGCGAAGGTATTTTAGTTTTATACATGTTCCCAGGTGCATAAATCTCAAATACACAAACTATAGTAAACAAAGATAAATATTTTCGTGCAAAATTAAAGGAATTTCAGGGACAATTGGATTCTTTTCAGTTAATGTTGCATTACTTATAAGCCAACGCACTTTTATTTCAATCAAAAATGATCACGACATTTTGTTGTCTTTGTTGTCGTTTTTGGGTAAAACCGCAAAAAAGTCAAGTCTAAAGTGAATAAATGTTATAAGGAATGGAAAAACCTCTTGATTCAAAATGCTTACGATCTCTGCCAATGTGCGGTTTTCAAGTTCAAAATAAAGAGGACTTGAATCAACTATCAATATCCTTCACTTAAAGGAATGAACTGCTTCAACGAAAAATATATTATGTTCGAAGAAATGCGTGGGTTCAAAATTATATTCCTTTTCAAGGAAACACCAAATCATGTTGGCCATATAGAAAACGCAAAAAGTTTTGGTTTAATGCAATTCCTTTTAAATAAAAAGGATACTTCTATCAGTGTAGATGGCTATAAGATCACCTACTACACAACAGCACTGTAGATTGTTCAAGCGCGATGGATAATGCAGGGTTTATGAGAGACATATAGGTATACATATACATTATTCGCACCTTGCACTACCAAATGCAGAAATTTAGCTGAAGGCTTGACGAATGCTTTTGCTATCGCTTGTAAGGACAGGCACCTGCGGGGAAGTTGAAATGCTTGGCTTTGGATACAAAAAAATCTTAAGCAAAAATGCGTATTTGTGATAAGACATTCTATTATCTCCATATACTTAAGGGTGAGTCACAAAAAAAGTGAGAAGTATAAAATAATACGGTTTTGTTTTAACCCATTTGGAAAATAATGAGGTTAATAGATAAATTATATTTGGTTTGTAATTACGGTTGTATTAGATAAGTGGCGATTGACAGGATGTTGAAGGTTTTTGCACTACTTAATTAATTTCAATTTTTTGTTATATAAATATAGGAATTCCTTGTAATAGGTTTTATTTGTTTATATGATCGACAGTCAACTTTCGATATTTATCCATGCTTTACTAGTCCGAAATTTTAATATTTTGCCTGTTTTTCATTGCGTTGGCTTTATTTTTATATGTATTAATAAAATATCTATAGATATACAATGCCTACTTCAGCAGTGTTGAAGCAATATAATATGAAAATTGTTCCAGTGGATTGATTTCTATTCATATGTAGTTATAACATTATGTGCTGTTTATTAACTCTAGAAAGATGCACGGTAGAAATTTTTACAGCAACGGAGGCACGAACGTATCTTACTCCGAACAAAGGAAGCAGCGGAAAACCAACGCCTAGATATTCTCTTAGTTTCATTTCATTTTAAAAGACGGTACTTATCTTCTTCTCTCCTGTACTTCGTCTTCCCCCTCATTTTCCTCTATTCGCTCTACTCCGCTTTTCTCTCTCCTTCCATTCCTCCTCCTTCCCATCGTTTCTCCCTCATCTCCCTTCTCCTCTCTCTCTCTCTTTTCCCTCTCTCTACCTCACACTCGCGCTTTGCCGTCTCTTCCGTATTTTCCCTCTTTCTTCTTTTCACTTCCGTCTATTATATTGCTTCCCTCTTTTTCTCCTTTCCGTCGTTGTCTTTCTTTCTTCTATCCCCTCATTTCTATTCCCCTCTATTTTATTTTATCTTTTTTTTCCGCTGCCTATCATTTCTCTTCTTACCCTCTTTCCCCGTCTCCCATATTTCTCGTCCTTATCTTCTTTCCCATCTCTTTCCCTTCCCTTCTTTTTCGGTCTCCCTTCCCCTCTCTTCTTCTTTCCACACTTTCCCTCGTTTCCTCATTTACCGTTTCTCTTCCCCCCGGCCTCTTTCTTCCATCTCTCTCCCACTGCCCTCTCCCCAGGTTTCCTCACCTTCCCGCTCTCCCCTCCTCTTTCCCCTCTCCTCGATCCCTTCTTGTCATCAGCCCGTTCTTCCCTCTTACCACTCTTCTTACTTGTTTCTCCTCCCACCGCTCTTTCTCTCCCCCTCTCTTTCCCGCTCTTAAAACTCTCTTCTTCAACTTTCACTCATGAACCAATGAAACTGCCTAAAAGCAGTTTGTTCATATTTTTTTTTGTTGAGAAAACATTTTACTTCATACTTTCATTCAACAGTTCAACAATTTTATTGCACGCAATAAAAAAAAATGCGAATTATAAAGAGGCCTATCTCTTATTATCTACTTACGAGAAAATGTTACTACAATGTAGAAACCTATATACTTATACCTTATACCTATATACTTATAGGTTTCTACATTCGAAGCACGACAATAGAAGTTTTATTTATGACAAGAATAACTAAAAATAGTATGTTAAAGAATTAGCTGCATAAGCGCAGTTTTTCAAAATACGAGTGTAGAAAGGCGTTATGAGACGCATTCTTTATATTATCTTTCTTAATTTGCACATTAGTAGTCCTTTTTCAACTTAAGATCTTTCATTAAAAGTATTTTGTACACCTATTAACGCACTAATGCGTCTATAACACTCATAAACGCACCTCGTCTAGTGTGTATAACTATAGCTTTATTGTAACATCAAATTAGAAAAAGTATATAAGATACGTAGTAATGGTTTCATTATTTTCCTCGTTGCTAAATCTACGATTTACATAGAATTCGTAATTTCGACTACCATACAACTATTCCCGCTATATCAAATCGTGCAACTGGCTAGAGTTAATTTGTTGGTATTAAATGGCTTAACAGATTATCAATATTATTGTTACAGAATCTTTAGCTCAAGAACTGGAAATGGAACGGAAGTCTCGACAACAGCAGGTTGAAACAGACGTTAAATCGCCACTACAAGATCGTCAAAATTACTACAAGAACTCAGTGTTGTTTACGAGCAGTGCTACATAAATAATGTGTACAAACAAATATAATAAATCGGAAAGAATTATAAACCGTAGTTCAAGTATGCAGTGGTGACTTTACTGTTTAGCAAAAGGAACATTTCTACCCAACAGTTTAGTTCAGACTTAACCAAACGGCTTCACGTATTTTATTTTCTTTTGATTAACAAAACTGTGCGAAATATTGTTTGTGACATTGAAGAAAACAGATACATATAGCATATCATCATCCCACTTAGGTTTACTTAACGCATTGTATGTACATACTATTATACATACATATATATTTTAGTAAGACTGACTTGGGCATATATACATATAATATAAAAATACATCCATTCATATTTACATAAGTAATCAAACGTTTTAAGCGTGTAACGATACATTACTGCTTGCGGCATTACGTCGCACCTAAAGCATCGTATTTGTCGTGAGCGCCGAAATGGTACAGAATATTAATACCTACTACCTAGTACTTTTAACAACTTGAAAACAGTAACGTATCGAAAAACTTGAAACGTGCTGATACATTCTACATTTTCAAGAAAAAAAAACCACGTTTGATAGTTTATTTAAATTAAAAACCTCTTCATTTCGCCGTTTAAAAACAGTTAATGATCTCTTTTATCCATGAGTAAACCAGAAAATAGGTCTAGTAAAATGTATTAAATTTAAGTTCAATATAAATCATTTTCAAGTATAGGGTATTAAATCATTATAGGTACTTAAAAAAACTAATTCCGATGCGTTTGCGCATTTATTCGTACAACATAGGAGAAAAAACATCTAAACAACACGAACTTGAGCGAAGAACAGGCAAGATACGGTTGCTGGTAATGCAAGTCAATTATTGATGTTTAATCTACCAGGCCAGAATTCTTTTTGCTTCGACTGTACCATCGCCGTCACTCATAATGTCCGGTTAGTGACGTATGTCTAGGAGGCCGGTCACAGTCTATCATTCCCAGCTTATCGAGTAGGCGCGGCAAACAGAAGTCTTATGCAGGTGGCCTCGGGTTCTCGGAAATGATTCGAATGTCTTTTTAAGGATTAAAAATCGTTTGATATTAAATCTAAAGGAGAAATATTAGGAATTAGACAAACCTTTCAGTTATTGCGTTGTATGTTAATTTTTAAAGTTGTAGATTCGTTCTTTTTGCCAATTGCTTTGATAAAAATTTGTAGTTTTTAATAGAACTAAAGTACTTAATTAGTTAAATATTTAATATGTTCATTACACTGGGTGTTATCAAATGGGAAAGATGGGAAAGTCTTTTAATAGGATAGTTGTTATTTTCTCTTTAATATTTTGTGTTTCTCGGCATTTTTTTAAACACCATTTTCATAACATACTTTTACCATATTATAGCAATAAAGGTAGTAAAAACTATCATAGTTTGGGGAAGAAAAAAAATTAGTTAGGCTATTTTTATATATTTACATACGTATATTTTTCATAGTTTGAAATAAATGCGTATTGTTTTATTTTGTTTTTCTACTAATTTAATATTCTAGGAAAATAAAAAAAAAACACAATCGTCCCGAAAGATGTATGCGACAAATATGCCGCAATCTTTTCGGCTTGGGCAGAGATTTCTGTTCGGAGAATTTGTCCTTTGTATTTCCCACCTAAGAATTAATAGTAGAAATATTTTTTTAGAATCTGTGCATGCCCAATCATAGATAAAGTTTTTGATACCCTTGTTTACGAAATTGTATTCCAATCAATTATTCGCATTTACACGATATTTGCAACTAACAAGAGCAGAGCTGTCTATCTATCAATAATAAAGACAATATTTTATTGCGCCTAGTCGAGTTTAAATTTTTTTGTTATTAAAAGATATCCCCTTTATTAACGATTGTTTATTTTTTATTGAAATCAGTAACGCTGTCCCCCTGGGTATTAATGTTACATTGACATCTTTAAAATCGGTTGGGTTACTATTCTTTTCAAGAGGAAGATGTATTTGAACATTTAATCAATAATTAATGTATTTCATTGTTTCTGAAGATTTTTTTTGATCAGTTTTAGTTTATTGTAATGGAATTTAAAATTTTAGAAATTTTATCCTGGTTAAGTTTAAGATTTTATACTTATTAAATATTAGTTTTAGAATTTTTTATTGTATATGTTATTTTTCTTTTTTATAAAGGTTCTGATAAAATACCTGACTTGAAATTTGCTACTGATCAATGTGCAATCTGCATGCCTTCAAAAATAATAATAATTATATTTCTACATTTTTTTTTAATGTGGCTGATTCATAAATTATCTTCCGCAAACTTTTATACCTCTACATCTGTGGCTTTTTATATATACCCTACCAATAGCTTTTATTAGCTATTAGTAGATAAAGCATTTATGAACATAAATATTGTTTAGAAAAATGTCCAGAAACACGAAATATTAAAGACAAAGTAACAACTAACGTTAATATTAATAATTCATCAGATACTAATATTTTTATTTAAAAACTACGAATTTTTATCAGAGAAATTGACAAAAAAAAAATAAGTCCACTTTCAAATGAAGCGTGCTACTCAATAAGTTTGAAAAGTTTATTTTGTTCATAGTAATATCTCCTTTAGATATAATCTCAAACGATTTTTAATCCTTAAAAAAAACATTGGAATCGTTTCCGAGTATATTAGACAATTAATTGAAGCGGATATTTGAAAAGTATTTAATATGTTCATTACGTGCGGTGTTATGAAATGAGAAATATGTGCCAGATTTTTTAAAACGCCAGCGGTTATTTTCTCTTTAACATTTTGTCCATCTGCAATTTCTTTTAACACCAAACCTTATTTTCTTAACATGCTTTACCATATAAATAGCGAATAACAGGGAAGCAAATATAATACTTGAAAAACAGTACCACATTACATTAGATAATACCAAAGAGAAATATGGATTAAGAAAGTATATTTTAAACTGTTTTATATCTGTGTTATTAAAATGCCCACTTTCGGTAATCCTCAATGTTTAACTTGCATGAAAGACTATTTCTACTTATTTTTGCTCATAGTTTATAGTTATAAAATTTTTCTCATATGAATTGGCAAAAAAACAAATTCGTATCTTTCAAATATCCTGCTCAATAAGTAAGAGTTTGTTTATTTCTAGTATTCTTCCCTTAGATATGATTCTAAAAAATTGTAATCCTTAAACCATTTGCGAGTACATGAGGCTTCATCTGCATAAGACTTTACCACTATACCTAACTTTTATTGGTTAGAATATAGAGATAGAAATAGAATATATAGGAAGAAAGAGCAGGAAAGTAGGAACGGTAGACTGTTACGAGCTCTTGATATTATGCAGCGACCGACCAGACATTATGCGTGGCGCTGAAGGTACCTTTATTTGAAATGAGCACTAAACGGGTTCGTCTTTAGGTGAAAGGAAGTCGTATCTATATTTAAATTTACTAAGAAATGAGATCACTACTACCTTTCCTCTTATCGTTATTTTTTTTAATTCTATCATTTTCCAAACTTTAATGCAATTAGGTTTGCAAAAATTAACAATAATAGAAGCACAATCAGCGATCAAAAGACTTTAAAAAAGTTTAAAATGTGATGAAATGAAGCGGTTTTTAATTAATTCATTTATTTATTAAAAAAAAAGTACAGCATGCGTTTCATTTGTGTTAATTCATAAGTTTGTTTGTATTATACATAGGTAAGTTAGGATTGAAAATACTAAGCATTTATATTTAGTCAAAGCTTTTAAACTGATCGTTATCATTAATCGCAGGATTGAATATAAGGTAGTTATAAAATGAAAATAAGTAATATGTATAGAAATGTGTTCCGCCACCAATCTAAGGAAATGTTTTTTGACATTTCGACGTAGTGTATGTTAAAATTGTAAAGCTAATAATAATAAATGAATCTCTTTTATATTATACATGCATATACATACATAACTTATACATATATAACGTAGATACGAGTTGAGTATAAAGGTTTTATACATCTTTAGAAGTCGAAATTGATAATAAAGTTGTATTCTGACTAACGTATACGCCTTTTTGACAATCAATGTCAGAATCAAAATTACTTTAATATGTTAATGACAGCAAATATTTAGAGATTACATAATACTACCAGACTTAAAATGGTCAATTTAATTTTGTTTTTGTATTTGTGTAAAATATGCGTAATTGTAAGACATTTAGCTTCCAATTTCTCATGTTACAAAGAAAATTTATATCAGGTGTAGATATCGGCCCTATTCCGTATCTCATCGTAAACATTTTAGCAATCATCGTTAGATTTAACATATCTATATGTTAAAAAAGACTAAATTGTATTGTTTAAAAAATCTAGCGATGACGGCTAATATATTTACGATGTGATAGGGAATAGACCTGAATATTAATCTCTATCAGATCTGAGCAGATATCAAAAAACAGATAGATCTACAATTGTCTTAAACATTTTGAATTAAATAGGTACTTTAAACAAATTTTGGTGTCAGAATTTCAAGTTGGTTTTGATAAAGGTATCAGGGCCGAAACTAGCCCCGCAGAACTAAGAAAAAACTTGTATTAATCTCCAAATATTTACCGGCATAACGTTTGATTATTTCTATTCAAAAAATAAAGCACTGTGAAAATTGTGTATTTATGCGAGTTAGGATCCAATAATATCAATCGTACAAGATTGGATGCAGATGTGAGTGCAATTATGATCATAAATTCACAACATCCATAAATTGTTACTAGCACCTAAGAACATAGGGAAAGAGAGCATCAGATTAATTGCAGATGGGCTTTAAAAAAGAAATATGATACAGTTTTATTATAGTATTATTTAAAACAAAAAAATATTAGACAAATGTATGGTTTGCAGTGAATGTATTTATTGTACATATTTATGTATGTGTGTGTGCCTTTTAGTGAACAATAAAAAAATATATAAAATAAAAAGTTTTTCACTTCTGCCAAACATCCCAAACGAACCAACTGTTTATTAGCTAAGAAATTTAAAGAATTCAGACACTTGAATTTTAGAAAAAGCATCTTATTTTATTTTATTAAACCCTTCCTCAATGGAACGTGAACGATGATTTTATATTTATTCAAAAACTAAAGTTTTTTTACAAAGTTTCAATATAAATACGAAACGATTTGATCATTAAAGTTTTAAATATCACGTATTCAATCAATCCATTTCCTCAATCATAAAAATGACGATCTTTAATAAAGATTTGAAAAAAACAAATATTTGCTTTTGAATCTAATGCAGCTTTAAGCCAAGACTTTCAAGAAACTACATCAAAGCATAATATATATATGATTAAAGAATAATAGTTAATAGGTACGAAATTCATTATTTGGTCAAATAATTTTGAAAATTCAAATACTAAGAAAATTCAAGTAAAATTTTCAATAAATAACTTTAAAAACTTTTCAAGAAAAAATATACCTTTTTTACATTAAAAATTTTATAATTTAAAATTTTATCCCTGACTCGTTCAACTTACAATTCAAATTTCTACTGTCTTTGCAAAATCATACCCTTGTTACTTGGTATAATTTCAATAAACAATTTATTAAGAAGAAAAGACTAATTATCAAACAAATTTTGTCATCTAAAGAAAGTTGTGAGGCCGAGCGGAACGCTCTTCTCGCTATAGCCCGATCTGGCCCGCGTTTGAAATCGTTAAAGAAATTTTACAAAACATACTTCAGTTAAGAATAATCGAGTACTTGGGAAACAAGAAAATAAAATACACTGTGCATTTAATAAAAGCGAATTTCACATTGTTGAAATCCAAACAAAAAGTACTACAATGATACTAGCCGACTGTTCTAATTTTTATTTGAATAATTTTTATAAGCGTGTGTGTAAAGTACTTACAGTCTTTAACTGAAGACACAACCAAAAACTAAATTTTCCACCAAGTCTAGTTTTAGAATTGTAATACAATCTTACTCCGCTAGTAGATATTTTGGAGATGTCGTTAAACAGAAGTAAAAACATAGATAAGCAAAAGAATCTTGCCATAATAAGGGCCATAACTCTAGGCCATCATCAGATGTATACGTCAGTAGAATTTTAAAGCTATGTGACTTATGTTAAAACTTTTATCACAATTTAAAAACAACATTACTCAGTAAATTTAGATATTTTAACGTGTTAACAATTTCATTATTGCATTGCGTAATGTTTTATTTTTGTTTCTATTTTTACTTGTAATGTTGTTTTTAAATGGTGATAAAATTTTTAACATAAGTGACATGGCTTTAAAATTCTACTGACGCATGATGGCCTAGTGCCGAAACCGGTTGTAATAATAATAAAATTAGAAAATTGGATAGAACTCATTTCCTGGTTTTTTCTAATACCTAACATCAAAATCCACTAATCCAGAACTCACAGTAAAAGACTAAGAATGTTTGATTAGTATCAAGAATACAAACACGCTTAACTGTACACAAAAAAAAATTGCTGATATATCAAAGTTTTGCATAAATAGAGTTATTCCTTCCTTTTATATCGGCTGTTACCTTCTCTAATAAGAAACCAGCAAAAGACTCCAATTATGACGAGATTCCACCTACCGCGACATCATTTCTAAATATCTGCAATGTTTTGATGAAACTTTTTGTTGACCCCGTGGCTACCATTCTTTTATTTGATAATGTTGCTGAACTGCGGCAATCCTATAGACACAAAAAAACAACAATATTTGGTAAATCTTCCTTACAGCCCCAGCAATAAGGAAATAACCTGAAGGTCACCACAGATTTGCCAAAGATGATTTGCATATTGAAAGAGATGTAATATAGTTGACGTACTATCGTACGTTTCATTTGTGTTTGTAGAATGAGCCAAGGAATTGGTGGTTTCGAGTTACCATTATAAAATAAAACTGCTTTGAGACTTGTTTTCGACGAGTCAATAAACAATTGCCATTCTGCAGGATTATATTCAATACTTAAATACAAATTTGCAAACAGAGTTTTTTCAATTTTGTAAAAAAACTGATTTTGTTCTTGACGATTCTTGAATACGGAAATTACTGTAGTGGAATGTATAAGATTCCATTCCTTTAATCGAGGTCGCAAAATTTGTGATTATTTGGTTAAACCCAACTCCTGTATCAAGTCATTGAAATCTGATTGAGTATTGAGTGATTCGTAAGAGAAACATATGTCAGATCACTATAAAATAACACATTCAAAACACCGTATATCTTCCTCGTCCGTGGATTCGCAAAAAAAAAATGTGAATGCTGTGGAGTTGGAAGCTCACAATCATTTCTTTTCAGCGGTTTGCTTACAGATGGGATGTCTGAATACTTTATGTTAATTTTTTTTTTTTTGAAAACCCTTTAATTTTTACTAGACGGAAGTAATAGTCCGTGACGTGATTTGTTGGTTCAAATCATCGACCTTTCTGGCAGGACTTCAAAACAATTCTTGTTTTTGTTCCACTGAATTAATTTAACATAACACGAAATGCGGTAGCTATATTTTGTGTTGATTTCTAATTTTGAATCAAAATATTGTTCATAACATCTTTGTATTAATTTACTTCGAGGCTTTTTTTCGATTTTGTACCATATGTGTCAACAAAAACTCTCCGGAGATTTTTTATATGGCTTTCCATTCTTGAAAATCACCCGCAACACAACTTGTGGAACACTGCTTAAAACTGTCTTAACTAAGTGACACTTCAGCCACATTTTATTTGTCTCTTGACAAACTGCATCAACAAGTAAATAATAAATGAATCACTTCATTTTAGCATATTCGGTGAAGACTAATTTATTAGAATTCTCTACTTCACGGAATAGCCCGCGAACATGCTTGCTCGAGTTTGTTACAATACTTTTCTAATATTAAATTTTACTTTATCTTAATGAAAATAGATAAAAGTATTATTTGGAGAATGCGACGTGATAATACCCTATGTTCTAACATAGAGTCTAATATAGTTTTTATGTTTAAAACAATACAAAATACTAAAATTTTAGATTAGCAATCATGTCGGCTAGCCTAATCTGTAATAAAAATGTATACAGGAAGTAAATCAAACAAAAGGTTTAGTTCCTCACAAAAATTTCGTTATAATCGAACATCATCAGGCCAGAATTATAAATCAGTTTAACTCGTAACCGGAGACATCTCAAATCTGTATCATAAATGGAGACTGCCGTTCTCTCAGACCGCAAAGGTGATTTTATTACGCTGCATTTGTTAACGGCAATTGTTTTTCAATATTTGATTAAAGTATGATGAAAGCATGACTTAATATTACTCCACTTAAACGATTGGAATGTATAGTATACACAAAGTAATAAAGAAATTAGGAAACTGTAAGAGATTTATTATTCATACTGAAGTAACTTATTAATATAATGATCAAATAAAAATTCAATACAGTTAAAACTTTTCTCATAAAAATACTAACCTAAATATAATATAGATCCTTTTTTCACTTATGATAGTCCTGATATACTTTTCTGCTACACTCTGAGCAGATGGGTTTTTTGCACAAAAAGCCAGTGTATGCAGCTTTTCTTTGCCTTTTAGATGGACATATGCTACAAGTTTTCCTTACTGCTAACTTTTCTTCAGTATTAGGTTTGGCGTGATCCTCTATATGAACCCGTCGAATACAAAATTTCAATTCCCTGCTAATGTTTGACATATATCTTCGCCGTGTATGTGGTTGTGTAAGTTGTTTAGCTAAAATGTTTACAAAATCCAGCCTACTAATTCCAGCATTATGCGGGTACATGTTATTTATTATATAGTAGTTAAAAGACGCAATATCTACCATTCTGTGCATGGAAGACACCAGCACTACAGATTTGTTTTTTTTTTCGGAACATGGGAAATGAGAGTTACATCGTTTGTAAACTCATAGAGTGTGCTACCTAGTGCCCTTGATTTTGAAGGCAGGAACTGTTTTGGTATATCACGCTTGTTCTTCCTCATCGTCCCGAAATATGTAAGTCCTTTCTTCTTTAGACAATTCACTAGCTCTAAGGATGAAAACCAGTTGTCTGCGGTAATGTTGCAATACATTTTGATAAACATAGGATAACTTTAGTAGGTTTGGCTATTTTTTTCGTCATCTAGTAGTTCTTCGCTGTCAAAATCTTTCCCCCAGTAAATATATGCATTACAAAATAATTATTTCCCACATCCATCAAGTACATGATTTTTAAACCAAACTTCACGGGCTTTTGGGGCATATACATTTTGAACCGACATCTACCACGAGATCCAACTAACATCTCATCCACCCACACGTAACATCCAATGGATATTACTTTTTCACAATTTCCTATGAACATGTTGACAAATTCCAGGATAGTTGCAGCAGTACTCCTTTTCTTTCATCTCTGTTTTCGGGATTGTCAAATCTGAGAGCAGTCAGATTTATAGCAAATCTTTTCTGATTCATAATTCACCGAAAAATATCGCGCCCTGTCCCATCCGTAGCGAAAAGTGCCTCTATGTTTTCGTGATTCGATTTAAAGCCGTAAAAAGTAGACATCCCAAAAACGGTTTCAATTCTACAATATCTAAGGATTTCAAATCTGACTTATCAGGATTTTTATAATTTTCTCTCTTTTTGTTCAACTTGACGTTGGTCCAATATGGTAATATTATTTGAAGAATATCTTCGGTAAACAATAAATTCCATATATCCTGGCGGCTAGTTTTTTTTTTTTGCAGATTTAGCATGACCTTTAAGCCTGGTAACTGAATCACAATATTGCGACTGAAAGTGCGCACAGCTTTTGGCGTGGCTGGAGTAGCTGCCCATTTGAATTTATTTTTACTATAAAAACCGGAGACGTAAGGTCACCCAGACCGCGGGTAAACTGCTGACTCAAATATATTCTTGTAAACAAATGTAAACAATCATATAAGCACACGATGTGCACAATAATACATTCATTCACCTAAGATAAGAAAGCTGGGCGGTAATAATAAATAATCAAATTCAGAAAAAAAAAATAAACGAAACGGTCTCATAGACCTCATGTCTCCGGTTACGGGTTTTAAGAATAGTCAAACCTTAAAATTAAATTAAGGTTAGATTGTACAAAATAAATTATCAAAATTTTGTACAATCTAATTGTAATTTAATTTTAAAGTTTGACTATTTTTAAAGTGATTTAAAATTCTGGCCTGATGATGTTCGATTAAAACGAAGCCGGTCGCCTCTATGATATTAAAGAATTTGTGTGAGGAACTAGACCTTTTGTTTGATTTACTTCCTGAACTATTAACATAGAGAGAGTCAGATATGGATTAAAAAAAATATACAAAAACAAGTGAAGTAATAAGATGAAAATGGCTTAATATAACGTAAAAATAATTTATTATTAATTTATCGCTTACTTTCTTAACATGCGGTGCTTATATATTATTAGGGAAACTATTTCTCTTCATAGAAAACACTCGACATATTATTTTTTAGAACTATCTACCAGTACTCCAAGTATTTGGAAGATTAAACGGCCAAGCCATCTCTTAAGGCTAATCTTAAAATAAAGTCATTTTTATTCTTTTCTTTCTCATGAGCGAATAAATATGTTTGAATGATTCTCCATTCCAAAGAGTAAAGAAAGATATTCCAAAAATGGTCTTCAAAATTTTAACGAATTGATCTGGAAGAAAATATAAAAAAGAATTAAATTCAGCAACATCAAAATTACTATAATGTTTGGTTCCCTAAATGTCTTACAAGTTGTTGGAGGTTGGATATTCGTACAATTTGTGCACAGCAGCAAACACACCAGAGGAATGTTAATATGTTTTGATTATTTTTCTAATGAGAAATCGGACACCACTCAATCGGCGATGAATAGCATAGTTTTCCGGTGATGTAATCTTTAAAATAAAAATCAATTTCTTACGAGAGAAGTGGAAATTAGTATGTTAAGATTCACCCCCGAGTTTGTGATCCTCGATGGCACAACGGTATTATGGCTCCGCGTCCTTTCTACACTGCAATTGCCAGATTTGCCAGGTTAAGCTTTGGATATAGCGTTTACCAACACATTTATATAGATTGCGCTCGAAAACTCTCCAACTTGTTCGCGTGATTTCGACGTGGTCAATCACCTAAATCTGAACCATTTAGTTTTTGAATGTTAGAATTATGAGTTACAACGGCGCAAATTATTTGAAGGTTTCATAGATTTGAAGGCATCACTGACTACTACAATCAATAACGTGGCTGATAGGCTAAGATCCGTTCAGTGCTAAAAAGAGAAAATTAAAGTACCTGGCTGCTGCTCAAATTTTCAAGAATGTCCAACTTGGCAACTATTTCTCGCAGGGCGCATTAATAATTTCATTAGTTTTTTTTACTTTGTATAACGAATTGAAATATAAAAATTGTGATGTGCAGTCAAAAACATTTTCTGTAATGAAATTCGATTTCCTTGTAAAACTATATATTAAGTATATGTATATACCAATGTTTCCATATAATGCATCGATCACCTAACAGCACGAGCACCTAACAGAGCTGGTGATTGTTGGTAAGGGGAACCCGCGTATGCTAATAGTAATTGATTGAACACATGCTTTTAATTAATAATTGTAGAACTGGCAAGATCAAAAGTCCTTTATAGGAAGAATATACATAATTGCACAGTGTTTTACTTGCCTAGAACTAAAAGTTCTACATATTTTAGGCAACTTAGAAAGTGCTGATATTTAAAAAAATATTGTGAATACGTACTTATCGCAAATCCTTATGCCAATCGATGCAAGATTTTCCGTTCAAGCTCTAATGAAAAATACCAATATCTGCTTAAAAAAAAGCTCTGTTTATAATTAATTCATTGTAAATGTGTTTTTAACACAAAAAACATATTACTGTCTAATATCGTATGCAAGTACTTGGTATTTTTCTAAAGGGTACAATTATAAAGGAAATTAAGGAAATTTTAGACATTTAAAAGAAGTTTAGGAAGAGAGAGCTTTAGTAAAAATGCTCACAACTAATGTGAAACATTCTCTAGATCAATAAAAGTTATTCCGATTAAAATAAGACACTTAACACCAACACTATATCGAGGGTGTTGTCAAGCTTAAAGTATTTTTTTAATTGATCTCAACTATCCTGCAAATTTTGAAATCAAAATCCCACTGGAAGTTCGAAAAGTTCGGTCAGCACCCGGAACACTGTATATTACGTATTATTTGGTTCAAAACCATTTTCAGAACAAATTGATACTAAATAGGTGTCATCTTCTTGAAGTAAAATTGGACTTGAAGAAAGGTTTTTCACCTCGCTGCTTTTTTTTTCAAAACTTGCACATCAAAGTTTGAAGTGTTAAGTCAATAACAATTTTTTCTTCGTGTTTCGAGACCAAACTCTGTTCAAGTAACTATCTTCTACAGCGTATCTAAAACTGAATAATCAACGTTAGTTAATTAATAACAATAAATTGAAGCTGTAATCACATTCAATTTAAATTATTGCAGTCAATAATCGTTTGCGTTTTTACCAAAGAATGTTCTACTATTTAATATCACTTTGATTCCGCCTTTACTTTAGCCCCTTTATTACAACGTTGCGAGCGTTACAGTCGAAGGGTTTCCGAACGAAATAAAATAAAAAAATATGGTTCAACTCTCCCTTTGGAATTCGCAATCTCGAGTATCGAATTCCATTACAGAGAAATTTTCCGACTGGACATCACGTTATTTCATATTCCAATTCGTTAAATTTCAATCATAAACCGTAGATATAAACGTACAGTTGCGCAATTTTTCTCTATCACAGCCCTAAGGCGCAACAACACACCCTTGCATTTCTACTGGAATATTCATTATGACAGAAACAATCGATGTACATCACCACATACGTATAAAAATTTAAGTTTAAAATTTTGTGATATTTATTATTATGTATTTATTAAATGTAACTAATATACATTCTTGATCTCGTAGACTACCAGCCACCATTTTTTGGTAGCCTCCAGATAGTGACTAATGCCTTATTTGACCGTTTTATCGTGTTGAAGAAAAGTGAAATATGTAGGTACTTTGAAAAAGGCTCATTTATAGGTGTGTAGAAAAATTGCGTACACTTCAAATATCAAACAATTAGATTTTCGAGTATTTTATGCTTGTAAGTGTGCTTGTTTGTAAGATAAGTAGAGTGCTGTAGAGAGACGTGGGCCACAGGTTGGAGTGGGCCACCCGAATAACTGTAAGACTAGTAACATCTATGTCAAACCGCGCACATTATTTATCGTATTTTGACGCATTTGCAGGTCATAGACGTACTCTCGCACTGTACAGAGAAACGCGCTAAGAATTTCGCCGAAAAAGTTTTTACCCTTGTACGCTTTCACGCGATTTGTCATCGCATTTTTACGAGAAAAACTCAGGTAAATATACAATATGTTATTTGGACATATAATCTTTGAAATGCAAAGTGTTTTTTGCCCATTATTCACATTGTGTTTTTGTGGGATGCATATGCAAAAAAAGGCGCTTGTAGATAGAAGTGGGCCACTATTTGTGGATAGACATGGGCCACTTGAGTAATGCCGTTCTTTGCACAGTAAAGTGTTTTTATCAATTATGCAAATGTCTTATTTACATATTTTTATCATTTAAGCCATTATGCCTCCCAAAAAAAAGGAAACTCCCAAAAAAGAGGTGAATTATGAAAAATTGATTTGCTGCTATAAAGCAAGTGAAAATAAATAAAATATCGGAGCGTGTTGCTTCTGCTGCTACCGATGTTAGCAGATCGTCTTTCCAACGCTACTTGAAACTTGCGTTTTTTTTGCAACACCTTTGTCATTTCAACTTTAATTACTCCTTCTTTCCAGACATTAAATGAACATTAATACTGAAGTCGCTGTTTTTTCAATTTTTAACCCTCATTTCGTGTAAACTACTTAGAATTTTGCAAATTTGACAACGGATTCGTAATCAGCGCCTTTGAAAACCCCCAGGACAAGAATTTGTAGCATATAGCTGCATTTTTTCAGATAAAAATTTGGGTGGCCCACTTCTCCCTACACTTTCGGAAAACACGGAAAATACACTTTTTTTCCATTCGAAAAGAGAAATACTTCAAAACTTAATTGCAAGCATCTGCTATGATGGAAAGTTGCGTTTTGGAATACCCTTGCGATTAAAAAAAAATTAAGACAAAATTTTCATTTTACAACCAAAAATAAATACGTGGCCCACTTCTGTCTACAGCACTCTATGTAATTTGCCATCATATTTGTAATTGGATTATCAACTGTCAGTGAAATTGTCACTGTTTTTTTGTTACATAAAGTTGTAACCAAATTATAATATTATTAGGAAACGAAACATAACAACTGACCATTAAATTTATTTAAGGAACAAAAAAAGTTTATTATAACTATTTAACTTTGCAGGCGTTAATGATATAAAGTTTCTGTAATAATTTGCATTCAGACTCAATCCCTACCAAGCGTAAACAAGCGGGAGAGGGGAAGGGGGTCATGGGAGCTATTACCTTCCATGCGTTTTCGATACTCATCCACAATTCATGGTCGTTTTGGGATAAAATAGTGAATTTCCTTATGTATTTGCTTTTACTTATTTTACTAATAAGTCCTAAACGTCCTCTGTACTGTGTTTTTTTACTTTTTTATTTTTACGCGCGTCCGGCCATTACACCCCTGCGTATAACATTGCCGATTCTATAGCGCCACTGTAAATCATACCTGCTTGGTCACCATTTAAACCCTGCGTAACTCTAGTCTATGTTTTAATTTTGTTACTAATTTCCTTGCCTTTCGCGGTGACATATTGAATGTGTGCTTTGAAATTTATCTCATCATCTAAAATAACTCGGAGATATTTGACAAATTCTTTGCAATAAACTCTACCCTACCCTAATTTAAATGTAGGCTTTCCTTGCCTCGGTTTACCAAAAAAAAGTGTCCGCATTAAAATTTAATTTACTGTCTAAACTCCAATTTAAAGTATTTGCTAATTAGCCTTATTTTTTAACGTACTATATCGCCCTGCTTTAACTAATAACGCAGTATCGTCCGCGCGTATCTTACAACACTCTGGTAATATAATTTCAAATAGAATATCGTATAAAATATGCCAATACTCCGTCCCGATCACGAACCTTGCGGACAACCCTTAGTAATTTCCCTTGTTCTTGAATTATCACGAAGGATATCCACTAGCGATTTTAACAAAATTACCTGGGTAACTTTTACGCTTTAACGGTATTATATTTTTTGGCTACCAGGTATTAGCAAAAGCACCTTTATGCCTGGCTGGTAGTCGAGTGGCTTGCACGCTTGGCTATCAGTGCGGAGTCCGGGGTTCAAATCTCGCTCTGGTCAATTACGATAATCGGTTTTTTCCAGGGTCGTAATGTTGATTAGGAGGGAGATTTGGCTCTGCGGGGGCCTGATAAGCTAAAAAATATAGCTTAGGCGTTACCACCCTTAAAAAAAAAAAAAAAAATATCTAACAATATTATTGTACTATATACTTTCTCTAACCTAGCAGTTTTAACAAAGTTTGTAACTCTATTTATCGCATCTACAGTTGATTTACCCCTACTAAATCCATATTGCCCTACATTCATAGCATTTTGCGATCGCATAAAAAAAAAATCTATTCTATTTATAATTAAGCTATTTAACCTTATCTAATTGACGTTTTCAGCAAGCCGGAAAATGCCTCTATCTAAACATTTATTGAAAGTTTTCCCAAAAAATGCAGCACTGTCTGATAATTATCTGATTTGGCATTATTGCTTTTCTTCATTTATTGTTTCTGTTGGTGCATACCTGCGAATTATTTTATTAAATGTTTTTAAGATTTTCTACTGTTGTCCCGATAATCTCCAAATACATAATTTCCTATGTTTATTAAGAAATTACTTATTTCTTGTAGTAAGGGATAGCATACAGATTTTCTTTCTTCGCTTAGTAGCATATACTTAATTTTTAGTATATTCCACAAGTCCTGAACTACAGTTCAGAAGAACATCGAATTTTAAAATTCCAATTTTCTAAAGTCCTTAACAAATTTCGAATTATTTGACAATTGTTGGAATTTAATATTTGCGTTTTACTTGAAACAACTTTCCTAGTGTAGTGGAATTCCAGTAGATGGCATGTATTTCACACGCCGTGGGTGCCCGTATATAAATATACAGATGGATCAGCACATGCGTGAATTACAAATACCTGCCTTTAAAGAAGAATTTCAAATTACAATTCTCGCCAGTTCCGAACCGACGTTAGAGTTGTAGCAACACTGAATTTGAAATCTCACGAAAGCGCTTTGTCTTGGAACAGAAAAAAGTAAAATGCGCAAACTGCTGCAACTGCGCAATAAATGAAAGAACGTCCAGGACATTTGAGATGACAACAGGGATTAAACAAGAAGATAGTAGCCTAAGTCTATTGTTATTCATTACATTAATAACATTAAAAAATATCATAACACATCGTCTTAATTGCAAATACACATGCCAAAATGAAACGGTTTGTAAGAGTATGGCAAGGAGAAATATAAAACATGGAATGATAAATAAAGACGAATAAAACAATAACAATGATAATAAATCATAAACAGAATGAAAAGATGAGGTAGGTAGAAATAGGCGGAAATACAATTGAAAAGAGAATTTGAAAAAATAATTTGTTTGTTGCAATTTTTAAAATTATATCTCTTCCACTATAGAAAATAAAAACACTACTTCTCTTCGGGCATTCCTATCGATCCACAAAATAGCGTCAACTTCGTAGAAAATACCCAGTAGCTGCAGAGTATTTTCTTTTTTATATCTCCGTTTAAAGATTGTGCCGCCTGAACGATTCTCTTCCCTTTGATGCGAGAAAACAATGTTATTGTTATTTGTATTCATAATTCTAAACGAGGGGGACCGATCTCTCTATACGTACATATCGTTGAGTTTGCGAAGCGAGCATCGCGCGTTACACGAAATAGACTTTGCCATTTAATAAATAAATGATGCGTATCTATTTGCTGTCCCCCGTTTCAGTTTTATATGCGGACGAAAAATATGAAAAGTATTTTAATTTTCCGAAAACTTCCCTCTCACAGTATCGCATGAAAGTTAAAATCCAATATACTTTGAAATGGAACATCGTTCTCACGGGATGCAGACATACCTACCTTTTAAAAGTGTTCTTTTAGTTTCTATTACTGCAAGTAATAATATGTTTATTACTGAAACTGAAACACTATATTAAATTATTTATACGTGGTGTATTCAAATAAGAATGAATAAGAAATTGATTACCAAATTTCCAAAGGTAGTCAAGTATAGTTTAAATCATGTCACTCCTTCCTTCAAACTTATGCACTAATAGTATTCATTGAGTTTGTTATCCGTAATATCAATTTCTTTAACTCACATTACATTTTAGGTGGAACTTGATCGTGGACAAGCTACTAGTAAAGTAGGGGAACGAAGAGTAATAAATCTTCTCATTCTGATCGAGAGTTACTTCAACAACGTAGTGCGGTTTAAAATGCAGAACGTTCTGCAACTTGCTACAGCAACGGATCGAAGACGAGGAGCACCACCAAAATTAGTCGCTCCAAAATCACAATAGTATTCACGAGAAGGAGAAAGTTAGATGGTCTTGATCCGCTAAATCTCCAGAGTGAAGAACTGTAACAAAACATCTTGGTGTATTTTTTAACTCTAAGCTTACTTGAAATGATCGTCGAATTAAAATCAGGACGAGAAGAACACTTACGCTGGCTAGAATAATATATTGAAAAACATGGGGATTGATACTCAGAAAGACACTCAAGCGAATATTAATGGTAATATCAATTTATAGGCATATACAATTTATAGGCATTATACCATATGTAGTAATAATGGAGAAGCCAGGTTGAACCACCTTAGATTACAAGAACTACCAAATGACAGAAATGCAGGATTTTGGTATAATAATATTGTCCATGTGGGAAACAATCGTTTGCAAATAAGTTCAGACCACATGACTTCGACCGATCCATTTAGCAGAAGGCTCGAGTAATGAGGTGGAAACACAATGATCATCCTTACACTAGGAAGGTATGCCACCGTCTTTCATGCGGAGGCATACGCAATATTGCATTGTGCAAGAGAAAGTTTCGGAAAATATTCGAGAACTGAAGAATCTGACAGAACACAAAAAAAACTTTACTGCAGGTGTCCATTTGAGAATCAAAGAAAGCAAAAAAAAACAATTAATAAGAAAGGAATCATCGGTTTCATATATAGGCTCTTCTAGGACTGCCTAAAAATAAAACTCAAGCAAATTCAAAGAACACTGGATTAATACAACCAGGCAAACTAATAGAAAGACCTTTATTAACAGATCACCTAAAAAAATACTGCAGCTTAGGTATCCTAACAGGGTATTTTTTTATGAAAAACTAAGTAAGTAATTACAATTTATTGTAAACCCAGTGCTCCACCTAAAGTTCTACACTAGGCACCTACTCCAAATACAATATGGATTCCATAAAAATTGAAATCTTCTACTCTAATTAAATAATTTCCCTATGGTTTTTTTTTTATTAAAATGGAATAAATTGGTCAGTTGTTATTACGTTTGCACCCGTGTAGCGACTTAAGTTATCCAGCATTCGCGGAAAAACAACGGAAATCAAGGAAAACCTTATTCTGAAAACAGAACTTTAGGAGCAGCCTCAGACCATTTTATTGATAACCAGCAAATTATTGTTATCATTCTTCTGGGCTTACAAGAGGCATCCTCCATGTTCTTTCAGTTCCTATGCATCTCCTCGGTCCTTCATAGACGATAAAGGCGACTTCTATATCCATCCTTTCTCAGCTGTTCTAATTTTATTCATTCTTCAGATGCATAAAACGAACTGAAAGCAGATAAAACTATAGCAGAATCTACTGGAATTTTTAGCAATAACTTAAGTTGGTAGGGTTGTTGATAAAAATTTTCTTTTTTTTTCGTCAAGTCAAATTAATTTAATTATATTTCTGTAATATCTTCGAAATCGAAGAGGATCTTCTTTGTGAATTATTGTATTTACTATTGGACTGAAAATATACAAAAAAAAACGTCAAGATTTTTCATCATTAGAAGAAATTCACTGAATCAGCATATCTTTTCTTTTGTGGAATTATACGTGTCTTTGCTGTTTTGAGTATAATGATATATCTTGAATGCATTGAAGGAGATTTTTCCCTGGATTCCTTGATACCGACGTTGTACTTTTGATGTGAATCTTTTCGTAACATGTTTGTTTTGTCACTGCAAGGAAATTCCATTCTGAAATACTTTGGGATTTGAATTACCTGATGTTGGAGGTATTTCTTATTATTGTTATTTAAATTTCTGTGTAAATAACTATTTAGCATTTCATAACATTGGGGTTATCTATATAATTGTAAATGACAATTTAAATTGAAATTGTAATATGTATAAGTTGGTAGGCATTGTTAGTAAAATTCATTCTACGGGATAGCGAGAGATTTCAATGTTGTTTTGATTTAAAATTGGAATTTAATGATCCAAAATATACTGGATAGTAGTTAGGGATGGTACGACCTGCTCCTTATGCCGGAGCTGGTGCACCTGCTCCAACTCCGGCTTTGAACCTGGTGCAAGAAATCAGGTTCACAGGTCTACAGGTCCTCTTCTAAATTCTAGTATGTGATAAAAAAACGTCGTCGGTTCTGTAAAATAATCGTCTAAAAAAAAAAAAAAGGTCGAGCTTTTCTCATTAGAAGGAAGAAAAAGTAAAAAAAAAAGATTCATTACGACCTATATGAACAGGTTGTTAAGGTTTAGAACGAGTACGGAGTCATATACAAGTTATTAATTTAGAAGACACATTACGCGCAGCCACTTCGGCTATCTAGTTACTACTACTAAAATAATATAAATATAACTACTCGTTGCTTAATAAAAGGGAAGGTTACTAATGCCCATGACCTGCAGTGGTAAATTCGAGCATATGTTTAAGTTCTTCGCCATCAAGTCAAGAGGGATTGTATCTTTGAATATCATCTAACATAGAAGGATAGGTACTTGTAAAGAAAAAAATCACACTAACACATATGTAATGTTGGCGTTTCCTGTAGATACATAAAAAGAAGCAAAAATAGTATTTTGACTGAAAGAGGTAATATTTTAAAATGATGGTGGCAGTAGGAACTTTCACAATTTCAATCATAGAACAGGCCTACTTTTTATTTGAACAGAACTTGGGTGAATGAGAGTCATAAAGTGCAAAACAGATTCAAATATTCATAGGCAAGCTTTTATTGAAGGGCTTACAACCGGAATCAAGAAATACCTAATACTACTACACATTGTTCTGATGGTTTTGTGAATCATGGTTCGTTATTGTTTGAAGCCAAAAAAACTTCAGATTATCGTAACGAAATGAATACTACACTTTTCGAAGATTAGTTCACTTACCAGAAGGTGCAGTCATTGTTCACGATAATGCACCTTATCATTATTGGAAAATTGGAAACTCGCCTGCATGATCATGGAAGAATGTAGATATTCAAAACTGGCTAACAAATAAAGCAATACACTATGGTGGGAATATGGTCAAAGACAAACTGCCAAACCTAGTTAATATACATAAAGAAAAATACAAATCGTATGTCATTGACGAATTGGCAAAATCACGGAATAAAACGGTCTTACCATTACTTCCTTACCACTGCAAACTTAACCATATTGAGCTATAAAATAAAACTTTTAAATTGGTGGAAGATAGACAGCCTTTGCTTTGCTTTAAAAAGCGTAACGTCTGTAAAAAATGCATAAGCTATGTTATTAAAGAAAGAAGCCGTACCAAAAATCTAGATGCCGTAATTGGTGATGCCCTGGAACCATTTATCATAGTGATTGGAAAGGATATGACAATGAAGATTTGTGAATGTTCGACATCATCAGGTTAATTTAGAATATATATGAACTTCATTTGATTGTTTAAGATCATTATAATGTTATAACAATTTGTTTGTAAATAAATACGTGCACATACTTTTGAACAGCTTGTAAATTTATAATAAATGTATTGTATTGCAGTTGTAATAAATAAGTGTGATAGGTACATAATTATTATTATTTTGTACGATCCAATGGACTTATTTCGACATATATTATCAATTCTGACAGTTAGACATTTACAAAGAATGAAAATTTTAGTTTAACTAGTATTTATACCGGTATAATTTTTGTTAAGTTTTGCTGATCTAAAACGCATTTTAATTTTGTCGCGTAAATTTTATTGAAGATTTATAGTGTGTAATTTGGGTTTGGGGAATGTTCAGAAATTCGTCTCTCTATTTTTGAAACAAGGTATATCAGCAAATACCTCCAGATTGGTGAAGATGGGATATATGACTCTATAAAACACCGATTTACATGAACTATATTTTATCAAGTTAGATTTTAATTAAACATAATGAATATACCTACAATTTTCAGTAAATAAACATTTCAAAATAAGATATTCTGTACATGCTTTAACTTACATAAGCCTTTCATTGCATATGTACGTGTTGATAGTTAAATGCATATGTAAATACTTTAATGGCTCAGAAATATTCCGGGGTAAGCTGTCGATCCATTAACCCGGTATATAAATAAACGTTCGATTTTAATTTTCTTTAATCAAAAAATGTAAATTTTCAGAACGGTGAATTCTAATCCAATTAAATCCACTGAAGCTCGAAAAAAGAGGAACGAAAGGATAAATGTGACGACCGAACGGCAAAAAATTACACGCTACGCCTTAGAGATGTCGACGACGCCAACGAGGACGGTGGCGGCGCTGTTCTGTTTATTTTACGCAAAAATTAGATTCATTAATGTATCTAACTTCTGACGTGCCACCAATTAAAATATTGATGTAAAATGGCGATGAAGCATAACGGTAGGGGAAAATTTACAAAACACGTAAACATCTACTTAGCCCGGTCCACAAAAATATTCATTTCATTTACTCTGGAAACGTTTTTTTTACCGTTAATTAAATGCTGTTTTTGCATGTCATAATCCGTATCTATTTTAGGACTAGTATATGACTTACAAGTCATGGAAAATTAATAATTTGGATTACATCACCTTTTCTTCAACATTTGCAAAAATATTTCTAAATGTTAATACATGCAATAGTATTAATAAAGTATAGGATTGGAATCAGAATAAAGTGACTATTACCTACGTAAAAACTTATGTTAGATAACAAATAGGGATAGTCATTTACAAACATTAAAGATTCAATAACGGTAATAATGCTTAACACGTCATTGATCGACACGTATGTAGAAAAAAAACAATCTCTATAACTTAAATACATATGTCAATGGCACTTAAAATAAATAATTTAATCTAATCTACTATCGTAAATGGCGTAATAGAAGAAAAGGACACATTCTGAATGGTTAAAAGAGCTAAGATTATTCCAATACTTAAGAAAGAAGATCGGTAGAAGACAGACTTCTACACTTTCAGATTATGTAGGAAAGAATAGAATAATTCACCAAACCCAATATGCCTTCAAAAAAAAAATAGAAACAACTAACTATCGACCTTCTATACAACATGATATTATCGATCATTATAAAAAAAGCGTTTGATACCATATTCAAACCTAATTACCTAATACAAAAAACGCAAGAAAATGGAAATTCGTGGAAACGAGAAAAGCTGATGTAAAGTTCTCTATCTGGCAAAACACAAACAACAGTGGCCATGCGAGCGATGACCGAACTTTTGACTATAGTGGTCTCAAACCCTTGTAGTCGTCATAGAATTTAATGTTGAATCAAAGAATGTATAATGTAAAGGATGTTCCATTTGTACTAACAAAGTTAATGGCAACTTCCGATTAACCGGAAGTGTAAAACACTTGAAAACATTTTGAAAAGAGAATAAATACCAACTATTACAAACTCCAAATTTTTAAACTGAGAGTTTTCGTTAAGCCTAAAAACTTCTAACTAGACACATCCTTGGGAAATTCTATACCAAGAACTCACTTTCGACCTGTCGATTGCCGTAATATGATAAAAGAAGGATGAAAAATATGATTTCTATTAGTTAGCAAAGTCAAGAAATATGCATGCTGTTCTGCTGGACGGCTGTGTGTCAGATATACGCTTCGATTTACTATCTCCAATCCGCATGCTATCGCTGTCTAACGGCAAGCACTCACCGCTATTCTCTACCCTTGTCTAACTACTATAAAATGCTATCACCACATCGATCTTTTCAATCTAAATCAATTCAACGTAGCCTTCATTCCGTTTACTGCGAGGTGAGAGGAACGATTCCCTAGGCATGCGTAAACACGGCCGTAAATTCACTTTCAGTATAGCCGGCGCGGCGTTGGACTCATTTCCTTTATTTCTTAACAAGGCGTTGCTAGATATTAGGTACGGGTACGGCCCTCAAATTTTATAACGGTTAGTAAGTTTTGATCGCGGTCAAGAATGTCAGTGATCGAAATAAGTTTGTGCATTATTGGAATAAAATCCTACACTGCGAAAAATGGGCTAAGTAAAGTGTTTACTTGATAAAAAAATATTTACAATAGATAAAGTTTTACTTGGAACTATTCTCGTTAATTAATACCTGCAACTAAACCCAGTTTCCTGAATGCAAGTTGTTACTGTAAATAGTGCTTTTATTAACGGCTATTACACAGCGTACCTGACAAATTTGTGGTAAGTAAAGTATTACTTATGACTACTGGTACTGTATCTAACTACAGCACATGGTTAGTAGAAGTAACAACAATGCTGATCGCTATTAAACTCATGTATTTTCTTCAATAGGTAACAACTTGCCACAACTATGATTTGAGTTTTGCTGCCACCCCGTGATTGTTTTACTATTCCTGATAGGCTAATGCGTCGGAGTAATAAAATAGTCCCCGAGACTTCTACGCGCGCAAGCGCGCGCTACCGTCAAGAGTTACGGACGTGGGAAAAGGTCGTCGAAAAACAGTGGCCAAGGAGTACGGCCATTGTAGGCCAGTTGGAACGCAAATATATTAAAAATACCGGGTGGGTTAACTCACAGCCCCATCCGTATAAAGAATCCCAGCGAAAGAAGAAGTACCGAGCCTATAAGCAATCGGATGTTTCAAGATTGCAGTTTTAAACCACGTGGTGGGATATTTGAATTTCCCATCATTGTGATGATATCTGCGCCCGCTGGTGAAGCTAAAGTGTGGATGCTGTCGCTAGTGATCCGACAGTCCAAGTGCCATCTGCAGTTAGGGATACCCCGACCACAGTACCCCGACGAAGTAGCCGTTTTCGAAGCGATCACCGGACGTAACCGCCGCCAGGGCAAAGAACCAACAGAAACCGCAAGTTTACCGCCTAGGTATATTATTTCTTTGTTTGTTATTAGTTGTTACTTCAAAGCCATATTTCTCTTTGTCCTTTGTTTAGATTTCAATAACTAAATAACGTTTCAAGGGAGGCCCATTTACTTTATCTTTTATTATTGCTCTTTGTTCATTTTTTTTCATTATTAAGGAATATATTTTATGAGTCATTACGTTGTAAATTGTTTAAAAAAACTGTTGTTAAAGTGAAACCAATATCTTTCATTCATATCAGGTAGTTACTGTGTTTGTCCTATACAAAATAAAACTATTACTAATAATACTGCTTTTTATTTAAATTTATATTAAATATTCACTAAACTTCCTCGTTTCCTGCACTACCTATAAGTTGAACAACAAATTTAAGGTAAGTATATTGTATATTTATAGCAAACCATTACCTTCTATATATCAGGTATTTAGTGAACGTGCATTAATGATACTGTTTCCTTATCACAAGTAATCCAAATAGCTTGCATTAATTGAGGTTAATAATGAAGGTGTGATAGCATTATAGAATAGTTCACTCATAGCAATATATCTACTTGACATGAGCAAATCTTTTACTTACCGCAACTGCATATATTCTTTGGTTTACTACTTCAGTTTAAGTAACTTCATAAGTTACCGGTATGAAGCAGACCGTAACTTAGATTGCTTGTTGTTAGTTGATACTGTTTCCTTATCACAAGTAATCCAAATAGCTTGCATTAATTGAGGTTAATAATGAAGGTGTGATAGGCATTATAGAATAGTTCACTCATAGCAATATATCTACTTGACATGAGCAAATCTTTTACTTACCGCAACTGCATATATTCTTTGGTTTACTACTTCAGTTTAAGTAACTTCATAAGTTACCGGTATGAAGCAGACCGTAACTTAGATTGCTTGTTGTTAGTTGATACTGTTTCCTTATCACAAGTAATCCAAATAGCTTGCATTAATTGAGGTTAATAATGAAGGTGTGATAGGCATTATAGAATAGTTCACTCATAGCAATATATCTACTTGACATAGCAAATCTTTTACTTACCGCAACTGTATATTCTTTGGTTTACTACTTCAGTTAAGTAACTTCATAAGTTACCGGTATGAAGCAGACCGTAACTTAGATTGCTTGTTGTTAGTATCAGTGTTTAGCATCTCTTTTTTACTAGTGCTAAGTAATCTGTGCTTTTGTCCCTATCCAGCTGAACTTTTTACTTACGATAATTGTATTTTTATTTATGAATATTAATTTTTTTCTCAGTGTAGCATGACATCTAAACAAAAGTTTTAAATCTTTTACAGAAGAATAAATATCAATCGTACAAAATTAGTACATCCCAAGAACTTTTACTCGACGATTATTATTGTCGCCTAGAATTTTATGAATTAATGATGAATAAATATCCCGAACATGAATATTTTTTTCAACAATATACTATTTACCGACGAGAAGATAGTATTTACTATTGTCAGATTTTTAAAATCTATGTTTGTTATTTTATTTGATTATTGACTTTTAAAACTGTTTTTCATTCCTTTTATTTCTTTTGATGTTGTTTATGAGTTCTGTCACTGAAATTTATAGTTTACATTATCGGATGCTTCGATATAAAAATAAGCATGAATAGTTTTCTATTCATGCTTATTTTTATAAGCATGAGTAGATTTTAGTCACCGAATAAGTAATGTCTTATTATTTCCCTTTTCACTAATACAAATGTAATGTTGGATTTAATATTACTTTTTTCCAGACTTTCTAAATAAAGCGAGAAAAAGAATATCAGGTTCAATTTCACTCGGCTGAACTATAACAATTCGCCGAACGTTAATAAATCTGCGCTACGGCTTTGTGCCCACAGTTGAAGTCCTTCCCATTTCCAGTCGCCCAAAATGCAATCGGCAGCTCGCAACTTTTCACCCGGTATATTTATCAGATAGCCAAGTAAAGTTATAGTAGTAGCGGGTAATATGACAGTGATTAATAAAACTTGTGAACTGAATATGTACAACATTTCAAATAGCCAAGATATGCAGTGAAGTAGTTCTTTTGACGTTTCAAGAGATTGAGTGTGAATGATTTTAACTTAAATGCTCAACACGAAAACATATTCTCTTGTAAACATGTAACAGGAATGATTTTTTTACGATTAGACAGATCGCATGAAGCGCAGTTTGTGGGAAATGTAGCAAACAGTGGAGGCTGTGCACACTTGGAAAATAGTTAGGTATCCAGTCACCGACAGCGTTATTTTACGGCGTTAATTTGAAAATCTAATTATTAGTCTTCAAAATTATTTATTAATCATAGGATATAATTTATTGCCAAACAAAAATTATGTTAAATAAGGCTCATTCGTTTATTCATCGATATCTAATTAATAACAAAATAAACAGAACAACACTATAAACAATATACCTATCGATGAATAAAAAAATACGCCTTAAACTTAAAACACAGTCACAAAGATTTTTATTTTTAATGCTAAAACATACGGAAAATGTCTATATAAAATCCCTACGAATATTAATTACTAGGTGCAACAATATCCTACAGAATTATATACACATTTTGGAGATATTTCAACATTAAAAACAAAAATCAGCGTCTCCTTCTAAGCAGACATGTTCTTGTTTAGCAATAAATTATCCACTTTTAACTCGAATATTCACGTCGATCCGTCGATGTAACTTTAATAACATAAATGTTATATTGTATTACAACAAAAATCAAAGTTCTTTTTAGCGTTGCCGACGTATTTCAGTAAATTCCAGAAAATTGATGTGGTGTAACCGAATTCCCACGTAGTTGCGCAGCCATTTTGGTCGGCTTAATAGATAAGGACAAGGAGTACAGCTGTTGTATGGACTGCCAACTTAATGCGCTACGTAAACGTTTAAAAAATAAAAATACCAACTTTCCGATTGTAGCGCTCCTCTTGTTTGGAGGTAAAACTGAGGGTTTGCAACTCGACTAAGTTGCTTTATTTTCAATGCAAAATCGAGCTAGTTTACATGGCATGGAAGGCTGGTGCATACATCACGGCGAATGCTACGGCAATGGTTGAAGTTCTTCGTCTAACTTCGTAACATGAGATATATCGCATAATAGCATACGAACAACTTCGATCGTTGTCGCAGCTTCTCCCATCCTCTTTTCCCGAGTGGCGTTGGACGATTGGTGCATCGTCCCGGTAGCAAAAAATGAAGACAATTTAGAAAGTATTGCCTGTATTTTTGAAGATTATTATTGACCCAGATTAGAACACAAAGTAAAGTTATAAAATTTTAAATAAACTTTTGTACAACATAATTTCGAAAACGTGAAATCACCAAGCTAGTTATACAGATGGGAAGAAGGTATTAGTAGAGGTGGTACCCATATAGATAAATTACGTTTATTACAGAAAATACTGTTAGAACATTTGAAAATAGGGTTTGACGATGATCATTTATGATACGGACGTTTGGTGGTGGGCTTTAAAAGCTAAACAAGGAATTTGATACAAAATATTTAAAGCAGGAAATTGGTGAAAGACACTTCGAGAAAATACATAAATAATATTGTGTCTCACAAAATGGCAAAATTTCTTACTCGTTCTATACGTATCAGTACAGTTAGTAAGCACGAATTTTATTAAGAATGTCAAGTCTTACATTACCAATTTCGCCACAAGCAACGTATGCAACGCCGACAGTGGCGCGCCGTCCATAAGCGCAAGGTGTGCAAGAGACACAGGCGCCAGCGCCGGATAGGCGCCGGTACATGAAAGGCGCTAAAAGCTAAAACCAGCCAGCCTCAAATTTTAAATGCTTCTTTAAAAAAATGTTTTCCAAGAGCCGAACTTTGCTATTTTTGTTATTTATCAAGTTGCATTTTTTAAGGTATTGTCCGCGCTTGGAATTCTCGGACTTGAGAGACAATAGACAATATACCTGTGTTTGTATTTCTGTAGAAGCTCTAAACTCTAAAGAATGCACTTGCGGCCATAAATTATTAGTAGAGACGAGACAAATAGTAAAGCACAGGCCCCACTTTCACTATGGAGCGTAAATGTTTATTTTGCAGTAGCACATGATTTCAAATTATAAACATTTCTAAAATGAGGGTCCCAAGTAGCGGTACCTTTAAGGTATTAAATTTTCGAATGATGTCCTTGTTTATTCGAATGCGACTTACGGGATAAAAAAGTGGCGTGGTACACCTTAAAATTAAAATTAATACTGCGAATATGTTTATTATATGTTTATAGTTTTATTTTATTTAAAAAGAACTTACTAACATTATCTAAGATTGAATTTTTAACTATTACAAAATCATAAAAACCATCAATAACTAAGGCAAATTGTAATTAATGCGCCCGCTACTGAAAATGAGGTCATCAGAGGGGATTATTTTCGAGGTCAACTATTTGTCTCGTCTCTAATCATTAGCAGTAAGCCTCGTGCCCTCGTGGTCTAACAAATCCTTTAGCCTAATAATGGGTACTTAAATATTAATCCGACATCGACTTCCGGCTTTATAAACACTGGAAATGGGTAAAACCTTTCTTTTCCTTTTATTTAAATAATCCTAAAATTTTCATATCTTAAGCATAGTATATACCCTATCTAGTAGTTTCACATCGCCGGTAACATGGGTTTCAAACATGGCGCCCCCAGGAAATTCGCGGTGTCGCATATGTGGGTAAAATTGTAACTAAAACTATTTGAATTTGTTTACAAGCAAAAATCTAACCTACAAAGCCGTTCCATTCTGTCATTTTATTATAGAAGTAACAGATGTTGTGGGATTTTCTGTCAATTGTCAGTCTGTTTGAGTATATAGGTTATTTTCGTACCCACTTTGCAATTATTAGTTGGAAATATAGCCGCCAAACGCCATCGCGAATTTCCTTAAATTGATAGACATAACATCAAAGGCGCCGACACTTAGTGAAACTACTGAGTAAGGTTTATACTGTGTCTTAAGTACCTATGCAGTTAGTCTGTTCTGTTTTTTCTTTTTGCAATGTGATTAGTGAAGTGTAATTTTAGATTGGGGGGAGGAGGGAGGGGGTGCAAATGAAATCCTAGAAAAAGGCGCTTTAATCAAAATTGCACACAGCACGGAGAGAAAACACATTGTAAGATTACATAACTTATCGTTGGCAATTTTTTGCCAACGTTAGGTTATGTAATTTTACAAACCTATCTGTAAATTTACAGAACACGATATATTATGTACTTTTCCATATTTGTTATGTAATAAACTACATACTTAGTTATGTAATATTACAACTATAAGTTATTTACTTCTCCAATGTATTTTTAAATAAAGTATTCTTTAGATTTACATAAAATATGTATTAATACTGATTATTCTTACCTTGTAATTTTCCAATAAAAATTTACAGTAATACTGTGGTACCTATATTTTCCATTGGAATTTTTATTGAATGCAATACCGTCTTATTTCCATACACAGCCGGCCAAAGCCAAAAATAATGAATATTGCAAGAAATACATTTAAACCGGATTAAATAATAGGCCCATTCCTCAGACAGTTTCACTGCTTACTCCAATATATAAAATACGTTTCCTCGGATATTTGTTACATGCTTGTCAATTCTATCCGTTTTCAGGAAAATCAAGCAATATACAAATTGTTCAAAGAAAAAACTGGAAGTAGGCCCACATATGAACCTGTAGTTCACTTAAAACATAGCTGTAGGCGTGCATTTTCCAAGCTATAATATATTTTGTATAGCAGTAACATTGTTTATTCTATACTTTAGATAGAAATAGATTAGAAATATTTTCTAATGCTTCTATAAATAAAGGATATCAATATATTGAGAATGGTATTTAATATTTAGGATGTCCACGTGAAAACAGAAAGTGAATTTGTCATATTTATTACTTAAGGTATGTTACTAACAAACACAAACAACAACACTTAAACAAACTTAAACAAAGCATTCAACATATATATGCAAACATATTACATCTAAGAATAATAAATATAGTAAAGTTTAGAAAAGTTGTACAATTTTTCCATAAAACTTCAATGCTTAATACTTATTTTTGCGTACGTGGTGTTATAATTAAATTAATTTAAATTTAAATAAAAAAGAGAATTCTTTTTTGTAGCAAGTACTTCCTAATTTTTATTAATTTAACTACATCTAGCCTGGCCTATCTCGGATTTTCCACCTTCATTAGACATAAAACCTAAGAAATATAACCTGGCTGTTGCATCGCGGGCGAACCCTTTCCAATGCCTCTCACACAGTTTTCATGTTTAATTTTGACTATTACATTTCTTAAGTTTTATGCCTGATGAAGGTTGAAAGACCGAAAATATGTGTAGCACAATCAATAAAAATTAGAAGATACTAAAAAAAAACATTCCTGTTATCTGTTCTTTTTTGCCACATCTCTCCTTAAAGAAAATGTAACACAACTTCTGTTGAAACTGTGTACGTGGATTGGAAGGATTAAACATTGAAGCATATGAACATGTATATCTATAAGTATAGTATATAAGTTTTTAAAAGTTAGTATATAATTTTTGATAAAACTTTAAACAGTAAAATCTTTAAATTTATTTAAGAAATTGAATATTTTTTTTTTAGTTCCTGAAATTTTTTTAGTTTTTGAGCCAGAATCCGGATGAATTTTACAAAAAAATCTTTGTAAAAATTCTAAAGTAATTTCAAATTGCGTTGGATATTTTAAATTAAAGATGAAATAAAGGCTAAATGCCACTTTCAGGCCTTGTAAAAAGGTCGAGTATCCCTCTTCGTCCACATTTTCGCTTTCTATGAATGTACCATATCGGCCTGATCCTAAAATAAAAAATTATATAATGTAGACAAATTTATTTAAATATAAACGAGAAATCACTTCCTATATTGGAATAGTTAGGCGCTCTAAAAGTGCTTCAACAACTCAAATACTAACAAGGGCAACTAGCTACTTCTAGGAGAGAAATTATTTAAGTTAATTAGTAGTCGAACACGTCCTATGCGTGCTATAGATAGAAACACTGTGATTGTAATGAAAAGTGAAAAAGGACTATATAGTCGAAATTCAGGATGTTCTACTTATATATGGGCATTAACTCCACTTAATTAAAAGTATCTTTTGGTTGTATTCCTGATAGGAATGTCGCCTTGTGACATGAGCGCGTAAAGTATTTATATTTTTGAACAATGACTTACATTTGCACTCTCTATATAACGGACATTTCAAAATTTCTCCATTTGTCACATGTATATACGCATGTTGAAACATATTGCTTTTATTAGAACTTTTAAAATTACAATCAGCGATAGTACAACAAACAGATATCTTACATTTATCTATGACAATTTTTTTTTCAACATGATATCTATAGACATGGGCGTTAAAAGCATTGTACGTTTTGAACACCATCTTGCAACTACCTACAACGCATTTGAAACGAACATTTTGCCAATGCCGATGAACATACTGGTGTGCATTATATTTTGCAATACTTGCACAATGATAATTGCATATAGTGCACCTCATTTTATATAAGCTACCTACATATACAATAACATAATATGTACTCACCAAATTCAAAATAGTTTCACTAAAGAGGAAGAACTGAAATATCGAAACCGGTCGGCGTCGTGTCGTACAGGTTAATATTGGCGTGATGTGACCGCGTGATGCGTGATTTTGGATACTGGTTATTACTAGATTTAGACACATAGGCGCACGCGTGAGTTTGTCACAACTTTGTATCATCGCAGAAACGCCAATCATTAAATAAATTCCCCAGAACAAATCCTGAAAGCGTTAACAGCATTTTCATTTTCGAAAATGTTATTTTCCTACATAATATTAATTAGAAATGAAGATATATTATAAATATTAAAACAAAACAATCTAGAACCCCATCTTGAACATAATGCGTCAGAAATGTTAACTAAACTGTCACTATGCAATTCTAACCAAACATAGGTGTGTTCATTTTCTGTACTGAACATATTACGCAATTAGTTAGAAGCAATAGATGTACAGCATGTTCAACTTACTACAATGTAAACAAACTTACCTTTTATTTATAATCTGGTCGTCAAAAAATATTGCACAAACAACGGTGCCCGTACAAATTTCACGCATTCGCGCAAATGAAGAGACTCGCTTCTGTTTCAAACAAGCACTCATGCGAAAAAATTCACTTCCCGCTTCCCGCACTTGTTTTGAAAATAGCAATGTATTAGTGAGTAATAAAATATTCGTAATATCTGGCTACACTTCGGCCAGGTGAAGTTTTTTTTAGGTACCCGTCGTATACATAAACTAGGTTAGGCACTACATAATTAATTAGGTATAATTCGTGTACGACGGTATTTCTACTATGTAATATTAGTTTACATTGAAAAGATCTGTGATTTTAAATAGTAAAAATAATTTCCATAATATATTACGTAAAGAGGATGATACAGAATAGGTTATGTAAATTATACAGCATTTATTATGTAAAAATACCCCCATTTTTCTCAGTGAGGCGCCGAGCAAACTCGGCGCGCCACTGAACGCCGATGAGAGAGAATTTAACCTGGAAATACACTTCAGTCGTAGTTTAGCAAAAAAGAGCCAGAAAACCGTAGGCGTTGTGCAACCTTCGCACTCTACAACAAAGTTATAAAACTTTACCAACCATTTCTACAGACAGACGTTTAATTTTTGCAATAGTCTTGGTGTTGAAATAATTCTACAAATACGTATGAAGTTCGCGTTGCGCAATTGTTCTTTAAACCCGTAAATGTGTATATTTCCTCGGCGACGCGACGTCCGGCAATCTCACTTCAAATCATTTTAAAAATTGGCGAACATTTTTTTCTATTTTCCTGAGTAAAGCTAAGTGGTTTATATTCTTATATGAGAACTTATTTTATTTTTATGCATACTACCCAACAGGTTTCATATCCTTCCCGGTTTATGTATGTTAGGTAAACAATATATTATAGGTGGCGCTGGGTTTCATACCGTTAGCCTATATTTTACGTAACTATTATTAGCAATTTTACGTTCTCATTATATTTATTAGGTATTTAGGTATATACAGACCACTTAGACCCGAAAAAATCCTCAATTTAGGCGAAATTAAATTAAAAACTTTGTACTTTATCCAAAAGAATAACAGTTATAAATATGGATAAGTATAAAGAAAAGAATCAAAACACGATTAGGTATAAAGAGGTTCCTTCGTAATTTACTTCTCTTTTTATTTTCTCTTTCTCGCTAATATTAGAACTGTGTTTACAAAAGATTCATCAATTTTGGCGCCCTGAATCGTATCAAAACATATTTCGAAGTATAAGAATAAATCACGAGTAGAATCCATTACCCGGACTTGAATTAACGTCATCTTCAAAAGAATTAAACGAATGGAATTAATTATAAGATTGATGGATTTCCGTGGAATATCTCCGCCGCCGCGATGCTTCTTAAGCGAGGGTGCTTGATTTCCTTATTCGCGGTTTAAAATTTCAATCTTCCTTCTTTATATCTCTACTTTAAAATACAGACAAGTGACACTGTTTTTGTATCGTTTATATTTCAGATGGTCCAGAGTATTAATTCATTAATGTTTACAAAACGTACACACTATATTTAAACTTTCGGGCAACAGTATACGTGTTCTTATTGATTTATTTCTATGCAATATTTTTGGTCATTGTCCATACTAAGCGTATTCACAGTAAGCAACGGGTAGAGAAGTTACTTGCGTACCCACATTCACAAAATTTAAAGAAAACAACTGGAGTTCCAGTTGCCCCCTGAAGAGTTCTAGAGTTCGTATTCGGTTTCATAAATACACACACACAAATCTGGAGTTAATTCTAACACCTTTTCAACTCTTTTCTGGTGTTCCTTGAGTCCATCCGTTTCAGGTGTTAAAATAAATGGAGTTAGCAACTTGAAAATCAGAGAGTGTCAGCTTTATACATATTTGAAAGTGACGTGTTTCCTTTTAGAAGAAAATTAACGAATACGAAGTTTAATCTTCAGGGATTTGGTGTTAGAATGAGAAATTTTATATTTAATACGTGTAACTAACGCATCCATGATGACTGTAGTATGCAAGTTGCAATATTGCGCATCAATCTCATCACCCCCACTACAATTTGCCGGTATTAATAAGTGTAATCTAACACTTTTAGGAGACTTTTTTCACTTTATGGATTAAAATGGGTGTTAGCTTTCTCCAATGTAGATAAAATATTTTATTATACAGTGTAACTCATCAACACTATGCTGCTCTTTTATTTAATTTCGGAGGATTTCTTTACTTTGCGGTGTAACAAATGTGTTGGTTTTATCCTTATTGGTTAAAATTATTTTCCGTTTCGTTTTACTCCTATGTTAATATATAATTTAATTAAAAAAAGTAAATAGTTACACCAAATTTGATTAAAATGACACTTTTTGGTATAATACCTTTTTCAAATATACCAACACGGACAACATCGTTCCCGCAAATGTTTTATGTGTGTAGTTTTGATATTTTAAGCAGTCAAAAAGCTATTTTAAAATATTAGAGCTAACTTCACACAACCTACTATTTGCATGAGGCAAAACTCTTCAATTTTCGTTTCGATTGCTACGAGTCAAAAGAATAATTTATAAAATTGTCGGAGAGCTATCGGAACTCTAAGAAAAATGAACGATTAAAAAATTAAATGGTAAAGTCCACACTGAAAAACCGATATATTTAAACCAACCAAATATATTTTCTTGAGCATATATTCTTTGGAACAAGCATATCCTTTGTTGTTTCAAATATATGCAAGAAATGTACGCTACTGACAGAAACAAAATATTTGGTTAGAAAGTTTAATATATTCAAACAAATTATTTAGTTCAGTATGGTCTTAACACAATAATATTTAATTAGTTATTGTAAAAATATTGGGTTGGTTCAATTACTTTCATATTGTTGAGACAACATCGGTACTTTGTTAACTCAAAACAAATTTGCAAAGATTGCAAGCTTTTTACAGAAGGAAATTAACAAATTAATGTATTCCTGTTAATAACTAATAATTAAGGGGATTTTTTTCCAAGAAAAATTTTCTCTTCACGCAGGATTCAAACCTACGTACTCTGGCTTCCCGGACGAACGCTCTACCAATTAAGTTGGAGAGGTGCATATAAATTCGAGCGATAAATCGATAATATTTAAGAAGGACGTCGTGTCGGTCTACCGAAATCTTAGACATACTTTAAAATTTGCTGTTTCTGAAGCAGAGAAGCTAATGTTAAGACGGGCATCGGCTTGTCAAGATAGCAGTACTTAATAATTATGTCAACCAACTGCCAACATCCCTCGAGATTTACGTATTGTCGTTAATGAAATAAACAAACAAACCCTCAAACTAATAAAATCTCGTTTATTTTAAAGATACTGCGAAAATTAAGAAAATAATTGGTATAAAAAGCGGTCATATTATTTTGTTGGTTCTAGTTTATTCTATATAGGTTCTCTGATCTAAATATTATTTATGGCGAAATTTTCTACGTTTAGCTACGTTCAATAGATAGTTACGTTCCATAGATATAGATGATACAGCCATTGTTGTAAAGATGGCGCCTTTCCTATATCACTCAAACACGGTTATAAAAAGTTGATTTGGTGCATTTACCGGAAAAAAAACATTAAGTACATACTGGCAAAGGAGAATTTGCAAACGTACGCAAAATTCTACTACAAAATTCACTATTGCATTTGCGGCAAGCAATATGCAATTTCTGCTCTTTTTATAGGTTATGTCAGTATTGTAGTAACACTTTATTGACTAGTGAAATTTTGTGGTAAGATTTCATATTAAATTTGGTTAAGGAAGAAAAGATCTGCCGCAACAGATAAGGTAAGTAATTCTGACAAAATTATTGTTTAAAATAAAAAAGGAACACAGTAACCTCATTAAATATTTGGTAAAGTGAAGCAGGCTATATATTTTACTTAAAACAAAGATATTGTTACTATAAAAAAAATATATATTTCAAACAAACAAATAAATCTACTGAATTGTTTCAACAAAATGTTGTTTTGTTCTTCTGTGTGTTATTTCTGTTTGCGTCAATAAAATTTATTGTTTGAAGTAAATATTCCATTTGATGAATTTTACAAAATTTTATTTGAACTAAACTTATATATCTACTTTTTATTTGAGCAAAATATGTTATTTGTTAATTCTATTACAGATATTGTTAAAATAAACAAATTTTATTAACAAAATTATTTGCTTCGCCCAACAATATATTTGTTTGTCCATATTTAAACAAAGATTTTATTCTAAAGAACTAAACTTTGGTTGAGTCAACCAAATGGGTTTTTCAGTGTATACACTTCTAGTGTATCATTATTAATTTAGTGTCACTTTTCCTACACTGAAAAAGATTTTTGTTTTCGTTTTCCCATTAACATTAAATTATTTTTTAAATAGTAGCAAAAATAATATTTGTTAGATCCTAAAAAAAAAAATTAAAACAAATAGCGATTTAGGTAAGAAATTTCTTCCTTATGAAAAAACTTGAACAAATTCGATATTAATTGCCGGTTGATTCGCAAAAATCAAGGATACGTATGCAATGGGAAACTGTTTTGATAGCGGTTCCTAAGAAATATTTATCTGGCAAGTAATAAATATTTGATTGTTACGTCTGCCATCATATAGAAAACTTATATCGAGTATGGAAAGCTGGTGTAGTGAAATAGGAGAACCGCCATCTTCACAGCAATTCCCGTACTCGTAGAATATGTTTAACGTGTTTGCTACTACAGGCCAGAAAACTAATCATCTTATAACACAAATGAAATATTGTACGTAGACTTGAGGAAAATAATAACCGAACGATTCAAGCCTGAGCAAGCAAGAGAGAAAATATCGGCTCCTTATAATAGAAGGGACCCGATATCTTCGGTCTCACTCGCTTCCGCTCGCATCGTTCGGATCGTTATTCAAGTAGTAGAAGTAATTCAAAATAAAATTTTACCAACTTTAAATATAACAGGACATTGTTAATATATTTTTTAGTTTATTATTTATCGGTTACCATTCCAACCTTCCTCCCCCCAATCCCGCCATGAAGTTGGGTTATGCTCAGGTGTAGCTTGTGCTTAACTGCAATACATACAATAACAGTTTACTCGTTTTAGTGTACTTTTTCAACACATGCCCTGGTAAAGTATTTACCAATTTCTAGTATTTAGGGTAGTGCAAATTTAGCACTACAAAATTTTTATAATAAAAATTACAGACAATTTCCGAATTTGCAAAATATTGTAAAGCATTATTCCAAAAAATACGCAACTTTTTCTGTGAACTAAATTAATCAACGAGAAAACTAGCAAAAGATTTTGTGTGTTCTAAGTTCTAATTGCACTGAAGTTAATACTGTAATTGTAATCGAAGTTGAAATAATAAACACCATCCTTGAATGTTCTTAAGCGGTTGAGAGAGTGTTTTAAAATTTTCCTTAAGCAAGGAGACTTGAGAAGGGCAGATTCGACTCGAACCGTAAGAAGAGAAACTAAAAACTCCTCTTTGTAATTTTAATTTATCGGCCCCTTTTGCGCAGTGTTAATGAGTTTTCTACCTAAGAAGAGATTCTTATTACATTTTAATTGAGGTGATGTGTACAGTATTGATGCTTACAATAGCTGAGGCCCTTTGTGCCAGCCATTGTGCTCCAAGTTTTAATAGATACCCACTTCTTTTTAGGATTCATTATCAGTCAGCCGCAGAGCAACGACAGCGGCTCCGGGGCCGCGCACGTTAATCAACCAAATTTAGATATTATATTTTCCGTTCGTATTTTCAAAAGTCTGCCGGCAGTACGGCACAGAGAAGAACTGTTCTATTCCTGAAACAAATAATCTTTAATCTGGATTTAATTATCTTTCGGCGACACTCTCGGGTTACCCACGAAAATAATGGTCTTTAATTATATCTTGGAGATATTCAAGTAAGAAATTTAAATTTATTAGAAATAGAATTATATTACATTATGCGCAAGCTATTAAGAAAATTGTAATAACATTGTGTATTTGTGATTTCACCATTGCAGACATTGTACGTAATACAGGTCTTAGCATATTTTTTTTATATTTGTCAATAAATATTAGAGATGCATCAATAAAATTTATAAATAAATAAGAAGTTAAAAACTGCAAAGACAAAATTGTCTACATTTTATCAATATTATCAACATGACAAAATAGATATAAAATGTTCGAAGTGAAAAACGGATTAGAAATAGCATTCCTCTATCGTGTAGGATTATCTATATACTAAGATTTTCTTTAAATAAGTCATAAAGCTGGTAGGTTGCAGTAGCTTTATATGTAGAGTGGTCAAATGTGTCTGCTTACACGGATCGCACTTGCCCCGCGCTATGCAGAACATTTAGCCATAGTATATCTTCAAGGCAGTAAAATTAGCTCCACCGATTCGTGTATCTAGTATCTAGCATGATATAAGTGTATTAGGTGATCACACGCGGGAGCACACACATGATGCGAGCATCCAATAGAACAAATGAATATACTGGAAGTATCCGTAAAGTAGATGAAGTTTAAGAAAAACTTTATACATTTAGATAGTTAACGTCCATTAAATACTCAGAGTTTATTTCCAAATTTAAATGTATGAATTACTTTCACACGTGTTGTTATTCTAAAAAAAAACTTTTTATCATAGCTATATAGACGTTTTCAAATGTTTCGATTTTATGTTGTGAGGAAAGTTTACATCTTTTGCAATTAAAGAAAGAACAGTTATTTAATCAAAGGTAATCAAAAATTATAAAAATGGTGATTTTTCCATGCTTTCACCGCATAAGCAGGCATTTTATACAATTTGGCGACCTATGAATAAAATTTGTACAAATATGTATAACGTAACCTCTCACCTCAAAACGTAATATTTGAACGTAAATTCAAAATAAAATAAAACTTAATTCAGAAACCATATTTAAAATAAAAATCGTCAACAATAAAAATAAAAACAAAATAATGAAAAATAAAGGTTTATAATATTACACACTTAATCAAACTTACACTATAAACCCTTCAAAAAATATAAAATGATTGTCTGATGACGCGCGATGGTGATGCGCAGAAGAGTCTTATTTTCGTACCTCTTGTGAGCATACCTAATGTCTGTAGTCTTGATGCCAGATAGTACAATTCTCCGTTAATGTTTTACGTATTGTAAATGTAATACAATGTCGGGCGTGGAAAATCGCAGAAAACGACCATTGTTTCAAAATGTGGAAAAGTATATCGGTGAATTCCAGGATTAACATTATGCTGGTGCCAAAATAGTTTGTACAGTGTGCGATAAACAGTTATTGCGCTGGCACAAATCGGACTACACATTGGTGGTGGTGCATCTGATCCGTTATCTACCTATAAAGATTATTTTAATTATGCGTGTGTTACATGCGTAGATGTTGAACGGTTTTTTTCAAAATATAAGCATGTTTTATCATCGCGACGAAAACAGTTTAGTGAGAAAAATCTTAAAACACGTAATGCTTCAAACTTTTCAGCAATCCTAAACCGTTTCTGCTGCTTAAATAAGGTAAGGGGCTTATATATAATATTTATAGTTAAATAAATAAATAATTTTGCTCTTTCCCCACACTGTACTCTACACTTGTGTTAAACGCTAATGTCACATACATGAAACTTAGTACTGACCTGGCGCGCAGACGAAAGTTGTCCATTCTATTTATATCCTGTGGAATGCGGTTAAAGAGTTTCGAACTCCAGTTGTCGATCGATTTTTGGAAACATGCCAATCTCTGTATGATACTATCATGTTGTCTTTTTGACGACTGTTGTATTCGTGGTGTTCATCACTAGGGTGAAATATTTGTTTATATACTGCACATAGGTGAAGACCGCCAAAATGTACACTGCCCGGCAAAATTATGTCATAGTTTATTGCGCAATGACTATCAAAACTGCTCATTATTTGAGCTAGCGCGCGTTCGGCTGCAATTATCTGATGTAGGTAAGAGGTTTATTGGGGTACCTACGTGTAAAACACTTGGCAATTATAAAAATCCAATATTTCGGTGTGGACGACGACATTAGTTTTGTCGGTACATCGATGTATGCATGTAAATGAAAGCTAATAAGTAGTACACTATGACCTAAAAAATCTATTCCTGTTGTATAACAGTCACCTAATCCTATTCTAAGCTAGGTAAATCTCCCTCTTCGGTTTCACATGCTACCAGGAGTAACATCCTCAAATTGCACAGTGCTGCGCAATTCGGCTTCCTTTGCTAATCCCAGCTACTCAGATATTCTTTCAGTTTGTTATGGCGCGAAAGAATCCCTGTTAATATACGAATACTGTTCTTACTTAGATTGATGGTTATAGGTTCCGAAAACAGTTTTAGCTTGCCTCACTCCCGGGAGATTCTCCGAATACTTAGAATTCCTCTGCTTTATCTCACTATTTAATTTTTTCAGTATTGTAGTGGTACTTATCCCACAAAAGGGTTCAGGCCCTAAAAATAGTATTCTAGTCCCTTTTTTGCAAGCTTCCATTCCCGTGTGTCCCGGAGCCCACAGAAGGTTACCTTATTCCTTTTGCCTAGCTTGTTTAATTTCCCTAGACATTCCCAGATCATCTTGGAGCTGATTACTCTCATCGGTCTCATCGTCTCTCTAATATCAGACAGAGTCTTTCGGGCATTTTTATCATATTGAATACCTGATTATACCTGAAGGGCACTGGGGTATTTTCTCAAGTTCCAAAATACTTGGTTCTAAGCCGATAGTATATTATATATCCAATTCCGTTTCCCATATTGGAGCCATCCGTATACTATTTGATGGCATTTATTTCTATTAATTTTCAAAGATTGTATTTTGATCCCGTTCGCTGTTGTTGCCACGCAATATGGTAAAATCCTTCACAAAGCTGATTTTTTTTGACATGTCATTCCAGGTGATGCTCCAGGTTTGATCACCGTCAGGGGATTGAGGCCTAGGCTTACACATTCGTTTCTTGATCACTGAATGTAAGAATTTATAATGTGAATGATTGAAAGTTATTCGATTAGCTATAAACTCACCAATTTTAATTTTGGCATCAATCTCTAAAGCAGCGAAGAAGAAATAGATCGATGAAACAAGTTGCAGGTAGATAGACTGCATGCTTAAAGGGAGATCAGTTTACACAACCATTATAGGAGGGACACTGATGACTTGGGTCGAAAGAGATGTAGGGTAGAGTTTTGTCTACTTTGCCGCGAAATCTGATCGTCGACTAGCTACTAGTGAAGCTGGGCAACGAACGATATAAAATTTTAGGGGTTGCAGATGATCTTGTCATTCTGACCCAGGTTAAATTCAACAGCGTAGTATGGGACAAAATGCAGAACGCTCTACAAGCATGGAGCTATGAGGAGGCTTAATATCGGTCTCTCCAAAACGACCACAACAGCCTTCACGAAAGGGGAAAATTTAGATGATCTCCACAGTGACGAAATAAAGCTGTCAGAGGAACTGAAATAGCTTGGGTGTCATCTTAGACTCGGAATCGACAGCTTCAAAAGATTAAAACCGGGGCGGACACAACACTCATGTTGGGCCGGAAAAGCTCATTGAAAAACATGGGGATTAAAACTTATTATGTTGTACTTGACAGATATAGCAGTGGTCAGACCCTTGATTACTTATGCATCTCTGCTATGGTGAATAAAGCAAACTGCTATAACTAAACTTAGCAAGAAACATAGTGTGCCTGTTATTCCTAAACATGTGTGTTTAGGAATGACAGACGCAATGAGAACTACTCCTACAGCAGCAATAGAATGTCTCCTAGACATTACTCCTATCCATTTGGTGATAATGGGCGAGGTAAAAATAGAGCATCTCAGATTGCAAAAACTACCAAGTGGTAGATATGCAGGATTGGGACACAATAATATTGTCCATCATGTGAAAAGCAACCTTTTGGGAATGAAATCAGACCACATGACTTCGATATATCTTTTTAACAGAAATTTCGAGATGGAAATAACGGATGGGATAAGCTAGAATCAACAAACTATACAGTCAGGTTCGAAGAATTGATCTGGCCTACAGATGGGCCAAAAACCGAAAACGGGGCTGCAGGTGGAATCTACAGCCGGGTGAGAAATACAATGATCACCATTTCACTAGGAATATATGTCACGGTCTTTTAAGCAGAGGCGTACGAAATATTGCTTTATGCAACTGAAATCAATTAGAGAACTTATGAAAATAGCTATATTGCGACAGATAGTCAGGCGATACTGAGGACACTAATGAATCCCAAGATATAATCAAGGCTGGTTTGGAAACATATTCGAAAACTGAATGACCTGACAGACCACAATAAATTCCGCAACCCAAAGTGCGGAAAAAGCCGATGAGTTATCAAAGAAGGAATCATCTGCTTCATATATAGGCCCAGAACCTGTTCTGGGAGTGTATAAAAACAGCACGAGGAGAAGGTAAGAAGCTGAGTCATAGAGAAAAACAAAGAGCACTGGAATAATACAACCAGGCATATTCATAGTAACACTTTTATTAATGGACCATCAAAAAAGAAGGCTGAGGAAGTACTGCAGCTTAGTAGGAATCGCAACAGGCCTCCTAGAAGGACATCTACACTGAAATGACACCTACAGAAAATTGGAATCAACGCTGGAGATACCAAGAACAGGCTGCGTAATGAGAGGACGGAGAATGCTTACCACATGTGTGTGAATGCGAAGCTTTGGACGCAAGAAGACAGGGCAAGCTAAAAATCAACCCAGGCAAATACTTCGATCAACCAGCCAGAGACCTGTACAGATTAGCACAGGGTATTAGGATGCTGGAGTAACTGGTATTAATGGGTGAATACAAAAAGCCAAGAGACTGCAGTGTTTCCGGAAACTCCATGTCAGACGGGTTCCACATAAAAAAAATGTGAATGTTAGGAGATTATTCGATTAGCCATTAACTCATGAAAAAAAATATTGAGTTCACTAGCAGTCAGAGACCAGGCAATAACTAATCTAGCATTTCTGAAATTAGTTTCATTATTTATAGTTGTCCAAATTATAATTATTGTTATGCATTCCCTGGTCATAATATTAGACCCACCTTTCAAATTTGATTTATTTATAACTTCGGCGAATATGGTTTGGTAACGTTCGGCAAAAGTGTACAGGAATAAGTGGAGAAGAAGCATTTGTTTAGTGTAGTGTTTATTACCAGCTCACGAGTCTTGGGACAGCATTATAATGGATGGTGTTAGAAAAGTTCGATCAGTGTTATTGCGGTAATATTGTAAATATTCCGAGATGTAATAATCTATTATTTCTGTGAAATTTTGAGAAACTATCGCTGTGATTGGCTTTTTGCTTACTGACATTCCTGAAACATAAATATTCTCAATGTTGGTAAAATCAAAAACTCAAGTGAAACAAAAATTGTTTTGGCTCTATTCGATACAAGAAATTATTCACAACGTAAAATTACAAGAAAAGCCGACAAACGAGACAACGTGTTGGTTGTTTAATGAAAGAAACCAATACTGGCCGATCATTTTATGACAGGAAAAGAATTGCATTAGAGACGATCGTCTTGTCTTTAATTTGGCGACTGAAAACCGTGCCCTATCAAATAGAGGCATTACCCAACCGCTGATCAAAAGAGGAATCGAAATATCGGAGCATGCCTTAGAAACAGACATATGATATCAATAATATTAACTAAAACACTTGTTTAAACCCTCTTTAACACTTCCTTTTCTAAATAAATTAGATCCTTAATTAATGCTCATTACATAAAAATAACATGAGCCACTTATTGTTAGTAGCATGTTGTATTCCAAATGTTTAGTTTTCAAATATGAGCACTAAAACTTATTTTAATTTATTATTGATGTACGCATTGCGGAAAAAGATCATTATGTTATCGGCAATAAAACAATAAATTTTGGGCCTCAGTTTCGGATCAATTCGGTTTTATTGGCTTTCATTTGTTTAATTCCATAACTAATAGGTATAAATTGTCACGGGCGCGGCACCCCCTTTCGCCTAATCCGGCCAACCACGTCACGCGTCGTATCAATCAAAGTAACCAATAATTAATATTGATCAGCGATGCGATGAACGAAATATTAGCAGGTTTGGAAACAGTTACGGCAAATGGTGTTGACGGTGTAAAAAGAAGGATTTTATATACTCAAATTAAGGTATAATTTAAGTAAAATATCAAACTTTTATTTTACTTTTTTTTGCGAAATTAAGATCTTCTTTTTCAACACTGGAAATCTCATTGAGTAGTATTGCATCTTTTTTGTTAAATCTGACTCTAGTATGGTGTGACTCTACATCTTTATGGATATGCACATTACAAAATTTATTGAAATTAACAGAAGAAATATATCTTATTTCTCAATTTTAGAGTGACTTAAATACTCGGAGTGGTCTCCAGCGTAATGCGATATGTCCAGCGATGTAAGCGTTCCATCGCGGCGAAAGTGTTGCTATTAACTCCGTTTTTTTTTGTGCATTGAACCACCTAATTATTAGACGTAATATTACATTAACAATAGCAGCTGGCTTTACCATATCCTTTTGCGCGCGACGTATTGTAACCAAATTAACACTTTAAAAAGCCTGACAACAAAATCCCACCGGCAAAATTATCAGAAAATGTTTTTTTTCTTTCTAAAACTACAGTAGCACCACTAACTTTCACGTTTCGTCCTCAATTGTTTGGAACATCTTCAGGACTACTAACATGGTTGCTACTGACCTGAAGGCAATCATATTACCAGATAGTAGCTTGTTTATAGAAAAGTATTATTTTGGTCACCTTAATGAAATCAATAGATTACTCAAAGATTATATTGGGTTTTCCTTTCCGTTTTGCAAATCACTGGAAATAATGCTACCACTTAGGTGCTTCTAAAGTAAAAAATCATTTCTTTTCTTAATTAAACAGAACTTCTGAGAATTATTATTCGAACTAATCTTTTTTTCGATTATGAAGATTTATACTGCTTTATTACTGTAAGATAGAAGTATGACAAAGAGTTTCTAACAATAATTATGAAGGAGGTAGTGTAACTGCTTCCAGTAATCCACCCAAGAAAGCAACAATTTCCTTAGTGATATTGACAAAACAGTATTGACAAATTGACAGCGAGAAAAGAAGTTAATATGCAAGTGTTATTAATTTATTTGATAAATATGAGTATATATTTTTGGATATATTTAACAATATCCCCAGTATAATTACATCAAGGATAACAATAATTTGCCAGCTATCAGTAACAAGGTCTAGGATATCTTCCCAAATCCTCCCAGAATAAGGTTTCTGCTTTGATTTCCCTTACTCCTTGGCCATTGATTTTATATAAATATATTATATATAATATACTGGGAACGAATGCTGGGAGATAACAAAAGTCGTTCTATGGGTGCATATGTTTGAAATGTTAAATATCTATTTATATAAAAATAAACAGTGCTTTGATCAGATACCTCGAATATGAATTTGCACACACATCAGAGTACTTCAGAATGGAGGTTCCTCGCAGTGACAAACCAAAAATGTTGCAGAAAGGATTCAAATTAGGAGAACACCGCCGATATCCGAACAATCCAATGGAAATTCTCCTTCACAGCATCCCAAAGTGTATCAATGTACTCAATACAGCAGAGGCATGTGCAATTCCGAAAAAGAAAAATACCAAAGAAGACAGCAAATTTTTCCTAATGTTATAAAATCTCGACATATCTTCCTATTAACAGGAAGTCGCCATAAACTTGTTATTTTAAATGGAAAACCCTATCTATGCTTTAAATTTTGAATTCAGCACAGAATTCTATGATAACCACAACTAGGTTTTCCTATGCTTCTATTCTTATTTCATCTATTCTTAAGAAAATAAAAAATGAAAATTTTAACGTTTTTACTGTTTGTAATTAATTAATTAACTTTCAGTCACCTTAAGTTCCAGAGGTTTCACTTTTTAAACTACGAGGTACCAAGATTGCTTTACCAAAATGTAGTGAACATTTCTCGTCCTATCGTAATACAGAGTGCTAAATATTAGTGACACTCCAAGGAATTTTGAATGCTGAATGTTTAATGTTCAGAAAATTTCATCAGAATTTGGAATTCTAAGTCATGTGCTTCGAAATGACCTAAAATATAAATCCCATTTTTCTCATTCTCGGAAATAAGTTTATTACAATGTTATTTGGATGACACTATCTGGTGCGTTCAGAAAATTGAAACACAAAGGTGTTTCAAATTTTCGTAATCTTTCATTGAATTCTTCTTTCTGAAATCAGATAAACCACGCGGTAAATAGAAAGTAGATAGTTCTTTGTAGTAATTTGACATTCTGCATGAACATAGAAGAAAGTTGAGATATCCAAATCAAAAGCAACCCTCCCCCCCCCCCATATTATTTAGTTTATAAATTGGCCAACAATATATCCTTTTCTCAGCATTAAACATGTAGAAAACAATGAGTACAGCAGTTTACTGTCAATAATAATAAAATTGTAATGTCAAAGTAAAAGCCTACCAAATAAAAATTATTCGGCCATTTGACAGTACTAAGAAATAAAACAAGTAATCCAAAAAAAAAGATAACGAGTTTATGGGCAATATTAATTATAGAGCCAAACCACTAATTTCACATTTGAGCTACGTAAATTTACAATCAGTTGTTTGGCTGTGTAATAAATATTGCTCATGACATAGCCATTATTTTTTCCTTGGATATTATATTTTTGACCGCACACAACTTCAAAATAAGTATTTTAAAAGAAAAGAAGAAAGATTAATGTAGGAAATGTTATAGCAAATCGGTGTAGAATTTAATTCTACATCCAGAAACTATTTTAGAAAATTAATTTTGCAATTTTCAATATGCTTTGATGTGTCAGTAATTTTTAAACACCTTGTGTAGTACGATGGAAACTCTTTACTACCTTTTGATGAAACGTTATTAGTACTTAGTAATTTTAAATTGGAGACTTCTGATACTTAAAACAAATGAAAATTAATTAATGACGTGCAAAAACTCTATTTCCTATCGTTATAAAATTTTATGCTAAATTAAAAAAAAAATAATAATATACAGGGAGTTCCATTAAAAATAATAAAGTTCATTGTGCGTTCAATCGCTTTCTGAAAATGTTCAAAGTAGTTATGCAATATGTTCATTATTTTCAATGTGCTTGTTAAATTCATCATTTATACGTCCAAAAGTAAAATCAAGTTGTCAGATTACATAAATATCACTTTAAATTTTAACAACATTAATAAATGTGGGACTGCAAATTTTCATCTTGAAATATAACTGTGAAAGTGAGCACTATGTAGGCTTCCGTATGTATGTTTATACATATATACCGATGTACCTATATGCATATATTTGTATACAGTATAGTGACACAGCATCATTAGTACACGTAACTAAATTCCCCATCTATGGACTTATAATTTCATTACATTTAATTCGAGCGGATGGGTAGAACATGGTAGATGTACACCACCTACCTCGTCATCCTCGTAGTCTATCTGAATCCAATCGCAGCTGTGATAAAACACATTAACAAATTGTGTCCTAATTAGATTGGGCAGCAATCTGACGTGTTGTAGTTTAACTAACAGCGCCCTAATTAGCGCGCATCCTGGCCTCCTCCTATCACCATCTTCCGCCCCCAACTACACGTCTCCCATAATGAATTTCGTCTCTCAACAGAAAGAAAATCGAATCTTAAATTAACTGCAGCGCTTATTCAATAGAAACAATAATTATAACAATAATAATGATAAAATTATCATCCGAATGGGAAAAGATGTACAACATAATCTGAGAAAGTAGAGATATGATAGTTAAAACTTGCTGACCACCGACTGCCAATTACTTACAAGCGAAGATTTTACCCATTGTTTGAAAGAACCTAGCAAAATTTTTCTTCTTTGGAAACGTGACATCTAGAAAGCGCAAATTTTTAAACAGGCAAAAACCCTATCCTTGATTGAAGCATATAACAACAAATATTAAGTTCAAAGATATATATCATTATTAAAATTAGCTTATACAAATAGAGTATACACGTGCGCATCGTTTAAAATCAACTTGTACTCAAAATATGCTCTTAAACAAAAATGATTCTAAATTATTGACAACAAAAATAACGGCTATTTAGAGCTAAATTCTTTTGTTTTTTTTTATATGACACAATTCATTCAATTACGTTTCGACTTAACGTCGGCATTCCTCAGGCTGTGGAATTACTATAAAATTGTAATATAAATTGTTACAAATAGAACTAAACACACATTAAAGCTGACGCAAATCATTACAAAGAACAAGAATGTTAATATGGAATAAAATAGTACCTATTAAGATTGTAACCTTACAATATCATAACTTTAAAATTAAGAAGACAAAATAATAATGATTATGACAATTTTACAGTAATTCGATAGCCTGAGGAAGAGCGAATTTAAATCAAAACATAGCTGAATGAATTGTGCCGTAAAAAAAATCCAGCTCAAAATAGCCGTTGTTTTTTTTGCATCTTAAATAATGAAGTATTAAAAATATTAATATTAGTATTAATATTAAAATCGCGAGATAATCTATATTATTGCTCTTGGAAAAGATTGTGTAAATTTGCAGTAGCTTCAAATAACCAACGATCATAAAGAATCATACACTCAGAAAAGAATCTGCATTGAGCTAACCAAAATTTAATTAATTTAACAATGCTGTTGTTGCAAGAACGAAAAACGATTGTTAAGTATTTGTTGTTAGTACAACAAATTTATATTATTATAGTAACCCTAGCAGGAATTCAATCCAACCCTTTGAACTCCCCCTATCACGTGAAAAGTAATTTTGTTGAAATAATTTAGTAATTATAACCAAAATTTAAGTCAAATTAGCCAAATTTTCTTAGTTAGCTCAAATATATATTGTGCTTTAATTTATCGAATTTAGAATATTCCATTTAAATGAATATTTAATTGAACGACTATAACCTTTAATCTTGTTTTAACAATGTACTTATTTGAGGGAGACATGTGGTCGATATTGCAAACACGTTAAGTTTTCTTTCCGCATAGTGGGGGTTGATCGCGAGGATCACTCCGCCGCTATGGTGCGGTTAAGGAAGTCATCCTTTCAACGATCACAGCTCATATTAGAGGTTTATCTGGTAAATATACCAGATTAATATGTTACAAACGTAGTTATCACCCTAGTTATACTAAATATGTTCTGTTACTGGAGGAAATAGGAGAAACTCCATCTATGGGACATTTTTTGTAATACATGTAAATATTTAACGTATTTGCTGTGCTATATAAGGACAAAACTACTACAAAATAGATGTGCTACTATCCTACTGATATTCTTTGATTTCTACAACCCAGATCATAATTTGATTTAATGCTTCAGATTTCTCTATCTAACCCCTTTTTTTAGTTAAATGAAAAAAAAACTGTTAACTTTCTAGTAATATTAAAAGAGCTATTTTCATTGTTAATTGGACAAGTTCAAACTGTAATTTAACTAAACCGATTCAAGCTAATTTTTTTCTTTGTAGAACCCAAGAAATTGCTTTGCTTTAACTCAAATTTTGGTCATAATAACCACAAAAAAACCAAAAAAGAACAAGTTAACAAATTACTAAATCTATGTTTACATTTAATAAGATATAAATGGTGTTCATTGAAACAGTTCTTTACTGTGAAAAATGACAATATGTTCAATTGCAGCAACTGTGAGCAATTCTTATGAGATGATAAATTTATATATACCTGCAGTTAAAAGTGAAGTAAAACGCAGTTTGTAAGAATTGTTATGTTGATGCATAACAATATTACCTTTTAGTAAATTAACTTGACGTGTGCTTGATTCAAATTCATATGTAAAAATAAAATTGGTATCTAAAACTTGGCATCATTCATGTATTACTACATAGTAGTGCTGCAAATGGAAACTTGTTTTATGTGAAACCGGTTTTGAATGTGTCTTCAAAACAAAAACCCTAACCGGTTTTTAAAATCTATTTTGAAACGATCACCGTTTTTTTCATTGCGACATATAGCGATATTTAATATTCATATACATAATCTTGAGAAGTATAACTTGTAAAATCGTACGTCATTTAATGGACATTATGCCGTTTTCAGATATAATCGTGAATAAAGTCTGTATTAGAAGAATAATATTAACAACATTTGGTGTGTGTGAAGATAGAACAGGCATTTATTACATATTAACAATATATTTTTGTATTTAAAATACATACCTAATTTAAAAATGCAGACGTTAATAATTATTATGTTCATTAAATAATTTACGACTTTATAGCTATACCTCTTAAAATTGCATAGCAGGTATATGAATACTAAATATGTCACAATAAAAAAATTGTAACCGTTTCAAAACAGATTTTAAAAACCAAATTTTACTGAAAACCGATTATTTTAGGAAAAATCGGTGGAAAAAACTGGTTACATTACTGACTGCATTCATATATATTTAAGGTTTTACAGCAATAATCAGGTGTATTACAGTATCAGCTATGTGAAACTGTTGTAACTTTACACTAATGTTTGTCAGTGTGAGAAAGGAGGACAAGGAAGGTTAGCAACCACAGAAATCTCGGTTTCATCTGGCTCTGAATGGAAAACAACCTGTTATAGAGCCTCTACTTTAGAGATGAATTTTTTCCGATTTAGTGGTATTATGCGCGCAGAGAGCACCATAGGTGTGTATGAAGCACTCTTCTCCTCCTAGTCAAGGAACCATACCATATCGGCCCGTAAACATTTATAAATAGAGAATAAAGCTATGCATAAAAACTCGCCCTAGTTACCACACATGTTTCAGCAAGAATGGGAAATTACACCCACCGCCCTTCTTCACTCCTGCGCCACCCTGCAAGCAGTCTTTCCAAACTACTAACTACCAACGGCAGTACTAATCTTGCTAAAGCTCATCCTTTATAATCCATGCAAAAAAAAATATTTTGCTGTCGCCAGTAAAACTACTGAAACACTTTTGCACAAACAAATTATGAGATATTTATTCAGTGTTACAGTATATAGTGCGTTGAACATGTCAATATGAATAAAAAATATAAAAGTAATATAACACATAACACAAATAAATTGTAAATAACAAGTACACGTAGAAAAAATAACACATTAGTCAAACAAGTATAACAAGACAGGATAATAAATACTATAAAGTTTTTAAAATAGTCGAGTGGGTATGTAACTTGCTTCGCTAACTCTTGGGGAAGTATTTTCTTAAACACGGTGGAGTTTATGCCTTTCATTTTTGCAGGTATGTAATTATATATTTTGATAATTTGAGCAACGACACTTCTATTCACCAATGTTTTGCCAGGAGAAAAAGATGGGATTTGTTCCAGTATTCGCTAAATTAAAATAAAGATTTTCATTAATTTTGGAAACTTCTTAATTTTCTTGCGGATTTATTTGGTTTTCTTAGAAGAGTCTCTATTTTCACATTTAGAGGCATATATTTAATTTGTATTATAAGATTCCTTTTAATATTTTGTTTAAAACAATGCAAATCTTTGTATTGTATTGACTGTTATCAGAAGTTTATTTAATTAAATATCTACATTATATTTATGAAATCCCAATACTTTTTCCTACATTGGCATGTTTATTCCATAACCGCTAGTATGGAACACAATAAGTAGCACTTAATTGTTAGTTCTGTATATTATAAATATTAGGTAACAAAATATGCACTGTAGCATGTGAACGGAATGGGGTGCATTTATTATCGATTAAAGTGTTCCAAGTAGCAATCTCTGAAATTATGTTTACTCCGTGAGAGCGGACTATTGAGTGAGCGTGAGTCAACCATTGTGAAGGAAGGTGACGCGTTGCACGATTCCCTTGAATTGATCAGTGCGATCTGACAGCGTGATCTTGCGTTGGTTTATATGGAAAGTCACATTCAAAATGATGCTGTTCTCTACCTGCATAAACCAGAGTAATACTAAACCATATTGGAGGGAGTAGTAAATACCAGACAAGACAGAGGTAATACTGATAATATATTGTTGCAGGAATACAACAGCTCAGACTGAAGAAACAGAAAAAGTGCAAAAGCATGCAACGCACTTGTCATTCTGCAATGATAAAACCGGGTTCGGAGATCTTGACAGCAACCAGTATCAGACATTTCTCACGTTCCGGGAGAACTGCAAGGTGTTGAAAAATCTGGATGGCTACGTTAACCTATGGCATGTGAACCTTTAACACAGCAACGCCAGTGCAGTGATACGTGCTGCAACGATTCGATCTCGCACTCTCACAAGCATTCTGAATTTACAGGGGCAAAGTAAACGGTCTGGTGGGCATCTAATGTAAAATGGTCTACAAATACGTCAAATGTACCCAGAATTTGTTTATTGGTTAAGAAAAAAATCTAAAAATATTGCCTTCAACGGATAGGATACAAGAATCAAAGGATATTGATCACACTGACCTATCACCAGTCAGAAAAGTGCAAGATTTGATGATGAGCATCACAGCCAACGAATTGCAGCCCATCATTCACTGTGACGGAAATGCACACCAAGCGATCTGATGAAGTACCAACGAAAACCCAGGAGATGGGTCTTTGCTACAATTTACTGTGGCAAATAACACAGTCATACTAAATTTAGGCAACGAACCTACTTTTATAAACTCAAAAACAATGAGGTAATAGACATAACGTTAACAATCACTTATGTAGGAAAAGATGTACATGATTGGTGCGACTAGGATGAAGAGAGTTGTTCAAATCATCGGCACAACTACTTTAATACAGGGGTCGCGCACTTGTAATGAAACTCACCGTAATTCCCTGAAAACTGACTGGAAACTTTATACAATAGAATTAGAGCTCAGTTTAAAAGTGATTCAATGAAAGATCAAAAACACAATAGGTAGACGCTAGTTCATCAGTGTTAAATGAAAACTGCCCCATGGGAAACAAGGGAGTATCCAGGAATGCAATTGGTGGTGCAATTGCAACCTAGAATTCATGGAAAGAAGAGCAGGAAAAAGTTCTATAGAGGTAAGAAAATATCACTCAGATACCAAGAGGCCCTTAAGTATCTACTGCTTTCAAAAAAGTTTTTTACGAATTAAAAGAGAGAATCCCGAAGGAGGCACTGCGAAGATATTTAGCAAGATTCCAAATGTACCTATCAGACGCATCAAGATGTTATTCAAAGAACATCACAATTCAATATGTACTCTGAAAATAAAAGTCGGAGGCTAGACCAAGAGAGAGAATGAGACCATAACTCTTATAGGTTCATTTCTGAGATCGAGAATTAGCCATTCATCACTCAGGAGAGCTGAAATAGACAATCAACTTATTCAAACCAGATAAATTGCCAGAATTAGATAGCATTATTCAATCCAAACGAAAAGGCGCGCAACTTGTCTGCTTGCTGTTGCGAAAGCTTATTATACTACTCAGAGAATACATACTTTTTAACAAGTTTAACAGTTTAAAAATTATCGAATGACGCATTTCATTTTTCCCAGTATAATGGGACGAGTAGGTGCATTTACGGATCGTCATATCTGTGCTCTGATCAGATCGAATAGTAATTTCTAGACTCACAATCAGTGATTCTAGGTAATGACACAACCCACGAAATGACCTTACTCCGTTCATAAATATAGATACAACTTTAAACCTTATCGATATTTATTAACTAACCTAATATAGTTCATTTTATTTTCATACGCCATAAGGGAAAGTAATTTTAGTTTGAACTGTATTCAGTATACAATATTCAAGTTTTAATCCACACATTCCAAACTTCTATTCACATTATAGACTTTTCGATATTGTTTAGTATAAGTCTAGACCTTCTATTTATTTGTGCACCTTGACGTCATTGCTGACAAACCAACGCGGAGTCGTAGAATGTATATACATGAAATAACCATATAAAAGAAACAGTCTTCATATTCACACTGAACGCAATAGTATTGCATTTGTGGTTGTAGTTATAAGTTAGTGTATGTATGTTAATTCGTACTAGAAATCTTTATATTACAATAAAAATCCTTCCATGGAAACCGTTGTGTTTTATTTGAAAAGCTATCACAACAATACACTCTAATCTTCGAGCACTCAGATTTTCCTTCTAAGCTGATCCCAAAGCGGTCCTCTTTATCAAATAACCCAATCACAATCGCCACAACCGCTAACCCTATGTAAGCTGGTCCTCGTGTGTTAGTTTTCCACTTTTAGGTCAACAGCACTAGCAGTAGCCCTGAAGATGTCACTTGCGAGGGTGGACGAATCGTTGGCCAGAAGATAGCGACCACGGAAGTCTAGATGTTAGTTTAAATTTAAGAGAATATTACCAACAAATGACAATTTTCCGAATTGTTTCTCTGACACAGTAATGAATTGCAGCAACCAGAGACTGAATCTAACCGAAAAACCCTTTCCTGGACTTTTTTCCGACTCTAACTCCATTATCAATCTTAATGTCGTCGCTATACCAGTTTGAGTCCGATCTTACTGGAGAATCTTTCCCTTACTCCTTATCCAGTATTATAACCTGATATCAATGTTGTACAACTTAGGGGAAGCGATTAAATTTCTACAGCGATTAGACATACTCCGTCAGTTTTGTCAGTTCTCGGAAAACCGCTGACCAACACTACTCCCCACTCATGACGAGAATAAACACGAGTATATCTAGTTGAATGTGCATAAGTTTGCATGCTACATACGATACGGGTCCTTGTATATGAATGTGTAGCCACTGCAACAGTGGAAGTCGATGTTACTGCCACCGTGGAACACAGACAAGCCAGCCTTTGTATACCACTTAACGTATTAATCGCGCCCACTTGCCGCTTCTTTGGCCATCACACTACTGTTCTGTATGTTTCATGAAACGAATTAACCTTATGCATTGCCACAGTTATCTTAAGACTGATGCTCCAATTTCTTCCAAACAACCTCCAGCCTTTATAGTTCTCTTCTGGATACGTGGATTTCAGGCAAGTCTTTGATCGAAACATATTCCCAGGTATTTTGTTTCTTTGACATATGGAATAATTTGTCCTCCTAACACTAGTGGTTGTGAGTTTTCCAGTGTTTTTTTTCACAAACGTAACAACCTGTGATTTCTAAGCATTTACTGATAATTCTCTTATTTATATCAGTTATCGATCATGTTTAGAACTACTTGCATTCATCTTGCAAGGAGAACCCGTCCTCTAAATACTATTGTGAGATCATTAGTATACTAGGCTGTGAAAACTCTTTCTAGTCAATTCTCGCATTAGGTCTTTAACTAGAGTAGCCCACAATAAAGGAGACAAAATTATGCCCTGCATGCACTCTTCATTCTCTTCTACCTCAATAGCCCAGCCTTACCGATAGCGGATATATCTATCCTTCTTTTCACGCAAGCTTTTATCCATTGCAGAAGCTACGGTATAACTCTTTTTTTCCGTAAAGCCTCAATAATTGAGCCTGTGGTAGCATTGTTGAATGCTTCGTCAATATCTAAAACTGAAATCGTGTAATGCGTGGAGTTTCCTCTGTTGATAAGGAAAATGCCTTTTACCGAGCGGCTGTTCTCTCAACGCGGAATCTGTTACGCGTCTACCCACCAACCTTTCTAATATTTTGAACAAAAGTAATATAAGGTTATTGATTTGTAGGACGTTGGTGTTTTAATCTGATATTTTACCTATCTTAGGTATATGTACTACCCTCACTGTTTACCATGCAAATGGAACGCATCCCCAAGCTATACATGTTCTGAAGGTATCATCCGTGCTCGCAGATTTAAAACGCGAATCTGCTCAGTGCTCGCATGATTTTAGATCGTAATCTCCAGGGCCAGCCTCCATTCTTCTCAGTTTAGCCTGTTTAGCCTTCGATCCGATACATTTTATTTATGAAAGCTAAAATATTACAAACCATCCTGAACTCCACCTAAAAGTACTATACTGATCTAGGCTACCTCTAACTACTATATTGATTCCATGACAAGTGAAATCTTCCTACTCTAACTAATAAACTAGTAATAGTAACAAAAGTATAATAAATCGATCAGCTATCAGTTCCTTACTCAATCCAATACATTCGGCTCATGGTCACCTGTTAAGATTTTCGCAGATGAAGAGTGAATCTGCTTCAATTCTTCTGACGCAACGCAGAGAAGGTTGCCTTTGCTTTATGACTAAGATGTTCAGATTAATGTCCATGATAAACACTGCTTACGTTATTACTTTAACTCTGTATAAATTACATTTTATGAAAGTTGAACAAAAACTTCGACTTGGCTTTAGAAACAGTTATAACAAATTAGGCAATCTAAGCAAACTAATTAAGACTGATGACTTTGGAAGGACTGTGGGACCGTAATATAAGAGAGGTGGTCTTACGTTTGTATCCACTTCACACAAATCAACACGCGTACATCCAGGGAAGGTCCCCCAAATCTGTCCTCCACTCAGTGGTGCGGCGGATAGAGAGATCGTTGGACAATAAAATGTCTACCCTAGGTGTATTCCTAGTTATAGAAGGAGCTTTTGATAAAGCTTCTGTCAATAGGATTGTCAGTGCCCTAGCCAGGCACACTGTATGTTGGAGCAAAGCGCAATAGAAGAAAGTATGGAAGATGCCAGCGTGAGGGGGCGCGTAGTTTGGGGCTATTCCCAAGGAGGCGTCTTGTCACCACTCTTGTGGAACCTTGTTGTAGATGACCTCGTTCAGGCGCTGAACACATCTGGCCTATACATAATTGCATATGCTGACGATATTACGACCCTCATTGATGGAAGATTTGAGAGCGTGCTCTGCGATTTGATGCAGACTGCTCTAAGGTCTACCGAAAACAGGTGTAGAGAACGTTGCCTTTCTCTAAACCCAGATAAATCAGAGATGGTACTCTTCACATCGGTGATGATGCTCACGTGCATCATCCACGAAGGCGTGTCTTCTTGGTGCCGCGAAGGACTGTGTGCCGTCCGTGTTTGCTTTCGGCAGACACTACCGCGTTCACGTCGGCCCCTGGGTTGATTCATTGCCTTCGATTACCATCTATGCAGACGGATCAAAAACAAAAACAGGAACAGGTGCGGGAATTTTCTCTCCAGACCTTAAGCTCAACTTAGAGTTGGCACTAGGTAGGTTCGCTACGATTTTCCAAGTTGAGGTTTTGGCGATCCTGCATGGTGCCGAAGAAATTTTAGCAAGGAGCATTAAAGGATAACGTACTGTCCTTTACAGTGATAGCCTAGCTGCCCGTAAAGTCCTCAGCAGTTATAAGATCGCTTCAAGCCTAGTACTTTAGTGTCACAATGCCTTGGTAGCGATCCCTATTAATAATGACTTGATACTCAGATGGGTTAAAGGTCATAAAGGTAATCTGGAAAACGAGACTGCCGATAGGTTGGCGAGACGCGGTTCGTGTTCGCCTTACACGGGACCGGAGCCGGTTTTTCCCATTTCTTCGGCTACACTCAATACCCTAATAAACCAATGGACCACTACTCTACACGATGAGAGATGGGCATCCATAACCACCTGCTGTCAGGCACGCAAAGCCATCCCCAGGCTGTCGTCCAGGACAGTAAGATACTGTCTGCAGCTCTCTCGTAGTAAACTACGTCAAGTTGTAGGGCTATTGACTGGTCACTGCAAACTTAATAAACACATGCACCCATAGGACTGACTAGCAGCCTATTCTGCCATGGATGTTACCTAGAGGACGAGACACCGGAGCATATCTTATGTGACTATCTGGCGCTTGCCCAACAGGTTCCATCCTGGGGGAGTTCTGGCCCAGTTTGGCCAGCTTTGACGGCACCTCACATGCGGCACTACTCGAGTTCATTCATCGCTTGGATTGACTCGAGTAGGCTGCAGGTGAGTGACCCCGCCTAGGGAAGTTAGCACAATGGGTCCGGTTAGAGCGGCCCAAGTGCGCGTTAGCCACCCTTCCCAACCAACAATCCAGACTCCAGAAGTAGGCAAAATAGAACTAATTCCTCTTTTATGATTGCATATTTGTGGTAGATACCTATAGTTACGCATAATATTGTGTCCCTTCTTCCTCCATCATATACGTCGCAGGCTGGCACAGCAAGTGAAGATCTGGTGGGAATCAAAAATCTAAAATCGCCGAGCATTAATTATAATTATTATTATTAAAACAAAATTTAAATTGCTCAAGCGTAGACGATCTTACTCATATTTAATCCTGGCGAATCTTTACTTTAACAGCTTGTGCCCACGCACAGGATCCCGTGCGTGAAATAAAGAGCAAGACAAGAATACCCAACAACAAAAACATTAAAACATGTGTAACAAGTCCGGCGCCCGCAATATATGGCGACTGTGACATGTGTTTATGTTTTTATTCCGTGCCGATTATTGATTGAATCGTTCGGAATACAGACATAAAGCGAATGAAATATGATGGAGTTGTATGGGCGAGACGTTTATTTACTTAAGTATCCGCGGGGTCCGGGGTAATCTTGAAATTATGTCGGGACTCCCCGTCGATCCGGGACCATGTCTAGCGTGAGCGCACGCCATCTCGATTTATAAAATGTGAATTTATGGGGCAATTTCGAAAAAACAATGTGTTCTAGTTACGTGTGCATGTGTATATCTATGTATGTACGGTTATTGATGATAATGTTGCCTCAGATCGCATAATTCTGGATACATATGTGAAAGTAACGTGCAATGCAAGTAAGAAAGGAAAAATTAGTTTTACGCTAAGGGAACGGTAGACGTTAAATTATAATAAAATCAAACATGTTTTGTCAACTACATATTTTTGATTTAAAAGCGAATAGCGCTACTACTACTACTACTATTTCTATCCATATAGTAGGAAATACGTTAAATATACAGATAAACAGAAGGCACTACAATAATGAACGGCAATGTGAGGAGTGTGGTGATCGCAGTTAAACTAAACGTTAAACAAAAAAGTAAATTCTTGACTCACAATTTAGCACAACAACAAAAACTCGTCATAAATAAAATAATTATCGGATATTTAAAGGAGTAAAATTCGAAAAAAAAATATTTAGTCGTAAATAATATTAATTTAAAATATGTACTTAAAATCCAATAGCTTAATTCAGAATTAAGCTAAATAAAATACGAAATTATGAGTAATATTTTGGTCAGTTTTCTTTATTATATTTTATATTTTTTCATTTCTTTTCTTATGAATAGAATAATGTAATGATGATTATGAGACAATTATTACTAGACTATCAACACATGTGAGACCATTTAAAGCACATGCGCTAAAGTATGCTTGCAATTACTTTCTCAAGAAAGCTGGAACCACCTATAAACATTGCGAATGTGCAACCCACATTTTAGAGAAGTAAGAGCCAACAGCAGGGCACAAATTTGAAATACGGTAACTGTAGTTTATATATTATAGGTTCTTTTTTATCGTAGATCATAGTAAATACATATTGCAATATTTTCTGCATAAGCGTATATACTTAAAAATATTCCTGGTATTCTGTGTAGTAAAATTAATGTTACCAATTCTGGACACAGTGATGAAAAGGTGGCTGTATATTGTATTTGCATTTCTTTGAAACAGTTGCTAACGACTATATAAAAACAGCTGAGCAGCACTAAAAATGCAAGACATTAGTGAAAAAAAAATAATCCCTCCACTTGAGACCACTGTGTATTGCTCGAGATTCTCAATAAATAAATAACTTTCAAATGAGCCAGTAGTAGCATGTAAAAATTTTATATGTTTTTACAGACACTTCAAGCTATCTTTTTTTTAATGTTTCACTAAAACCAAAGTTAATAATATGTCGACAAATAACGGAAGAAATAACTAATAATATTTTTTTTCTGAGTAGAGACTTATGTATATTAACATACGTCTGTATTAAATAACATAAAATAATGTATTTTGTAAGCTTGTAAAATGCAGAGAAGTTTTTCTATTTTTTTCTCTCTAAAAAGTAACTCTAAACAACCTAATTTTTTTTTTACATTTTTTCCATGATCCACGACTAATCAAGGGTCGGTTTAATAAAAAAAAAATAATTAGTTCTGTTTTCAACTAAATTTGGTCCACTGTGCAATATAGCTGGAATCCTTATGATAATATGCTTAATAAAATAGTTTATTTTGGTTAAATGAACAAATTACTAACTAAAAATACGTTTTATTAATTTCAAATTATTTCGTTTTTTACAACCAAATAAACATTTTTTTGAATATAAATTGTAAAGTCATGATTATGTTCAATTCAAAGCTATATTATTTTATTATTAGGAAGAAATTTCCTACTATATTCCTCACTATTTCAAATAAGTTTTTTCTTAGAACCTAATAAATATTTCTTTGCTACCATTTAAAAGAATCATTTATTTAGTTTAATATTTATTCGGTTTAATGAAGTTTATTAACGACAAAGAAAATATTTTTCTCACTGCAGAAAGTGAAATGACAATGAGATATTTTACAATTTGAAATTGATGGAAAAATTAAATACCGTGTGAATGATATTTGTTGTTATTGTAATTATAATTTTGGTATATATGTTCATGAGCAACTTTTGCATTTCTATCAAAAATTGTATACTATTAATAATTATATATTTTACTTAGAATTAAGTTAAACATGTACGCTCCTAAGTTTTTTTACGCATTTTATATATTTAATTTTTGCATTTTTATTTGTAACCCCATAATTGTTTTCTACTTCTATTAACAAACAGGTTATAACACGACAATTTATTGTTTTACATATTTACCTTTTTTTTAATAATTAATTCGATGAATTTACAGCTGTATGTTTTGTGGCGGGATTCTACGCATAATTATAACGTCTGTAAAGTTATTTGTAAATCTGAAACATTTATTTTAGATGTTTATAGATGTACAGATAACCGCAAACGTGATAATGATGCTTAATCTCACCCTCGGAGCAAACATAAGTATTTAAAAAATCGAAATTTGTCACCCTAGAAGAAAAGTTTCTTCGAATCCGCAGGACGACGCCAAAATACAGTTTTACCTATTGGTATTGTACTGTCCCATCTCGTGAAAGACTATCTCTGTATATGACTGTTTGTTCTTTTGCTATCCATTCCCACTATCATTCTCCTTTAACTATACCGTTGTACCATCTGTTTTATTGTATTTATTACAGAAATTCTACACTGTTGAAAATTTTAACACTTTTTTGACTAATTTAATAGTCAGGAGTGGTCCACACTCTTTTCGTGTTATTTTGTCGAGAACTATAGAAGTTTAAATTTGACGAGCAAAGATAGTCAAGTATTGTCTATTGCTAAGGGGTTATTTTGTCCAACATATGGAATTATAAAATACTTCTAGTCACATTTTATTTGATCTAGACTAGACAAATTTACTAGCTGTTTAATTAAATGAATGCGATCTATTGGGTGTTTTAACATCATTTTCTAAGCACAACGTCTTTTTAATATGCAACTCCTATTTCTTAGTGCTATAATATTCTCTCTTTAAGACGTTTTCTCAATTATAAATATGCAAAACCACTCATTCACAAGTTTTGGTTTCAACTAAACGTGCCAATTTTAAAATGATTTTTTAAGAACCATTATAAAATTAACTGAATGTTTGATTCAAATCTAAACTAATTACGTAAATAGATGTTCCCAATACATCTTTAAGATGTTGAAATTTTTTATGCCCACTGGAATTAACGTTTAATAACACGAGGTTACACTTTGCAAGTCAGTCACATTTGATGGTTTGTTTGGCTATGTTAATACGGAGAAACAAACCCGAAAAAAGATACACGTGCAATGCAGGTGGTGCGTATAATGCAATACTGTATTAGAATAGGTGGGGTTTCTATATTTCTATCCGAGGGAAAAATTCTGATTGGTTGACGCTTCTGAATGTCTAGAAAAATAGTCAATCCTCATATCTGAACAAATAATTCGCACGAAATTCTAGTAATTTCTGTTCTATTAAATACGCGTAGTCAACTCGTCTGGCAAAGTTTGGAAAAATCAACACTAAAATATTTGACTAGCGCAAAATTAACGCCAACACCGTAATATTTTCAACAGTGTAGTAAGGATGGCACTTCTCCTATTTCACTTCAGAAGTAATGCTTATTCAACATAAATAGTATGACAGATGCGTTTATCAGATGTTAATCTGGTAGTTTTATCAATTAAATCTACCCACCATTGCGCATGCGCAGGTTCTAACAATATTTTTACATAAACCTTTGGCGAAAACTATATCGGTAAAATTCCGCTAATATGAATCCCTATGCAAGTCGAAAACGTTGCGGCATCTTTGCCGCATATGGAGAAGGATATTATCTATCGGGACGACTCGACTGTACGAGGATTAAAGCTAAACCTTACATGTGGCTACTAATCCAGAATTACAGATACGAAAAACACATATTTAGAAAATAATTATGTGAGATGTATTTTTCAGATATCATTATTTTTAATAGCGAATGAATTCAAAATATGTACGATCATATAGCATTTTTAAGTGCAATAAATTCGCTTGTAGAAAAGGAAGGACTTGGTGTAGTAACTGTTCACCAGCTTTTCCGGATGCAAGTTGATGTCCTGAAGTAATCGCCTAATGAAGAGGAAACGAGGAAAGGTATTGAAAACAAAAAGAAAAAAAACGTAATAAGAAAACATTTCTATAAGCCGATTCAACCACATAGGCGTTGCCGGCCGAACCCGAATTCTGCGCAGCACAGATCAGAAAACGCGTCGATAGAAAAATTATGTTTTTGAGAACAAAATGTTAGATTTCTTGGGACATTTCTAAATGTTTCTCTTTAAGTCACCCCAAATGTAGAAAAAAACACAAATACAAAAAAAAATAAGTGTAATGAAAATGAATGAAATTGAAATTGAAATGACATGGCCAATATTACTATCAATGCTATTACTAATAACTTCTACCGAGTTTCGTCATGAGTCAAAACTTTCACTCGACGTTTCGCTGTTCATACTGACAGCTTCTTCAAGATAACTGAACCTACCTTACATAGCGGGAGTCGCCGAAGAAGTAGGTCGAATTTTGAAGAAACGCAGGAGGGTATGTGTAAGACAACATGCCAATGCGGGCAGTGCTACGTCGGACAAACAGGAAGAGTTATCGACACAAGAATAAAGAAACACGGGAGGGACGCACGATTAAAAAGAATCGTGCAATCAGCGGTGGCGGAACGCATGCACAACACCCGACACAAAATAAACTTCAACAACGTAAAAATTGTTGAAGTCTACCACCAAGAGCTACGGAAAAAGATTCATCAGGGAAGTCATAGAGATAGAGAAGAATAAAACTGTCAACAGAGAAGAAGGGTACCACTTCAGCAACACGTGGAAGAACCTACTACGAAAAAGCATCACGGTCAATGGAGCGAGAACTACACGGTTGGATGCACCAGAGGAGTATTTAAGAAGAATGTCGGACCACGAAGAATCAGTTCAGTTATCCTGAAGAAGCTGTCAGTATAAACAGCGAAACGTGGAGCGAAGTTTTTGACCCACAACGAAACCCGGAAAGCGTTATTAGTATAACAGTTGAAATTGAAAAGCTTTAGAACTATGAGAATACGAAAATTTTATTTAATTTTCACAATTTTAGGTTAATGGGCACATGTTTTCATAGAATGATGCCTTACAGTATTTTTAACAGAATTTTTTGTCTCCCTATTTTCTCTATGCCTTGGTATAATTTACAAATTGCATTGTAGTACACTGTGAGATAAATATTTAAAAATGTATCTAACAGAATGAATTTGTTTAGGTATTTGGAAATCAGGAAGAGAATATTACAAAGAATATTTTTACCTATTATGGGATGAAATCCATGTTTTCCAGGATAATTAAAAGACAATTATGTTATTCAAATTAGTAATTAAAAAGGTTTTGGCGCAAAAGCAGTTTGCGTTCCGCATGACGAGAGTCGTTCGTTGTTTAGTGTATAGACGAGTTCATTCTAATTTCGATATAGAGCTTCAAAAGTTTTGAAACCTCTTATATTCGAAAAGCACACGCATAGCGAATTCGTGGATAATTAATTACGTAAATGGTCCCCAAAGATATCGAGATTTTTTTTCATGGATATAACGTTCAATTCAATGGTTTTACTTTTAAATTGAAGTAATTTGAAAAGAATTGTTTCCGCCTCCTGAGTTCTTGGTTAATTGTTGTCACTAGCGCCTGAGGCAAAAAAGAGCGGCGGAAATTACGTTTCGCCTGACAATGGAATAAGAAAGGCTCGTTAGGCAACGGTTTATAAAAATTAACACAGTTTACTTTTTATGCAATCGCTATACATTAATGTTACATTGAGAAAAGGAAAAAAGGGAATTGAACGTCAGTGCAATTGGAACTTTAACTGTTGTTAACTGTAGTGTTCTTATAAAAGAAGTATTAGTATGTGAAGATGATTTTCGTTAAAAAGACTAAGTTTTAGACGATATAGCTAGTTCGAAATGCATAAATTCCATAGAGTCAGTAGTAGACTATTTCGATTAAAATGTTGTATAAATTTTACTCATATCTTATTCTCAAAGTAAACACAGAATTTTAAAAAGATTAACTTTAAACCCATCAAGAAACAAAATTTTTGCGAAAAATACAATCCCTAAGGATAAGTTGTTTAATTCTAATATAAGAAGCAAAATAAAACATTAAATCCACATACTCAAAGTCAAGATTCTATATTTTCCTATAGTGGTTATTTCTTAGAAATAATATAAAAAGATGAATTTTACATTTTCTTATGAAGTCTATGATTATTGTACCCCAACATATGTTTATTCAATCTTATGATGAATATTCTCTTTATTTATGAATATCAAGAAAATATGATATTAAACCGCACAATACTGACGTAAACATGCGTATCGTAAGGGAACTTATAAAGAATGGTTGGCTTCTTGGTTCTTTTTCAGCTACAGAAACACTAAAACTATATGGTGACAGCAATTCCACTCCCACATCAAATACAGCAGCAACTTTTTGGGGATTTACACAAATATTATTTTCGCAAGAGAGTTCGTTTAGCGCTATCATAACTGTCAGATGAGATTTCACTCCTGGCCTATTAACCGAAGAAATCGCATTAAGAGTAGATCCAAATCCAGCGACATCAGTAAACCGGGAAAATAGCCGAGATATCCAGCACATTCACGAGAATTAAAAGAAGTAGGGGAGGGATAAGTAACCGTAAACGCGACGAGGGAGATCTGTTACCGACTTCTCTACACGGCAAATCAAAGCATATCGCGCCGGATAATTGCCACTTAACTCCACGAAAAATACGGCGATACTTTTCTCGCTGATGATGATGATTCTGTTTAAAAGTAACCTACATTGCTAGCATCGCATTAGTGTTAGTGATTTACCAAGAGTTTGGTTTAATATACAAAATTTTGACCAAGTATGAACGGAAGCATGGAACATCAGCTTCTTTCACGTTTACATTTACAGTGGCATGAATTTTATATACGGTGCAAGCTTTTTTTATAAAAAAGGAACTGAAGAAAAACAGTCAAATAAAGCAAAAACTTGTTTGAGTTTCCTATTTATTAAAGATATAAAAGTCTCCTGGTAAAATTGCTTAAAACGTTGATTTTCTGAAACATTTTACATAATTTAGTTTCAAATTTACTACTACTCTCAAATAGGTATAACCGCATATCTGTTATTTTTCAAAGATAGACCTGAATTATAAAACCCAGCCCACTTAAATTTTCACGAAAGTCCATATTATTTATTCTATGTAAACTTTCATGACAAATTTACAGTTCGATTGATATGTAGTTCAATGTTATGTTTATGTAGTGTCTAGACTGAACGAAAAAAATTAAAAATACACGGAAAAAGCGGATTTGTGAAAGCAACAAAATATATTTTGTTATAAATATCTATTTAAAACAAATAATAATTTGTTTAACTCAACATATTCCATTACTTGGCCTTACAATGATTTTATCAGCAAGAATTAGTTGAAACAATTAATTAAATATTTATTTAATGTGAAATCCCACAAGGTACTACTAAGATATGCAAATAGTTACAAGTAATTTGAGTCAAAAAAGTAGATTGTTTCCAGTTAAACAATTAATTTTTAACGTCCCATTAGCATCACCTTTATTTAACGCAAAAAAATACTTCAAATAACAATTTTACAATTTCAAAGTGTTGTAATTTATGATAAACCTAACAAAAAAGCATATATACGTAAAAATGATTGAACTTTAATTCGTGATGTATATATGTTACATATAAGTGCATATTTCAAATAGCCAATCAAATAACAAACTCGGTTATGTCTTCTACTCTCCAAATCGATGCGTTGTTATTGACGAATTTATTCAGCGTGATATTGCTGTATATGATTTCAAATATAATTTATTTATATAGAAGACTATTTATTTCATTAAATCAATCAGAAATTACATCTTATTTCTGTTATCTCTAACATGTTGTAATGCATTTCTTACCATACGTTTGCAGATACACATAGATGTAAGTTTTTCCTAACAAAATATTGTTGAACTAACCAAAATCATAGTTAATCTTACAATAAAAACGTGGTAAACGTAATCCTACTTTTTATTTATTTAGCAAACCCAACAAATTTGTGTATGTGTATATTGGAAAGGTGATATTACACTGCGACCTAAAAGATCTATTGTGTCCCCTGGTCTTGCTGTTTTACAGGTGGCCTTCCAATCCTATTCCTTTCAGAAAGTGTAAGATATCAGAAGGCCCTAGGTTCGGTAAATATCCCTCTTCGATTTCACGTGCTCTCAGGTGCAACGCCCTCGAGTTGCACAGTACTACGCAATTTGAGAGGGTATGGATGCCATCCTGTTCCCCAATCTGCTCCAGTAGTTTTGCCCCTCCCTTTGTTCCTTCCTTGTGAGGTACTCTCACTTTGGAAGTAGAAGGCTTCTTATGGAGATCCTGCTCCAATTTATATTATTAGCGATGTCGTCCCGCTAATAAACGTCGTTCCTCCACGGTTGATCCAACGAGTAGCTAGGGAAGAAAAGGTCCACCTCCACAGAGCCCCCGCATGCAGAGGTAAGGCTAATGGGTTGCGCTGGGTGCCCCAAGGTTGGACTAGTAGACTGGTCTTGTATCCAGCCACGCATCCCATCAGCCTAGTCCGCCACCTTAGGATTTAGGTTTTTATTGAGGTTCTCCTCTCGGTCCGTGCAGTTAAGCCAAGACCTCTCATCTTCGGTACCTTTCGGTACCTGGTTTAACAGTTGGGCTTTCGGTAGCCGAAAGCAACAACTGACATCGTTGAAGAACCCTGTGCAAGCCCTTAGCCACGACATGACAGCTCGGGCAATCAACAAAGTGAGAATTATTAAAAAATAAGGATTAGATTAATCAAATTTCAGTTGATTTAATGCTGTTAAATAATTAAGATTTAATCCACTCCACTTTCCCCAACACTTTTCCTAACCTAAACATTATTATTGTAAAGTTTCATGTCCATATGACCTGCTGAAATGGGATATGAATCTATTGAAAAATCTGAGGCTTTCCAAAATAAATTAAACCAAGAACTTGCAGACATATTACTACAATATTTTGTCAATGTGCGCAGGATTTACCTAATTATTACTAGTGCACTGAATTTTCACATGCAGATATACTGAAAATATAAATATTAAACTGGCAACATTGCCTGTGATCGTCGGAACGACGACTCCCATCGTACCACGGTGCGATTGTAAATCCATCAATCCATCAATCCAGTTGGGGGACAACTGGCAAAAAACCTGCAGTAACTACTGTACAATAAACATATACATATATACAATAAATTGATTTATTCAAAGCAAGAAATTAATAATAGTAAGTATGAAAATAACTTAACTAAAATTTAATCCAATTTTCTATAGTATTTTAATTTTATTCAGTTTACTTTTATAAAGAAAAAAGTATTGTACATATCCAGAGAAATAAATATTTGTTTGCCCATATATAAACAAGCCACCTCCTTGGGTCAAATTTCTTTTGGTAGCGCCATCTATGAGTAGAGTTGATAATTAAATTCAAATAGGCGCGCATAACGGTACTAAAATTATGGAAAATGTAAATTTTGAATAGTTTTTAAACATTTTTAACAAAGAAAACATATCAAATAATAAATCTACAATCCTGTTTGAATATTTGGGGCCCTCATGTAATTTTATATTTCAAAGTATTTTTTTTCGGGGATCATAGGTGCAAAGTTGCCAACTATGCGGTACGCCTACAGCCTACAAGCCTCTGTTCCTATATTTTTCCGATTTGGTTACAACTTATAATCTTTGTAAATATAATTACTGTTCACCTAATCATTATATGTATAATAACAAATGTAGATAAAAATTATTTTTCCAAAGAAATCTTAGAGAAATTATTCTGAATTTAACTCTTCAAAAGAAACCTGTAATCAGTTGACAGTTCATGGAATATCAATTGATTTCAATACTAAACACATACAAACTATAAAAAAGAAAAGAGACACCCAATATTTGAATGAGATATAATTTTACACTAAATGTCAAAATAATTTGATACCGAGAAGTGCGTTGAAGTTGGGAAGATTCAATGCCAACCGTCTTATGAATGTTGACGACCAAAAAATGCCGTAATATTCAGAGATTTTGGGAAGCCATGAGCTGAAGAAAAAAGAGGTTGGTTGAAAAAAAAGGTTAGAGAGATGCGTGGGTAAGTTTAAAATAGCGTACGTTTTTGAATTGGCTTTCAGAAAAGAATATAAAATTTGCACGAAAAATAAAAGATTTCTTATCAAAAGTGATTAAGATTTAAAAAGAAAAATAATTCAACTATAGTACAGTCTTAACAGTTTAAGCGCAAATTTTAAAAAGCAAGAATAACTTACCGAGGGTATCGAAGCGAAGATCCATGTTCAAGTCGCTCTGGAAGAAAGGAAATCATCCAGCAAATCTTTTTCCAGTCCAGGAAAGCATAGAGAGGAACTAAAAGTCATCACAATATCACCAGAGACCAGACGGCAGGATATTCTGAAGATTCCAACTCAAGAAAGAATTCTTCGAATTAAAAGGCATGTATTCATTTTAATGCACACGTGTAGAAAAAGAGTTCAAAATTAATATCTAAAAAAACGATATAAAACAATTAAGATTAATCTAATAATCAGATTCACTTCAATCTACTAAAAGTTATAAAAATTACGAATTAATTAGTAGAATTTATATTGTTTGGTTTAGTAATACGTTTGTACATTTAGAAGTCGTATTTAACATTTAAGAATATTAATTCCAAGAATTTCTTTAAAAAGAAACGATCGTAAATTGATTAATTCAAAAATTGAATCATAATGAGTATTTAGTTTTATAAGTTTAGAATCTATTCAGCATCTTAAACAATCTTAAACAGTTCGAACAGAGTTTATAGGTTAAGTTATAGAGACAGCGTTGTAAAAGATTTAAAATACCTGTTAAGAACCAGTTTTCCATTCAAATTTGTATTTTGTGAATCTACAATTATTTGATATTCAATGTGCTAGTTAAATTTTACCTGAAAATAACAGTTTTGCTTGATTATCGATTATTTCATTATACCACACCACTGTCTACAATCATTGAGAATTGACGGCAAATACTTACTCTTCTAAGATAAAAAAGAATTTGTACAGTTTATGCAGTGGTCACACTGTAGAAGAATCACAATGTAAAAGGCGCCAAATAATTTCGATTTGAATTTCAATGAAGGTAAGTGATTCTATCCAGTTATCGTTATACTAATCCTTTAACGACCCTGAGATTTAAAAAAACAAATATTGAGATTAAAAATTTATTGACAATTACCATTAATCAATTCATTATTATTATTATTATTTATTTATAGATGTAATATTTTTATTATAACATTTTGATTATTACAATATTTAGGCTGTTGAGCATTTTTTAAATTAAGATTTTCTGTTGCGTGTCCATTACTGCAATCGATTTCTAAGATATCTATTAAGTAAAACAAAATGGCAGCTCTTTCGCAATAGTAAGTGCAACGTGTAGTAGACAGAAATACTAACACAGATGTACACTTCTCCAAAGAACAAAAATCAAATTTTTACTTTATTCAAGCAACCAGTGAAGATATTGAAAAGAAAACAAACGAATATAGTCTAGATTGTATTGATATTCTCGAAACTGAAAGCCATTTAGACGCCATCGGTGAATCCACCAAGAACAAGTCCTAAGAAAAGAAAAAAAAGTAACCATCAACACGATTGTATCGCGTGTTGGGACGCACGAGCGAGCAAATAGATTGAGAAACGCAGAAAAAACCTAGAAACCGTATACCAGAGCAAAGGAAACGTTTTGACGACCGAAACCAAATATAATTTTACAGTTGAATGTGTCGCAAGTATGGCGCAAACGGACCCACGACGAAGACTTTGGAGAAAGGATGCGATAAAGATCGGCAATGCATAGGTCTGGGCCAGCGTAATGCGACGCGTGAATTTAAACACGGGAAGCTAATTATTTCGACTGCTCGCACCGCTTGGATTGCAATAATTTCGAGTGGATTTACGGGTCATAAGGTTCATTTCCTATCACGCCTATTCTATTCATCACGATATCCTTCAATCATTGTATTAATTTATTACACATAGACCAATCTCAGATTTGTGTTTTAGATTTCTCAAATCTAGACTTTCGTGAAATAAATCTACATCAATAAGAAAAAGAATTCTTTATCGTTACTAAATGGACATTATTTATTAAGAAATTATTCTTTTAAATAGTCCCAAAGAAATATTTATTAGGTGTTAAGAAAAAAATATTTGAAATAAATGGTGGTTTAACAAGCATATTTCTTCCTTATGAAAAAATACAGTTTTGACTAGAAAACAATCGATATTAGTTCAAAAGTAAAATTTCTTTGTTGAAACACCACAGCATCTTTGGTCGAACAACTCTACAATTAATATCCAAATAAACATTTAATTCATTATAAGAAAGGAAAATTTATGAAATTAATAAAGCGCCTTTTAGAAATAGTTATTTCTTTAGGGAATAATTTATTTCGGTCAAATAAACTAATATGTAAGTCTACTATTTTATATAATTGAAAAAGGTAAATAAAAATAAATTGTTTGTTTATCAAAAATCGATTTTAAGGCAATAATTCTTTTCTGTTTAGATATAGAAACATGCCGCCGGGTGTGGCAGGTTAAGGAACATGACGAAATTGCTGAAGAAATTCCTTTTCTGTATATAGCAGGATTGTTTGTTCAAAATCTTAAAGTGAATGCCGGGTTTCTTTATATAGTAAATCATCGTCACTATTATCTGTATCACATAAAAACAAATCGTTGTTTGTATTATCAGAAAAAAAATCCTCGACAATCCTCAGAAAACCTTGCATCTTACGTCAACAACAAAAAAGTGACAGATCAATGATACATAGCCTTTTCGTTTCTTTTCTAATAAACATGTACAAAAGCAAACAGAGAATTTCAGGATTATCATTTGTAAAACATGATTATTATTATTATTAATATACTACTAAGGAGTAACAATGAATATGTAAATTCAAATAACTATATCCACTAAATAATAATTGAAATTTAATTAATTAATTAATTGAAATTAAATAATTAATGGAGCAGGGTCTGGGTGCAGGTTTTTTTTGTCGCGTCCCAAGAGATAGGAACCACAATGCAATCTTGGATAACACACAACGATTTTTCAAGTTGAAGTGTATGTGTGCCATTGAGATGTGTGCTAGAGAGATTTTGAATAAAAACATCAGACACAAATAAAAAAAAAGAACAATGCAACTCCAAACTAATCTAAAGCTGTAAAAACACCCTAAATATATACGATTAATAATATATTATTAAGCATATTATGCCTAATCTGAATGCGTGGGCATTCACTCATTCGCGGAAATGAGGACACTTTTACGAAAACGTGCGATTGACGTAGTACCTATGATATAGTTTGGGAAGAACGTAGTTTTATTCCTCTGTACAGCTATGAGTGAATATTGCAGTGCGAAGCCAGAGAATAAATGAAGCGAATGCCCAAGGTTGGTTTCACGACGCGAACGGATACATTTTGTAAAAACCAGGAGTATTACTTGCTCCTGCCATGGCTTTTATAATAGGTTATATTCTAATTTTTAAACAAATAACTTATTGATAATCTGTTCTTTCCCTAAATAGTAAATTGTTTACATAACAACACATTGCTGTACATTTATTCTCGTGAACATAAAGATCTACTTCATGCAATAAATGGAGCAGACTGCTTGAAGTCGTATTATGAAGCTGACAATCTGCCACGAATGATAATCAAAGCTTCGTTCTCAATACCACTATGGTAGCTAAGCAGCAAGTACGTTCCTGCACATGACAGAAATTCATCCACTAATTCTCCTGATTTGTTACATGCATGGTAATGTCAGAACCAAAGAGCTATTTATACTTGGCCGCAAAAGCGTCAACACAAGTATTTCTGTCTTTACAAGTCACTGTACATTCAGAAAGCAGTTACATAGAATCGCTCTGAATGCCGACTGTGTTTGGAGGACGAAGCGATAATTGGGCACATCTTCTGCCACAGTGCTGCCGCCACGAAAATTAGGTATTTGAACTTTAGAAAGGCTCCTTTTCCTTAAAAGACAAAAACCTGAAAACAATCTCATTCAACAAAATTCAGAGATGCCTTCAGCGCCTGGACTTGTTAAATGAACTTTAAGATAACACCCGCTCTCATAGGCCCTAGTGGTCACAATGTACGTGACGATTAAACAACCTACGCGGATGTTATTATATTACTTATTTATGTATTTATATAGGATTATATTATATATTAATTCGAAAGATTCATATTTTGTTGTATGACACATCTGTTGACACGTGATTTAAAAGTAATATAAAGAAGATAATATGAATATGAAAAATACGAGTGTAGAGAATCAATCGGAAAGAAACGCAGAAAAAGGTAATAACTAGAACAAAAAAATGTTTGCCCACTATTTAAATGAGTAAAAAAAATGTTATTTATGAGCTCTGTCACTGAAATTTATAGTTTACATTATCTGATGCTTAAAAATAAGTATGAATAGAAAAGAAGCACAAATAGATTTTTGTTATCGAAGTAGTGTCTTATTATTTTTCTTTTCACTAATACAAATATAATGTTGGGTTTAATATTACTTTTGCAAACTTCATAAATAAAGCGAGAAAAAGAACATCAGGCTCAATTTAATTCGGCTGAACTATGACAATTCGCCGAGCATTAATAAATCTATACTGCGGTTTCGTGCGTAGTTACGCCTACAGTTGAAGTCCTGTTCATTTCCAGTCGCCCAGAATGCAATCGACTGCTCGCAACTTTTCACCCAGTATATATGTATCCACCAAAACAGTAGACAAACATTTTTCCCAATTTTCTGGGTATTAATCTTTTCCACGTTTGTTTCCAGTCAATCTTTACACACGCTAATGTTTTTTCTTGAGTTTTGTTTACTATTTTCAATTTATAATAAGTAGTAAAAAAACGAAAAATTCTTTTTTTTTTACTACAATAGTACGAATAAAAACTGTAATAATAAGGGTAACTACAAAAAGCTATTTGTAAAATTATAGTACACAGTGATTTTTTAACGTTCAAATAAAATATGACGTTTATGCTAATAATACTGTTTGTTTATAAACATTTACATTTCCGTATAACTAACATAACTAACAATTTAAGTCAAACAACTAGATTTGATTTTATTTAGATAGGTTTTATGCTTGCATTTTATTTACACACAATACAAAATAGCCCACTTAAACCAATATTGCTACAGTTTTGGCACCCTCTATCGAGATACCCCTAATATTTATTCTAAATTAAGGACGCGTCTTAGATTTTTCTTTTTTGCACGTAAATTCTCTCAGAAACGTTGGTAACGTTGACGTACCGGAACGCTCTGTTTTCGACACTTTCCCTCTATCGCCATCAATATAAAAAATCCATCCATCTAAGGGATAAATCCCGATGGATAGTCCGAGAGTTAGAAGCGGCAAACTCTGTATCGATAACTGAATTGCAGACAATAAAGAAACAATGGAGATAAGCATTGCTGACAGCTGACAGCCATGAGAGATTGCCCACGAGATGTATTACTTGGGATGACCACTCGTAGGCCGAACACATCTTCCTCTATATCCTGATATCAATAGGTATAATTAAATTTTCATGCATCTGATAGTATCCAATATAGTTAATACGTCTAGTATGATAATCACATAATGTAAAATAATTTAAATATTACGCTACTGGGTATCTTTACATTATTTATTAGAATTTACAGAAAAAAATGTAAGGATTTATAATGTGCCAAGGTTACTTTAATGTATATTATTTTACTTAGGTTATAATATAAATATATTTGCTATAAAACCACACAAAGGCGGATGTAATTGAATGTTATTGGTTGGTTGGTTTGCTTATATCGATGTTAGATCTCTTACAGCGATGTTCTATTTTTTATACCGATGTTAGATCCCTATTTCCTACGTCCTACGCGCAATTTAAATTTTCAACAAAGATTTAAAAAAATATATCATTGAACCTAATGATTAAAAATTTAGCAATTGCTTTTTCTTTTAAAATCAAAGTAAATGCTTGACAGCCAATAAATAATTAATATTAGGTACTGGTGTTTTCATTATCTAAAGATTCCAAAATGTATGGAAAACTATTAAAACACGACATGTTAAAGTGTTTTATAGAAGCAAGTGAAAATGGGGAAGCTTTTTGTCTAAAAAACAAAAAATGGTTTAAATATTGAACGCATGACTGCTATTACAGTAGTCTTTTACACCAGCCAAACGAAGAATAAAAAGCATGTTAAACAAAACCGTGAATAACATTACTATGGTCCGCAAACCCCAAGCAACACCTCGTTTTCATTTTCATCTGGAAGTAATAATACTTTTTATTTGTAGGTTAGCTAGAAGTACAGGCTGGAGATTTTTTACAAAATTGATAATGGGTAAGCAGCTAAATTGAAACAATGAAATTCCTCTTATCTATACCAGCAAGACATAGGACTCTTAGTCCTATATACCCTCATACGTTTTTATCTTCTTTCTTCATTTCTGCTTTCTATTTCTTAAACCATAATTACTTGTTTAAAGATATCTCCTTATTTAGTTATGGTTTCAAATTTTACGTAACACATTAATTAATTGAATAGTTAATTTAATTTTATTTGTTTGTGGTAATTTAAAACAATAGCTTTTAATAGTAACGTTGGGTGGAAGTACCGACTGAAGTATGTCGGGGATCAAACAATGGAGTGATGAAAAGGTAACAAAGACTCTCACATTTCAATCTTTGTAGCGATACATTACCTATAGTTTCTATTCTTGTAGCTTTTTATAATATACCGCAAATTTCTCTATTTCTAATTTCTTATTTTGGGATTAAATGAGTTTGTTTTGTTTACTAGTCTAACATTTTATTATTTTTGTCTCTGACGAAGCAACTATAGTTAGGAAATTTTAGACGCCAAAGAGAAATATCCGAGTTTCAAATTAGCTGCCTTCTCATTACTCCATTGTTTGAGCACCACACCACCTGTTTTAATTGGATGTATAAATAATTGTCCTTTCCATTCATAACCTATATATTTTTAAAATAACATATTTCGGCTTAGAATGAATGCCATTATCATCTATATCGATGATTGGCATGATGATGCGTTTTAATTTTTTGTTTGTCTTACTGTGTTTTATTTGTGTTTGAATTCAGATGGTAGTTTTTGACTATTTTTATCCAATATTCTCGATATGACGTTTCTTAGAACCTAATGATAGCATTCATTTCAAGCCAAAACATGATGTTTTAAACATTTATTTATTTATTATAATATTGTTTAACCTAATAAATAATTAGTTAATGAATAGAAAGGACAATTATTTATACATCCAATTACTAATTCTATTTAATGGCTTTGATAGATGCGCAAAAAATGAAATAAGGTCAATTATATCACAAACTCTTTTTATTAAATCTTGCTAGGTTAATATATATTTTGAAAAGTATTGTTATCAATATAGTCACCTATACATTAACTTGTCTATTTTTGTAGATACTAATATTTTCGCGTATAAATTTTATTATAAAATAGAATTTTTATTAGGACGAGTAACAGGCAGCTTATTTATTTTTTTTAAATTTTACTGCTCATTGTTTTGTTTGAACGTTAATGTATTTATTACACATGTTGCTCATCAATAATCAATAAAGTACTTATGGGACATACAATCTTGCAAAAAACAGATCAATCTATTTCTTCGCACCATTTCATAAATTTACACGTAGCCATTTATATATAAATTTATTTACTGCCTCAGTATTAAAATTGTTATGTGGCTATAAATTTCGAAATCGTTCTCTTTTCTTTTCTTAATTCAATATTTCTGTATAAAACTTAGCCCCAAACAAAAAGAAATCGATTTCCAATGAATAAATTTGCGAACGGCCTGCGAAATTATTTGGGATATGCATTTATGTTTTGTTGTCCATCAGTATCAAAGAGATTCATTGGTGTTGTAGCCGGCGTTGTCTCGCAAACAATAAAAAATGTTTTAAAATGCATTAAAACAAAAGTACATTTCATATTCGGAGCGAACAAGATCCGAGATGGCATCACAGCATGATGATGCCCAGCACCGGTAATAATAGGGTACGAGTATATATTATGGCCTACCCCAAACGGTCCGGACCCCCATTTTATGAAATTTAATTTGTTTTTATAGCTTTGATTACTACTTGCTATAATTTGAAAACGTTTTAATAAAAATAAGGTAATGTTTCTTGGTATTTTTTGCGCGATTCGAGAGTTGTCCGTCTAGGGATCTGGGCCCCATTCCTACCAACACAGTGAAATAAAGATTGATGTCCCTAGTAATTTCTGATTTAGAAGTATTAAAATACATCGAAAACGCTTATCTGATACCATGTGGAGCCGGGCGTGTCCCGAATCGTTTCTTTCACTAGTTTGTGTTGCCTTTCAGTCTTGTCCATCAATATAAAACATTAGTGTGATTTATAATACTATTAAAAAAATGGGTAATCGGCGTTTGAACCTATTTAAAAATATTTGTACATTATAAGTTTACACACAAGTTTTATAATCTGCCCTGTATTCACGTCTACATTCATGTAATTGACAAGTGCAAAAAAAATAAATTTATACAGTTTTACAATAATGAATTACAATTTAAATAAGATGCAAGCATACAATTCGTTCTCAATGGATGGAATAAATTCAATAAAATCATGGCAACTTGTAGCAAACAAAAATACTCGAACACGTCTTTGCGATTGTTTGACCTACATTACACGGTAGGTATTATCACTTCCGGTTTAAGCGGAATGACATCGACTCTGTTATTTTAAATGGAATACCGTATCTACACCGTAACAAATTTGGGTAGGAAATTAAGTAGGTTTTACTGCAAACTCTCCATATGCAGCTTTATTATGAATAGTTTTTGAGATATTAATAACACCGTCCAACACATTTCTTTTCTCATACACCATTACGTGTAGTTTATGTCGTTGCTCATGCTGATTCTGAAACTAATTTTAAATTTACTCCATCACGTCAGGATTTTGAGAAATTATTAAATTGCTTTTTTCAAAAAGTACGTTAAATTTCACAGAATTTCAAACTAACTTTTATATAAGAAAGATATTATAACATATGTTGATATTGAAATTAAAATCAAAGGCAAATTCGTGTTCCAATCCTTTTTATTATATTATCTCATTGCGACATGTTTCGGTTTATTAAACCATCATCTGGCAATAAAATGTCAAGTGTTCGTTTCCTATTTAAGAATGATGCGTCGAAAAATTTTTGAGGGTACAATGACAGAAATTCTTTAATTCTTTCCAACCTTCCCGGTTGGCCACGCAGTCTATATGCAGGAAACTTATGAAAATATGACTCGTCTTCTCAACAAAATTAATTATAATGTGTACAAATGGCATATTAGCGCTGACCTCAAAGTTGTGGCAATTCTACTCGGTGTACAACTGGGGTACACTAAACACTGCTGTTTCCTTTGTAAGTGGTACAGTCAATCGATAAATTCCCACTACGTTGTTGAAGATTGGCCCGTCAGAGCTCAATATATTTCTGGACAAAAGAATATACTTCATAAGGCGTTCAACGTTATCAGGGCAAATGCAACAGTCAAATGCTAATTATTGTTGGGCATTAATATCGGAAAATACCTTAGAATAGTTCAAAAGAAAAGTATAAAGAATTTTAAGACAGATAGCATACTGTTCCATGTACCTTACGTATCTAATTTATATTATCAAATTTATTTTTTCAATAACGTTTGTACCAAAACTTGACGTGCCAGAATAAATTTGTTTTTATTGCTATCATTAAGACTGTAAGAGAAAGTAAAACTGTACATAATTACTAAAGAAAAAAGAAAAAAACTAAAATTTGTTGCCTAGTGTAATCAATCGTCGGTAGACCATACAGGAACGTCTCATTGCAGCATAGCCGGGGCGGTTATCATTCTTATAAGTAGAGATAGCGAGTAGGGTTGCCAGATTGGACAACAAACCACCAATTGGGCTGTCTTTTAACTACCTTGGCTAAACTTTACCGGCAATTGACGCCAGACTGCTACTTTAGGCTACCTACAAAAATCTGTTGAGTATCATGCTTTTTAATTATTTTTAAATACATTTTAGATATATCAATTCGATTTTGTAAAAATAACTGTAATTTAAGATCTCAGTTCAAAAACGGGTCAGGTTCAATATATGCATCTTTTTGCACTAACCCCTTCAATTGGATTCTCAGTACTATTGATATTGTTGTTGATTTATGTTGGTACTGACGAAAATAAGATTAGGATCGTTAATTTACAAAATTACATGTATGTATATGCTAAGATCGAGTGAATCAATAAAACCATTGTGGATTAAATCTTTTATTTAGTAAATAATAGTAATATGTTTGCCTTTCAAATATAAAATGGCTTTTTGTATATCATTCTGCTTACTGTCAAAGAATTCTTTTTTGTAGAAATATTGTAGAATAAATATTACCAGAGTTATTATGTTAAGATTATACTTTGAAAAAGTTGTTGGTACTCTTTTGTTTTCCAAGTTTATAATTTTATTTGTCAAGTTAATTTAGATGGAAAAGTTTTATTTATTCTGGAATTTATGTGAATTTTATAGTATTTAATACAGTTTGTTTATCAAGATTGAAATTATACAGTAATAAAGATTATTACCTATTAACAAATTTATTGTGGACCTATAATAACAAAATCTGATTTTCGGGAAAACGCTCAAAACTAACAAATATTTGTTACGCCAGTTTTCAAACAGCAGCTGTGAATGTTTTAATTTCCTATTAAAAACAGCAAATAGTTTAATGAATCCAAATAGATTGAAATTTAGAAATTATGGAGATTTTGCATTTTCAAAAAAGTATCCTAATATACAAAAAGCCAAACATCGCTCCATTTATTTAGCAACTACTCATTATAATAATTCCGCCAGAAGCAAGCCATGTCCAGCATTTAGTTTTTATATAGTAACGAATTTCTTGGCAGCATATACGTTTTTATATCATCTGCGGTAAATATTGCTGAACTTCACCGTGCATGTCACAACATCTCACAGCCATTAAAATTAAAGGACCGAGGCAAAAGAAACACCGCACATTGTATATCAGTGTATATAATTTTATTTCATCCGTTCGCTGGCATGGAGTTTTATTTTTACACAAGTACTTAAAAAAGCACTGCCAATTTTTCTACAGAGACATTGGTTTTGAGATAAGCTGAGAAATGCTTTTTTCAAAAAAAAAAAAAAACACAGAAAAAGAAGGAAAATTAAATAAAACGCGAAAAGATTTGTGTGCTTCTGAATTAAAATTTATTTAAGTAGGTAAAACTGTGAGAAACCGAATAATCCACTTTTCCCCATACACTATACATTATCTCTTAAAGCGCAACTTTCGGTAGATGTTAAACTATCCTCGTCAAGGCAAAAAGTAATTTGAACTTATTTGAGATGTATTCTCTTTTAAAAATGCCATAGTAATCACAAACTTTTACAACAAAATTGCAGTAATATATAATAAAGTAGCGCAAAATGTTAACTGTATATCAAACATATTTTGCAATTATATCAAAACAAAAGAAGAAGTGTCTGATTTTAATTGCTTACACATCTAAAACACCTTGTATATTTAATCGTCTTTTTAGGAGTGTGCTCTAGTTAGTATTAAATTATAGCAGATGCGACATAATCTGTACTTGTTCATGGTATAAATTTGAGCTCGTTTTGTATACAACATGGAAGCCGTATTAAAAACCAATTTAATAAACGTTTCTCGAAGATAATAACAGGTTACCTAGTTATTGTCGGCTAGCGAAATTGCATAGAAAAAAACCGGAATTTCCATTAACAAGTGCGTCTCTCCTAATTACACTGCGTGTGAATTTTATACTACAAAATGTGTTTTAATAACAGACATATCAGTAAACAAAGTTAGTGGAAAGATTTGTTTGCAAAATTGATATTCTGAAATTTAAATTAAACAGTTATACACACAAAACAAGTAGGGAATTAGGTGAAACAGGGTTGTAATTTTTCTAGAGACAGTTCAGCTGTAATCAAAAAAAAATACACTTCCCGGAAAAGAAATCTAACCATAAATATGCCATGTAGTCCGAGTTACAGATATCCAAATCAGTGAGTCGCCAGACCGCAAAAAAAAGGGAAAAAGATAAATGCAAGGGGGGAGACGTAAGCCAACCACTAAGGGCAATAAGTAGGGTATCGAGTCTTAAAAATACCTGACGGAGCTACTAAAACGCCACTGCAAACTTTCAAAAAATCCTAAAAAAGTTTCAACAAAGCTGCGTCAAGATTACAGATGACGGCAATACATAAACATCATCTGGAAGAAACAATGAATCAATGGATCTGATTCAAAACGACTCGTAATTGCGATGTACGATTGCTCCGAGTGTGAGCATCAATTTCATGCAACTCATTCACTAGGAGAGTATTATAAATGACCTCCCACAGCCAAGACACAATAACTTACAATTAGTTCAAGGCAAAGGCATCCATAGTGAATCTTTTAAAGAGCACCGATTTAACTACTGTTGAATCCAAGGACCTTCCAAAGAGGCTAAGGATACTAGCCCCGTAGTCAGGAGAGTAGGAGCCAGGAGCCTGGGATATCGGATGTAAACTGATTTATAGTAGAACCTCTAAAGTACCCAGAAATACCCGAAACTAGCATTCACCAACCTTGGCCACAGACAAAATATACCATAGGGCAAAGATATCTCGAAGGATTTATTTATCCGATCGACATATTTAACTTGATTACCACAACCTACCACGAACCAAGGACTAACTATGAGATTTATATTTATAGTAGAATTAAATTTCAGTCTAAAGAACACGAAAACAGGGGAAACAAATACAAAATATAAAGATGTTGCAACGTTTCCGGAGACTATATGTTAAACGGGGTTCACTGAGTGAAGAAAAAGATGCCATAAAGCAAAAAATTTTCAACTCGAAGAAACGGGACTAAATATATCTCGGCGACTATCCACTGTTATTTTAACATCGAACTAGGATAATAACCACCATAATACCAACCGGAAAGCATTTGGTGTTGATTAAACAATTTAGCTAATTGAGGCACCATGAAAATGTGAATTAATAAACCACTACTGAAACTTTATTTTCGTGTATAGCGCTAGAAAGAAAATTGAAGAGTAAAAATCATCCCTTCAATTACTAGATGCTACTATATCTTACAACTGCAACATCGTACTGATGATACCATCTTGGGATAAGATTAACTCCAAAAGAGAATAATTGCAACTCCTACTGCTAATTCCGCACAGGAACAAAGTATTACGGCAATATGATTCTACCCCGAAGCATTTATATTAGTATAATTGATAAAAAATATAAATTAAACAACTCTGCTCGCGTATAAGCACTTGCGGATTTGGACGTGGGGAACTACCGACGGCAGTTTCCTCACGTCCAAACACATCTTTTACTTTTTTCTAAGTATCAATTAAATAAATCGCTTTCGTAGCTTGCATGAATTATATATTAATGCTGCGTCTAATATTTCCGGTGTTAAGATGAGAATACATAACATTGTTTTAATGGAATATTTTATATTTATTAGATTAAAGTATTTAACCAATATTATAATGACGCTTATTCAATATTTATGGTTCGAACGATCTATCGTTATTCACACTTTTGATCTAAACCAAAGTTATAACTTAATCAAATCAACGTTTAGGGCGTTGCTTCGATATTTACCTAAATACAGTTACTAGAATGGTGGATCAGCATAAGAATTAAGTTTTAATAAATCTTTATTAGATAAGGATAAAATTCGTCAGGGATTACAAAAAAAAAAAATGACGTGTAAAATTATGAGAATTAAAAAAAACACTTTACACTTTCAAACAGCAATATAAAAAAGGGTATTCCACAAGTGTAATATCGTAACTTTCGAATTGTTGAACGTTTGGGGAGAACTCCAATTAAAGCGTTTCTTTGTCGCGTAGTGATGTATGTATCCAGTACCAACGAGTACAAAACATTAAAGTTTTAAACAACGCCATGAAATTTCAATTATAATTTAATTAATTATGCGTACTGAATGAGAATGCACGGCGTTCTCATTCGCGGCTCGTTTCCCCGTTCAGCATTTGTTATATCCACAGTGTTTTATATAGTAGCGAGGAGAGGGTGCCAAGGTGGTCGGCTCTTTGGAAATAGTAAATCATTTCCGGTTTTAAGGGCAACCAAAAGACACGGATTCAAGAGATTCTGTTTAAGTATTTGGGGACGCATGAAGATATATTTAACTACGGGAATATGGTAGTGAAGGACAACATGAATGGGGTACTTTTCATTTCAGATCGCACCGCAACGTCCTTCTTCACACTTTCCTTTTCACTAATTAGTATACTTAAGTATTAGAGTTTTAGCATTGAAACGACAACTTCCGAAATCCTTAAGCGCTTCAGATACTTCCAAAGTCTTGCCGGAAGCTCCTGTTTTATGTATGAAACTTCTAAAGTACTGATCCAGTCGCCTTCGAATTGGTGTCATTTTTATTTCAGAAGAATTCTCTGAATAATTTGATACGGTATGTATACTACCTTTCGAAAAAAACATAAGTGTAAATCGCAAGGAATATTTGTGGACTATCTCTGTTGCCTGTTATTTTTACATTCACACAAACGAGAGGTATAGTGAAATAAAATTTGTGGATAAGACACATCATCTCGTCTAGCCCTTCCAAATCTACTGAATCTTTTTGTGCCATTATTATTACTAAGTTAAAAACGGGTTTATGTAGGTTTTGAGTCAACCTACATAAACCTCCCTCTTTTTATTTAATTTCAATCAATAACTTATATAAAAGGGTACCTAATTTCCAAAGTAGTACAAATTTCCGGTAATTTTCAATTATAATAAAAAAAAAAACGTAATACATCATGTTATAGCGTACACGTTAGTCATTGTGTTCTACTGCGTGTAGTTTAGTTTTATAGGTACATATGTAAGTGGCGAAGCGTGTGGCATCCTGTCATTTATATTTATTACCCGATGCATTTGTTGATGGCAAAAGCAAATGTTACAAATCGCTTGTCAAAACTGTTCTTTCAATAATAAGTTCGTGTCGGAAAGGCATAATTCATTTTTCGATACAGTTACGGAAATTACTACACGATCTTTCATGTGAATTAAAAAGAAAGCCATTTATAACCACATCAAACGTTCCAAACTATCCTCAAACCCTACACAAATAACACAATTTCTACTGTTTAAAATTTTTAAATATTTGTTTGTGCTTCGCATGGCATGTATTAATCTAAAACAATCTTAGAAACAATTTAAATTTTAATATTAACTTTTACAAGAGGTATTTTGATGATAGCATAATGGTTTTATCTATTAAAATACACAATCATCATTATCTTTGCATAATATTTATTCAGTGTAAATTACAATTTACTTTATAGATTAAAAAAACACAGTAACTTAAATTACTTAGGTATTATCGTAACAAGACATAACAACATATTAACTACAACATGAAAGAAAAACAACGAAGCATTATCGACTGGTAGATATTTAAATTATAATGGCATTGTAGCCCAAAATCATAAAAGAAACCTTATTATTGTTTAGCTGATCGGGAAATACGATTAAGTGGTCCAGAAAACAGACACTAAACGTTCAATAAGATTAAAAGTATACGTATAAATAATAGATATTCATTGCATTTTATAAACATTTAAGTGAAAATGTAGATATTTCAATTTTACTTGTGTTTATAAAGAGATGGTTAATACTGAACTAAGTTCGATGGGAAATAATTTTACCAATCATATTTTTATTATTAATTTGATCTGTGTTAGTGAGAATAATTAAGTTTGTGTCATCGGGATACATTGTTATAGGTATTATACTCATCTAAGATTTCATATATTGTATATGTCGGTAGATCACTTACACACAGTATGAACAAAAAAGGACACCGCGTTTAATTTTACTAGAGGATTGCTTAATTTATAGAAATACAATTGCGTCCTATTAGAAGGATATCATTTTATAAGTCTACTATAGCTACTCTGACTTCATAAGACTCAAACTTACGGACCTACGCAGTCATATACTTTTAACAGACCTGTATAGGTATATTCTAAATTGTAATTGTCAAAATTTAACTAGGGTACAAAAAGTAGAAGGTAGAAAAGAGTGCGTCGCTTTAAAGTAACCGTGTCTCCCACCACATGCCTAACGCCCAATATCGTTTCAAAATTGGTATTGGTGCGTACTGCAAGGTCATGTATAAGCACAGAAGAGAGAATAACCAAAATTTCACTCCGGTCATTAAATGGACAGATATTTTATCTTATTCATCTTATTTGCAATGTTTTTCTATCAAGTCTTGGCGACTCTTCGGAGCGATTGCAAATTGCTATATTTCTGTACGAAAATTAGTGACATCCTAAAAACAAAAATAAAAAATAAAATCGTGACCATATTCTCCCTATGAAGTGAAATTTCTTGTTATTTTCTATTCTGTAGTATAAAATCCTTACACTAAAGTTAAATTTTGTCAACTACGGTATACATGCATGCCTATCGGCTTTCAAACGCATGTTAGACATTGTCTACTACGGCCATAATTGCATCAGACGTTCCTCTACCTTTTCTGAATACATATCGGTTCACACTGAAAATACCATGAGCTCCAATATAACAGTTAAATTCATTCAAATTTATAAACGTAAAGTAACATAACAAGATAAAAATTACATTTATATTAAACGATATTCACCTTGATATTTAAACCGATCACCATGCTAGCTAGTTTCCCACACATCTTTGATCAATATTTTTTTAATTTCTTTTACTCTTCCAATATTCTTGCAAATAATTCCTGGGCCAATATCAAGGTACTCTTTATACTGTGCCTTTTTTAAACCTTTAATATTTAAATAAACTAAACACAACAACACAGATACATGTACAAACAAAGCAATCAGTTAATGTTGATTTTCGTCATAAGAAAACAACTTATTAAAAAAATCCATCCATACTTGACATTAGATTTATCATGCTCATTACATTAAAATATTTCAAAATAAATTCATATCGTATTTTAACAAATACGTACATTCTCAACAAACACACACATACATTTTAAAACATTCACATACACATAATGCAGACATACTCAAATATAACAAAAACTATTCACATTAAAAATTGTACAAAACTGAACACAAAATTTATCTAGTCCGTTTTCATACACATTACGATTATCATATATTAACAAATTTTAACGTGTTTTTCGATTTTATTTGTGCATTGTCTTTGTTTTTATATATAATGTTAATTACATCAACTAAAAATGACGTAGCTTCTAGTTCTTTTGAGACGTAGGTAAGTATATAAAAAATTTAAAAACTTTAATTCTCTAATTAGTTAACACACTATAATTATGTAAATTTCATATCAGTGTTGTCCGGAAGATGGCTTAAGCCAAAACCGGTAGACAGTGATTTTTTTTAAAATAAATGATTGGAAAGAACACTTATTTATATATTATTACTAATTCCATATATACCACCAATCTGAAAACATTCAATAACAACTATATTTAATATTTTCTTAACTACATACGATTTGATAAATTATAAAAAAAATAAGCAACGAATTCTCTTACACTCATATTATCATAGTAACAACAGAGAAATCATCCCCATAATAAAGGAGGACAATAAAAAAGGAGCCGCCATTTTCGGTATCAGATAGCCTCATGACTTTCGAATCAATTGTAAAGACTAGTACTATATACGGGGTCCTTTTTTTATTTACAAGAGCGAACAATTATATCATTGAATTAGACCGTTTGAGCCTGTAAAAAGAGCAAATTTTGCTAGTCACGTTAGTGCAATGAAAAGAGGGTATTGTGCGCGATACGGGGCGCCCCAAATCCCATCACAATACGTAACATCCGTGGACTAATGAAACTCGATTTTAGCATGAACAATCTCTAACGCGAGTTTGAAATTCATGAGACACCTAATTTCAATTTAAACTGTCAACCAACGAATGTTTAACGTCGACTCGTATAATATCGTCATTTGATGATTGTTCGTTCGCACGGTGTATGAAAAGTTGTCGAAGACCGCAGTGAACTACATGTGAACCTAAATACGCATTTAATGTACGAAAAAGATTTTGTAATTGCAGTTTGTTCTGTAATCATTTTCCATATCGAACTTCTAAAAGAACTAAAAAAATAACACCCCGAGTTTATTTTATAATTTTTCGCCAAATTAAGAAAATATACTTAAGTTTATAGTGAATTAACAACCAAACAGTTCTATTGTATTATTGTATTGTATTGTTCCGCTAAAACCCAAACTTATCATAACTCACTCATAGATAAAATATCATTTTGAAAGTCGTCAATAAAATCTAATTAGATTTTTTTTCTGTATTTAATTGCAGATTATCAAATTTCTTAGGGTTAATAAAAAAAGTAGCAACCGTTCGTTACCATTGCATCAGTTGTTGATCAGAACGTTTTTCAGTTCCAAACTTGTAAAATAGATACACACAACAGTTAGTATGGATAATACTACCTATACGAGGGCTGTTTGTGTACCATTATTTAATATAACCTTTTTTAGCCCGCCTGTCAAAACTTGGTGACAATCCGACGCTTAGTTTTGTTTTGACACCCATTTCAAAACATCGTGTTAGTGTTTTTTTGCGACCATGGAAAAAGAGCAATACCGCTCCGTAATTCGATTCTTGTTTTGAGTGGCAACACCTGCGAGGAAATCAAGCCCATTCTCGATGGTGGGCATGGTGGGATGGCAAGCATCTGAACTGAACGCATTAGCCATATCCTGCACGAGATTTTGGGCATGAGAAAGCTGTCCGCGCGATGGATGCCGCATTTGCTCACACCGGAGAACAAGCGCAATCGTGAGACCACTTCAAAGACGTGCTTGGCCCTATTTAATTAAAATCCGGAGGAGTTTTTTTGCGTAGTTTCATGACCGTTGATGAAACATGGATTCATTGGTACACATCAGACATCAAAGAACAATCGAAGCAATGGGTTTTACCCGGTGAACGTGCTCCAAACAAGGCGCAGACCATGCCTTCAGCCGGAAAGTAGATGGCCACCGTTTTTTGGGACGCGCGAGGTGTGATCCAAGTTGACTATTCATAGAAGGGAAAAACAATCACAAATCAAAATTAAAATTTATTGGACCCATTTGGCGAAGAAAAAAGTGCTCTTCCACCATAACAACGCACCGGCTCACACCTCCGTAGTCGCCCCAGCCAAATTGATCGAATTGCACTACGAATTGCTCACCCATCCTCCATATTCTCCGGATTTGGCTCCCTGCGACTTCTTTATTGTTCCCTAACCTTAAAAGGTCGCTTGCCGAAAAGAAGTACGGGTCCAAAAGGAAGTCATCGCCGCCGCGGAGGAGTATTTTGCAGGCCAACAAAATCGTACTACACGGAGGAGTTAAAAAAGTTGTAGCACCGCTGGGAAAAGTGTGCCGAATTGAAAAGAGATTATATTGAAGAATAAATTGTCAAAATCTAAAAAAGTTGCTTTGTCATTTCTAATACGGGTATTCATCAAACTGCCCTTGTATACTTAACTATAGTTCCGCTCTGTAATGGCAACATCCTAACATAAGTAATATTCAGATCAATCAGTATTAATTGAAGAAAAAAATATTTACATTTGCAGTATCATCTTTATATTTTTATTTTCAAGAATATTGCCCGATATCCCTAGTATGTGGGCAAATAGTCAGAGAAAAATGAATTGAAAAATAAAACTCGTAGCGTAAATATATTATTAGTTTGTTATTGAAAATATTAATAATCTTTTAATTATTGTGTGCTTTTAGTACAGTAGCGACATTTTTTTCTGGTCGGGCAAAACTGACGTCACAGAACTGTGAAAATGCATATTTATAGTTAAGTTGCATTGGTTAGATGAGTTTCAGTGACTTTGTAGTAGTACCATACCGGTACCGTTTTTTCGCTTTGTGACAATATATTTGGTTACATTTTATGTGATATTGGTAGGGCATTTGGCATTTTTATATAAGCTTTTGCATGGAATTGCCTATGACACAAGAATTGTGTCACAAATAAAAACCTTAAAATTCCCTGCATGGACAAGAAATCCTATTTTAAATAATAAATAAAAGTAAATTAATGAGAAATACAAAAAAATTATATAAAAAAAGCGTGATACAATGACTGTTGTAAACGAAACTTGTACTCGTATAAGATCCTCATCAAAAGTACAACGCCAGTATAAGGAAATCTAGGGAAAAAATCTGCTTCAAAGTATCCAAGGTGTATCATTTTACTCAAGACAGCAAAAACTTGTACGGTTCCACAAAAGAAAAGGTACCAAGGTATGGTAATACAGCAAATTTCTTCTAATTTTGAAAAATCTTGACGTTTCTTCTATATATTTTTAGCTTGATGGTAAATACATCAATTTACAAAGAAAATTCCCTTCGATTTAATTGATTTAACTTGACGAAAAATAAAACAGTTTTTCAACGAAGGTTTTTTTCAACAACTTCGACCCCAACTCATTTATTTAATACAAACCACGCTAAGTCTCCACCCCTATGAAGTAGTATCGATACCAAGGAAACTATATTGAAATCATACAATTACCAGACAATAAATTTATACATATAATTACCACTACTACGCTACGGCGCAAATTAATTAACATCCAATATATACTGAATTTACAAACAGGTGTGTACATAAAATAATAATTACATCTAATATGGTTGGTAGTTCATCCTATGTAACACAGCAATACATACTTATGTTTGTAAGTAATTTTTTTTTCCGAAAGTGTTCCTAACAGTCAAAACTTAAATATTGAAACAGATATAGTAAAGTTATGTGAGAACAAGTTTCGAAGTGTGTATAGTAATATCTATAATACACTTTTTTCAGTATATGTAGTATAATTTCTTTGATATTCTCAGATATCTTTTGGAAATCGTTAACATGTATTCCATCCATGATCAGACTTAAATATGTGACCTAAGGAATCTTTGCCCTACCAACTGTCAGGCTCATGTCGCAACAAATATAATTACTATATCGTATTCGCGTGGCGGAACATTAACATTAGCAGCGACTATAACGGCACAACAACGACAGCGAGATCGCGACACAAACAACAATGCAATATTGTGTCCTATAGATTTATGGTTGGTGTAAATCTCGTATATACGGGTGAGACTTTAGCTTCAGTGACAATATCTTGGTCTCGGTGACTTGCGTTTTGCGGCTACATGACCAATTCCCGGAGCCGACAACCGGTGATAGATGGAGCCCGCCGCCGTCAGTGTTTTATGCGCCCCAGTATTAAATCCGGGCCCGGAATGCCAATGCCACCGCCATGATAACGCATTTCAATTGTTGTACGTCGCAATCCATTTTGCGACATTTTAAAAAAAGAGAAACGCGCTCTCTTCTGCCCGACAAATTCCGTTTTAAACACTCAACAATGACATGCAATTTCGTTTATATTCCGATTTCTTTATACGTTATTTTCTTTGCACTTTGATGGTTTGAATATTTTCGTATGATTTAGAATTTTGATTGGCATACATTTCTTATTCCTTATACCGACAAAAAAAAAATTCTTACAGTTGTATAAAGCCTAACTACAAATTATAACGATGCACTTTATTCTTAATAAAAAATCGGAGAGAATTATGCCTATCGTTCGTTTCAAAAACAACGAGAGCCTAGGCAAATAAAAAAGGAGAGTTTATTTTAACACAGTTCTTTATCTATTTTTAATACTTATTAAATGTCATAATTAAAAATAGGATGTTATATTTGAAAGACATAAAAGTTTTAAAAATTTATATTAAAAAAACCACTTCAATAATTTCCTTGGTGCTAATTCTATTACGAAGCAGAACATCAATAAAATGCAAATAAAAAAATGCAATTTTTCGACTGGGAAAAAAAGTATAAATACACCTATAAATTACAATTTCTTTTATATCTGCTTAGATTACATACCTAGTATCATAGTCATTTATATTGACCGCCTTAGAATTATATTTGGATTTTGACGCACTGAAATACGCAATGACAAAGTAATAAAATATCTAGGTAAGTAGGTACGGTACTTACATTTTGTGCAATTTTCTATTGCGTGCAATAAAACATTGCCTGCAATATAAATAGTGCATGCGCATTTAATGGATTTCGATCAGCTGAGTGCAATTTTATTTGTATTGCACGTGCAATACACGGAATAGAGCATGCGCTATTTTTACTGCACGCAATAAAAAAATTGCGAACTGTAAAGCGGCCTTTAGAAGAAGCCTTTTTTTCTTTTTGCGTTGATACGAAGATGCTTTTTCCTTTTGACGAGTATCTTTTATCCATTTTTAGATATGGCACAATGCGGTTTGCTACTTGTAAGAAAGTAAATATTCTTCGTACAATAACCGCAGTGCTAAGTCAACCCAGAGAATAAACTTTTGAGGTACTCGACCACAGGTGTGCGATGTCTGTGTGTGTGTGTGTTGAGTGAGGATTTGTATGTTTGTGACAGTGTGTGGCATCCTAACCTATTTATCACAAGTTATTCTATAGGAAGTTGTATTGTAAAATCATAGGTACATGTACAGAATAACAATCAATGAAAAGTAGCGAATACTCTAGACAATCTTAGCAATTCATTTTGGGCACATGTAATATAGAAAGCAAACAATTCATACCATTCAAAAAGACAAGAGGTATCTTTCTTTTCGATTTGACCATCACTTAAGATTTATTCCTGCAGTCACGTGTTCTACAAATTCTCTTCACATTTGTGCATACCTCGAGAAAATTCAGTTCTCGGAAAACTGCAGTTACTCAATTTACAAAATAAGCCACTGATTCTACTGATTCATAGTACGAACTGTATCATAGTGCTATAATTTTTTATTTTTGAATTAGTAGCTTTCTTCTGTAAAAATTGACACAATTTTGTCGTGTACGTCTCGACACAAACATTGTGAAAAAAAATGTCACAGTTGTGTGAAATTATACTACAAAAGTTTAACCACAATTTTAAAGTATTATTTGCGAAAACAACATATAATAATTAACAAAAATCTGTGATAAGGTTACATAATTATGCTAATTACTGCCACAATATTTTCTCTACAATATTGTTGTATATTTTTCCAATAGATTTTTTTCCGTGTAGTTATGGTTGCCCCGGCGGAAGAGATCAAAGAGAAAACGCATTTTCCTCTTTCGGCGCTATTTGCTATCAGAAAGAATTGAAAAAAAAATGGGTTAATAAGTACCGCCGAACCGTCGCCCTTGACTACTTTTTTTATTTTTCCTTCTTGGACGCCAAATAGAACCAAATGAAGAATTAAAGAAAGGAAACTTAAAAAATAAAACGTTGGTGCAATTTTAAATACTATTTTCAAAACAATCTCTTTATCAAATTTAAAATATTTTGATCGGTATGTCTAAAAACAGCGAAAAAAAAACCGCGCCATCTACTGGCAGAGAATCTCATTAAAAGGTCGTCCGGATTCGCTTTAACAGATCGAAGTAAACTCATATTATTACATCACTCATGTAGATGATTCACACAGAAGCCATACGAGCATATTTCTTTCTGCAGTCCAACTCGCCAGTTACTTCACTACTTATATAGTTTGTAAAAAAAATAAGCCTTACCAATTTAAAGAAAAAGGAATTTTGTCGAAAGTTTGTAGGATTCAAAAATAATGCATGCACCACAGGCTTTGCTGCATTATATCTAATTGTAATTCGATTTAAAAGCGCAGAAAGTGACGCGTTATAAAATGCATAAAAGGAAGAGACTATATAAGAGTAGGGAGTCTAGCATGTTCTTCTTCTTTGTTCCACATTATTATTCCGACGATCAGTGATAGAAGTTTTCCATACCGATTTGGGCTTAGCGTGTGACAGATTTGCATGCAAATTTCTTTCCAACTATATATTAGAGATTTAGCATGTGGGGTGAAACATTTCGTGACGATCTATTGCACTCTAGAATTTAAATATATATTCGCTACAATTATATTCCACGCACATACATACATACATAACTAGTACTACCGGCGTCACCGTAAAAAAAACAAAAACGCTATATTACGGAATACGCCACTTATTCTCAATGTACGGTATGTTGGTATACAGCTATAACATTCCATGACGTATATTTCCAATTTTAAACTCTATAATTTTAGTGAGCTTTTAACTTTTTTACAAGTATGCATTTTCCAAATCAACATTACATATTTATGGAAATATTTCACAAAATAGCACCAAAATGTCATATAAAAAACAACGAAACACGTTGTATTATGTTTTTCCCTCCTTATATTAATTTGACATTGCAGGAAGCTATAATTAAATATGTATTGTCTAAGGAATAGTTAATAAGTAATTGCATGACATTTTAGAAGGGATCTAATACAACAATTAAAACACTAACTAGACAGACAATATAATTATCACAGACTATATCTAAACCCTGACTCTTAGAAGAAACAGCGTCTGTTTAAGAGAGGTGGAAGGCCTGTAATTTGTGTGCACAGCAACCAACAAGCGGTAGCTGTTATTTCCCGGAGTTCGCAGACTTAAGATCCGGGTCTGCGGTCAATGCTAAGATGTTTCACGGAACCGGGATTAAAGACCGGATCAAATCTCTTCCTAAACCGACCCTAAACAGAACTAATACGGGCGATTATTAAGGCTTTGTATCATTAATCAATATATGTACCGGTATACAAGATAAAATACTGTTTTGCCAACAAAACAAAAATAGTGTCTGATATAATAACGTTTGATAAAATGGTGAGGACATAAAGTTATATATTTCAATAAAATATTTATGGATAAGTGCATATTTGATCAAATTCACTAGCTGTGAAGCGTGATGCACTTGAGTTGGTTACGTCAATGAGCTTTCCTTATCATACAGGAACGAATAAAAAACTAAACTAAACATAATTATGGGTTCTATTAAAAAGTAACCTCAGTGTAGTATTTTTATTCTCATCTGTGACATATTTTGATTTTCAACAACTATCACATGTTTCGAGATGTGACGTCATCGGTAGTTTTTTTAAATGGATCACCCTGTATTTTTTCATATTTTCGGATAGACACTTTTTAAGAATTACAATGATATACGGTTTGGAGGGTGTGCGACTTGAAATATTGAAATAAAGCGTTGGCTGTTATCATCTTTTGTGTCAGATACAGCTGATAAAGAATATTCGTATTTTGATGTTGCTATGGAAACTTTTTTAGCAGAAATAAAATTATCTGTATCTGTAATCAGAGTCCTCATGGGATGGAGGAAAATCACTCGCAATTTCCTCAAAAATTAAATGTATGGGCAGGTATAAAAAACCAAATGTGGGCCAAATTGCAAGGGTGAATTGCACCCCCTAAACTTGAAGTTCCGCAGCAACGGAAAGTGTCCTTCAGTAACACTTCATGGAGTCTACAAACTGACAAAGTTTCATTAAAATCTGCGATTTACAATTCGCGAGGTTCCCTTATCACAACAACCGGCAACCCGCGAAAAGTGCTACAAGGTCATATTGTATATCCGACAATCGGTCTAGGTAAACTAGGAACAGGATAGGTCCAAGAACGGATCATTGCGGAACCTCCTTTTGAAATATTTCCCAGGAGGATGTAAGTATCGCACCACTGCTACTCCGCGTCTTCATACATTGCATTCTATTTTCAAGGTACGACTGAAGAAGTTAAAGACTCTGTCCCCGAATTCCCGCGTTCTCAAGTTCCTGAAATAATATATGGTGGTCAACACTATGGAAGGCCTTTGACAGATCTATGTATAAACTAACCACATGGTCGCCATCATTCACGCTTTCCAGAATTTCGAATAAGACTTGATATATGGCTGTCGCTGTTGACTCTCCTTTCTGATAGCCACTTCGCTTATTGCTTAAGGGATTATATCTTTCTAGAAATGTTGTTAATCTTTTATGTATAATTTTTTCGAATATCTTAGATACATTGGATAACAAAGTTATGGGTCTACAATTTGTTATCTGTTGTTTATTATCCCCCTTTTTATGTATGAGATTTACAATTCCCTTTTTTAGATAACTTGGAAAGGTAGATGTTTGAAGACTCAAGTTAATCATGTAAGCTAGTGGTTCGGCAATGCATGCAGCAGATGATTTCAGCAGCGACACTGGTATCTCATCGTGCCCAACAGAGCAAGTGTTTTTTAATTCTGCAATGACGTTAATTATCTCATTTGAGTTTGTCTGTAGCATAAAACATGTTTTATTACACCTTCTTAAAAGTATAGCATCTGGAAAAGTATTATTTTTCTTCGTATCAGTGCATACGTTTAATAGATATTTGTTGATTTCGTTTAATTTTTGTAAATTGTCATATGTATTATTTTTCATTTGCACATCTTCTAGTACACTGTGTTTTCTATGTCTTTTACCAGTTATTTTAGGTACTAAGTTCCAAGTAGCCTTTATTTTATTTTAGTTCATCTGTAATCCATTTTATATCATTTGTATTGCACACCATGTCAATCGCTAACATAATTAGATTATGAAATATGCTTCATCTACGGTTTTCATATTATACATCTTAGACCAATCATTTTCTCTTAAGATGTGTGCTATTTCCTCCATTTTTTGCGTTTGTATAAAACCTTTTCCTTTCTTACTTGCTTGTGCAGGATGCAAATAGTTGCTGTTCTTTAGGAATTCCAATAATTTGACCTTTGTAATCTGACAGAGCTGTTGTTAAAATTTTTGCATCAAAAGTGTTGGCATTTGTGCAAATATTATCAATTTGCGTTGAAGATTGTGTGGTGATTCTTGTCGAACGATTTATGATATTTTGAAAAAGAATCTCTGCTTAAGAATGTAAATTATGACACTTGTAATCAAACCATATTTGTTTTTATATAAAAATGTAAGAAAATTAACTCATAGAAAGCACGTTTCATTCACAAAAAGAATGTAAGTATAGAAACAACAAACAGAAATGCAATCAATTTTGCGCAAAATTAAGGAATAATTGCATATTAGTGTTATACAGTACAGTCAAGTATTTATTAGTAGAATATGACAAAAACAACCGTTTCTAAACATACCTACTTACTGTTTTTATTTTTATAAGAAAATAATACAATTTATCCTTTATCCATAGATTCTTCAACTTTCTTCGTTTACATTATATAATTGCATATGGTACGTTTAAATGGCAGATATAGTGGGTTATTGTACCTAACTTTTAGGTTTACTAGTACTAATAAGTTGATATTTTCCAAAGAGGACCGATGTTTACAACAGACCCGAATATCAATCTCATTACAGAGTAGCAAATAAGCTATCGCTACAATACGCTATTGGTTCAACATTGCTAAAGATATTCAAGTTAGAGAGTTCCAATGCAGATGGCAGACAGAAGAGAATAAGCAAGCCACCGGTTATACGTCCCTACTAGATGCTAACAGACGAATAGATAGATTCTTATTTAGTACCCAGCAAAATGCCAGACAAGCAAATTGTACACGTACCTCGCTGCAACATCCAACTCTAAATTTAATTGCTTCAAAACAAATTCTTGGTATTAATATTGTTATACCAGCAGCTTAGTTACATAAATATATGCCATAAAGAAAACGTTTATAGTTGAAAAAATATTGAGTTCTATTTTTTATTATTACTTGACTAAAATTAAATAAATAGGGGTACAAATTACCAGATGCATCACCCACAATCTCATTTAAGTTCAGTAAATTCATATAATACATTAAGCAATTTTTCTTCAATGAAAATATCCAAAGCTTATCTAGCAGATGGTAAATTCGTTCAGTGAAATAAGTCAAAATATTTCGAAAGTTACAAAGTTATTTGAAATTTTCCATTTTCCAACCAAATTGATTTGCTAACTTGAATTGGAATCACAAACAAAAATTCTTAACAGTTATAAAGGGATGGCGTATTCGTTAAAAATATTTAATCTTGAAGTTATCGTAATCAAAATATATAATATTCTTTAACTCTTTAAAATTGATTAAATACTAAATGATATTTGTCTTTTATAGGTGGGGGGATGGTGAAAGAATACCAAGGTATAGAAAACTGTAACAATATATGGTCTAAAGCGAAGGAATGTGAGGCCTTCAAAAGCGGTTTACGAGGCGGGACTTATCAGAATTTTCTCTCAGAAAAATTTTCGTGGGAATGTTCAAAATACAAATAAAATATGACCAAAGTCACCAAAACTATTTGATTATAGAGAGTTAATAAACGAAATGAAGGTGACTGCCTGCATAGGGATGCTAAGTTATGGCATAGTTTAAAAATCTAACTTGAATAAAGATCATCAGGTTGGCAAACAGGGTCCAGTACTAAGAGGAAGCTTGTACGGGTATACGTGCTGAAAATGATGCAGAAGTTGGAAGAAAAAGCCAAGAACGGGTATTTCGGTCAACTTTAGCGGAGATAAGGCCATATTCCACGCTCAGGATGCCGCAATTCAATATTCGGTTAGACACATAGAAAGCCGGAATGACCTGGATAGGATCGCGCTATATCCATTCAACATTTAAAGCGATGAATTCTTCAGATGTTCAAATACTTTAACGCAAATTGTTTGTACTTTTGTTTCATGTAAAGTAAGTATTATTTTCATTACAACTACCACTTACAGCAAAACGAGATAGAAGGAAATCTTTATTCAAATGGAACCGTCGAGAGTTATCAAGATGTTACAGACGTAGTCTCCGCGGCAACAACGGAAAATTATGTCGATACTTCTGATGTGTTATCCCGGCAACAGCAGAAGCAGAAGCCCCATCAGTCAGTTATGATAATCGCTTTTCGTTTGCCCCAATCGGCAACGGGCGCGACAACTCAATTTTAATTAGATTTTCTTTAATTAATATGCTAATAATTTTGCATAGTAATTATTGCGAGCAATCTACCGAATGACGACGGTGTCGCTTTGATGTGCCTAAGTCTCAGTTGACGAGGGAATGCCAAATAACCAATCGAATAGTTTGCCGTAGGTTGCGGTTGTTGGCTCTGTGGATGTATCTAGAATTTGTATTCACTGACATTCCGAGATTATTTACATTGCCTAGGTTGACTGCTTATGTTATGTATAGTCAGCTAATTAAAAAGAAAAGTATTAGCTCTATTAATATTATTATAAATTAACGTAATGTTGATATTAACATAAAATAAATGATGCACCACATATGTATAATTAAAAATACTTTTCCTACAGTAATACAAAAAATACAGACAAAAAGAAAGTCCTTTCCTTCAAAAATGTGTATTTGCTGATATGTGCAGAGAAGAAATTGTTATTTATAGTTAAGATCGAGCTTTGGTAATGAACGGCTATCTACCAAACTAACGAGTATTTTTTTTTGTGTTGTTGATACATAAGTAATATATATTGTAATCAAAATAAACTATCTTTTTAATAGTTGCAAAGAAATGTGTATTAGGTACGAAAAAAATTATTTAATCAAACAGTCGTTTACCAAGCATATGAAAAAATTAACTTGAATACAATGGATATTATTCACAAAGCATAATTTCTTTGTTGGAATAGTACAGCATATTTAGTCCAATAACTTAGCAATTAGCGCTCGGATAAATATCTAGTTGATTATGAGAAACAAAAATATTTGAAATTAATAACGTATATTTTTTATTTATATGAGACAAATTGGAGCCTTCTGTGAGGGTTGATTCGCCGGGTCCACCGATGCGATGCGAGTTGGCGTTGTGATGATCCCAGTGTATAAGATTATACCTGGTAAAAGGACATGTGCTTCGTGGTTATATCTCACATACGGGTCGTTCCATATCAATTGGAACACCTAAGAAAATTTGATGTCTTAAATTCTTTTTATATTTTAAATTTGAAGTCGTCCAAAATTAGAAAACTCGTATTTTTTTCCTAAAACTCTACAGTATCTATTTACAATGATATTCGCGAACAAATTGTGCAAAATCAATGAAATAATCGTAGAAGTCATGTTGTTTGGTTATGCATAAATTAGAAGAGTAAAACAACATACTCGTACATATAAATCATGGTTTATTTTAAAGTTCAAATTATACATTTTCATTTAATAGTGCCTAAATTAGATTGTTAAGTTAATACTCCCTTTTTCTCGTGTTAAATAAAATAATATCTTTTTACTTTATGTTTACCGCGAAATTAAATGTTTGGAAAAGTATCATGAAAATGGAGAAGACCCGGTTATTTTATAAAAAACATTACAGTATGATGTATTATAATTTTTTTTATGGAATACCCGTCCGTTCTCCATTTTCAAATACTTCTACTCTTGTAGAACATAGTTTAAAGGATATTATGATATTTTTTTCTTTGCAACTGTAAAAGATCATAGATTAAAAAATATAAAGAACAAATCTTTACTATATTCTCAACAATAATTACGTATCATAAGGATTGCACAGACCATAAACACATCTTTTTGTTTATACTTACTACTATATATTGTTAAATTATAAAATCATTTTTCATTTTGGCCGATTCTCGACCACCCATTTCAATAAATTGCTTTTTTTTCTTTTAGTATTATGAACTGGTTGTACATTCGCGGACTGTACTTGAGACAGCTTTAAATTTACTTTCAATAACATAGGTACTTCAATACGCATAACTTCAGTAGCGAATTGAAAGACGCTGCATGTGATGGAATATTGCTACAATTTATTAAAAATAATCTGCGTCTTTTGCAAGACCGTGTTGCTTAGCGGTTTGAAAGACAACGTGGTCATTTTAAAAATGTAAAATAAAGCCTTATCTTGTTATGTTGTTTTGTATGTCTTAATTAATGCTTAACGAAATTAAGTAAGATAAAATGATAGTGGAATATTAGAACATGGTAAACGTCAAAATAATAACTAGTTGCCTACTCGCCAGTCACCAATGCATTGACATTTTATTTAGAATTACATATAGGAAAACTGTAGACATGTGTAATCAAAAGAAAAGAACCCGGTATATGTATGAAGCTCGCAAATTCTTCTGGAAATCCCCACTCTATTGATATATGATTACAAAATTAATAATATGTAATCATATATTCCTGTATCTCTATACGTACAGAAATAAGATGGAATTTATGGTTGGTTATTTCAATGCCATGAAACCTATGCAGTCTAAGTACATTTGCTGGTGTAGTTACCTAAGGACCAAATGCCAAACGACCAAAACCGATGATTTAAATAATAAATTTTTAATACAAAGCTAGTATTACCCTATTTTAGACTTCAACAGTTTCTTCTATAATGATCTACCAGGAACATGCATTTTTTTTAATCGAGTAACATATTTACAACACTGTAAGTAAATTAACTTGCTATAATTACACAGGTATCATGAATATTACTGTTGCCTTAACTGTTATTTTTAAAACAAGAAAATGTTTATAAATGTTTGAGTGATCTTTATAAGTATAATTTTATTTACCCCAAAGAGAACTAGGTAATTATGTAGGCTACCGGGTATGCTTATCTTAAATTAGTTTTATCACTGTATACCGAAAAAGGAGTAATCAGTTCTAAAATTGCCCCCAATTTTTTTAGGAAGAATTAGAATACGACTGAGTTCTTACCTAATATTATTTTAATCAACTAGGCCACGCTGATTATCTCAGTAGATCATCAGCGAGCAGGGTGTTTCCGGTATAGCTTGCTAATGTTTACATCGTTCAAATACCGGAGTGTAGCGCCAGTAATCTTGACATTAGTAAATTTACATTTGATTAATAAGAAGCTAACACACAAAGTCACCATATTCTAGGAACGTAATTATCCATTCCCTGTACTCGCCCCATTGAGCAAAAACTGGTTACAAAACACAAACAAAATAAGTTATTAGCATTTACTGCTTAACATACAGACTATCAGGTATACAATAAGAAAAAATCGCCTAGAGAAAGAGCATCATATATCTTTAGGTAATACTCATTGATCGAAAGAATTGCGGAAACTACTGATTATTTTTTGGTTTTGTTTTCTTCCAAAATAACATTGTATCTACCTGTGTTATCAAAGAATGTATTTATTATGAGATTTTTGTTTTCAAATATTCAATAGAAAAAAGCTTTGTTGGATGAAGATAATAATAAATGGAATACTTTCTTTTGTAAAAATAATAAACCAAATATAAATTTAACAGTGTATCCAGAGTTAATACGCTCGTAATTATCCTTTAGATAGAAACACCGCCAATCTTGAGCAGATAATTTGTTCGTATTTTTATAATTCTTATAATAAATAATAATTTGGACAGCATTAGGGATTAATTAGGGAGAAGATTAATTAATTGTGTTTTTCACATTTCTTAATGTTTTAAAATTTAATATTGTAGTCCGAAGAAGACCGATGTATCGGTCGAAACGTTACTAAGTGAATTATGGAATTATAAAAATAAAAATAAATTATCTGCTCAAGATTGCTGGTGTTTTTTTTTTCTATTTAACAGTGTATCCTTCATACTCCATTTTCAGACGATTATTCTAATGGGATGATAAAGAATACTACCCCCTAAATGAATCCCAATTATTAGCAAGTATAAGGTAAAGTCAGATAAGTGTGTAACCGGGGCAAGTGTGTAGTTTGTTTATATTTATTTTTAAAATTGAAATACGGACGTCCTCTTGTTATAATACTGATGTACTAAACTTCATACTAGTTTTACAAACAAAAGTTCGCATCTCCTAACGTGTGATAACTTGAATATCTTGTGAATATATCATACCTTATTAAACAGGCATCAGTTTAGTATTACACGCTTGGCCGAACTAAAGGAAAATGCTATTAATATATAAAATGCGGAACGACTACACACTTGCCCCATTTTGCTGGGTAAGTGTGTAGTATTGACAGTGTTTAAAATTTCCTTTTTTGCTAGTAAACCGTTCATAATTATAAAAGGTGTATCTATTGAAGGCTTTCAACTGAGCATATATTACGTACTTCTATGTGTAAAATTTATCAAAATGTCTTATTATGTGAACAGTGTTATATTTTCTTGGCACTATGCAATTTTTACTACACACTTACCTGACTTTACCTTACATATAAATGGCAGCTTAAGATACTTGTACAAATTGAGGAAGGTGCATTCATTAGTCGAATTAGTATTATACAAAGTACTAATAGTGAGTGTAATGTATTCTTTCCAGTCTTTATTTAAATAAATTCAAGTTTTTATTGAAGAAAAATTCTTTATAACCGGCGAATTAATTATTATTTACTTCAAACAAATTTGGTTAGGGAAATACTTTCGTGTTAAAATAGTATATTAAAACGCTAGTATTACAGTGACGTTCGTTGTAATGCGAGTACAATGTACGAGTATTTCAGTCATTGTAACACGTGTGTCTTATACTATTTTTTATATTTCGCATTAATTTAGGTTTATTTATTATTAAAAATGGGATTTCTTATCCTTGCAGGAAATTTTAACGTTTCCATGTTTGTGACAATTCTTGCAATTCCATGCAAAAGCCTAATATATAAAAATGTCAATATGAAATGTCAAACCACGAGTCGCACCGCCAACCTCAGATTCAATGTCACCATAGCGTCACAAAGTGGAAAAACAGTGTTACAAAGTGGAACTTTGTTACACTGTTTTCCGCGAAATTTCTTTCAGGCAAAACATTTTTTCTGCCAATGAAACATTTTCCCGCAGTAACGAACTTAATCCTTTCCTTTTAATGTTACTATACTATTTAAACATGTAAAAAACAAGACACCAGAAAAGGTATTGATAGTGGCGAAGATAAAAAGATTCATTTCTTTTTGCAAAATAAATCCATTTTTTACTTATCTTCTATTTCGCGCAAAAAAAACTTGCGCTGTTTTACTGTAGACGACAAAGATTCTGTCACATACAGTTTATAGTTAATATTCATTGATTAGGTGAAACGTTGAATTAACCGACGTGCATTTAGTTACCTGCATGGTTAAACTAATGGGTATTGCAGCGAAGCCCAATGTCTGCACGTCGTTTCCACTGATTTTATTCGTCAGATTCGACCAGTTCGTGTTTTTAATGCTATACTAAATATTGGATGATACCGGCTTATTGAGAAAACAACTCTATCATTCCAGAAGGCTAAAGTTTGTGTCCATCTATGAGCAAGAAGAGATTGTTATTACTGTAACAATGTAATTGGAGTTTGCGAAGCATGAAACATATCTGTCAAAGCAGGAACTATTACTCGTCTTATCTGCGAATCAACTTTTATCTCTATCACGTATAACGAGTATAGACCCTAAATTCATCTGATTATCAAGCACGTTTGGCCGCTGATTTCTACACAAAAATACAGAGAAGTCACATTTTCCTTCCAATTTTCCTTTTACAAATGATGGTTGAAGTTCAGACAAATTGGGTGTTTGAATTGACATTATATTGATGTATGGGTGATGATCTATATCTATGCCATTATGCAATCCAGACATCAAATACGGCTCTCATGAACATCTAGATGAGTGTCTTGAGCCACGGCTACTGGGGCCGATTATTCTACCAAACCTATTAACAAACGCTATTTACTTAATCTTCTTGCAGAACGCAATCAGTTGTCAATTCGCAGGACTACTTCGACACAAAGACAGAATCCTAACACAATGGTGGTCCAAACATCTTTTTAGAATGCATTCACACGAAACTCTGGAACAAACATAGACAGACCTGTACCATGGTTTGAAAGATTTAAATACTGATACTTGATTTCTTTCACTAGTAGTATTTGAAACCCCTAGTGAGCATTACTCCTGCACATAAACTCCAAAGGTTGCAAATACAACCACATTCCGTCAAATCCAAAGATCAGCTACAAAAACATACTTTAAAAAAAAAGGGTCAATAAAGCCTAACCAATTTATTGCTTGTCAGGCATCCTCGCAGAGCCAAATCTCCCTCCTAATCGTTGTTACCTAAACAAGGATTACATTAAAGCAGCATTATGGAAACTGTATGGGTCTGTTTTTATCGAGACACTTTTAGATCTATTGTGATTTTCCTTGCCCTAGAAATCGCTCTTTAGTTTACCTTCTTAGTTTGATCTATCACCCTTTAGACCGGCCTCTCTTCGCAAATATTAGCTTTTAACTTCTAGAAGCCCCATAATATCAGCAACTTTGTCCTTGCTAGGCCATAGCAACACACTGGAAGAAGAAGTAGGGTTTCGTTTTGACAAAATGTGAAATTAGCATCGTCACCAACACTGTGATCTTGTACCTATTTAATCTAAAGTGGCCATTCACTTGGCTTACTATCATTTTAAAAGTATTCTTGTTTACTTAGACTATGTTTTTTTTTTGTAAATTCACATTTTGTTTCTTCTGAAATCGTTATATTTCTATAAACATATGGCCTGTGATTAATCTTATTACTTGTAGTTGGGTTATATCGAAGAGAGAATCAGATTCAGGGTACGGGTACGGCCCTCAAATTTTATAACGGTTAGTAAGCTTTGATCGCGGTCAGTAATCTTATTAAAAAAATGTAATATTATACCCTCGGGCGTATAAAAACTTTTTATTGTGAAACAATTTTGCGGTGGCAATTCAGCAGAAGTTACGCACGATTTACTTGAAGTAAATTATCCTGAAAGATCAAGATTCTTAGCGCGATTACTATTCGTAATACAGTTTGACGATTTGCAACAACGCTTACATTAAAAATGTTCTAGCGCAAAATGTCAGTGATATCGAAATAAGTTTGTGCATTACTGGTATAAAATCCTAGTATGACATGTTAAACAAATTGCTTGCGGATTTAATAATAGTGCAAAAATTAAAAAAAAATTTAACATAAGAATAAACATCGATCGTATAAAATTAGCACATCCCAAGAACTTTTACTCGACGATTATTACTGTCGCCTAGAATTTTATTAATTAATGATAAATAAATATCCCGAACATGAATATTTTCTTCAATAATATACTATTTACCGACGAAAAGATAGCTTATTTACAATTGTTAGGTATTTTAAAATCTATGTTTGTTATTTTATTTGATTATTAACTTTTAAAACTCCTTTCTTTTGATGTTGTTTATGAGCTCTGTCACTGAAATTTATAGTTCACATTATGCTTCGATATAAAAATAAGCATGAATAGAAAAGAAACATGAATAGCTTTTAGTTATCGAATAAGTATTGTCTCATTATTTGCCTTTTCACTAATGCAAATATAATGTTAGATTTAATATTGCTTTTACAAACCTTATAAATAAAGCTAGAAAAAGAATATCAAGCTCAAAATAAACCACCGAAAAAGCTTTGAAGAAGTGAAATTTCCCGAAAAAGAAACCACATCATTCTTCATTGAAATTGTTCTGGTTTATTCATTGAAAAAGAAAAACAACTCACTTAGTCATGAATTCTTGAAAATATTATCCCTCAAAGAAAAAAAAAATCGAAAATTCCAATGAATTTTCAAACCTATGAGCCCAGTCCTAATCTAGAGTCCGAAGAAAAAGGAAGTGAAGATTTCTGTTACAAAGAACTAGAGCCAAGGATTAAATGTCTGTAAAGATGTACACTTATATATTTACCATTACAGAGCCTAGTTTAAATTTACTTACCTAAAAAAGGTAGTTTGCAATGTAAAAGAGTTCATACCGAAAAAGTGACGAATTTTATTTATAGATATTTCAATAGAAGAGAATAAGAACGATTCATTAAAGAGTTTGAAAATCAAACAAATTTTATCTAACAATAAGTAGAACACAAACATAACTGAAATTTAGATTAAGGAGGAATTTTACTTACGTATTGTTTTTTATTTTAAATTGTTTTTTTTTTATTTAAATTGTTTTAATCTGACAAGGCGCAATGCATAACCTTTGACAACTCTCGAGGAAATCTTTCTTTCTAAATTAGGTGGTAGTACTGGCTGTACAACGTTAGGAAACAGGTCACGGTTGAAGATGTATACTGGAAAAAGCAGCCAGGATTGATGAAATAACGATTCCTTGTTTTACATAAATCCTAGGCTTTTGCTGTATATTTTCAGCTTCATCAGAGAAACATGTTTTACAAAAAACATATCATCTATGAAGATAATACATTAGATAAGATTGTGATAACTTACATAGGAATAACGACAACGAACAATTAATTAGTGTAAAAGACATTATTTTACAGTAAATTCAAACCCACAGACAAGAATGCGGAGCCACGCGTGGTGATGTAAGTTAACAAGGCAAAGCTGTCAAACACTAAGCCCGCCAAATAAGAATGAAGTTGTACCAACTTAAAAAAAATAATAAAAACTTTAAGACTAGCAAATACCCTAAAACTCTATTTTCTAGTCTTAAAGTTAATAAAAACTCACAATAAGTAAAAATGTTTTGCAACTTCTTTTTTAGTGTGCTGCCTACTTTGCTGCAAGTCAATACGGTTCTTCTTAACTACGTTTCGTGGAAAACTGGAAAATTCGATCAGTTTGCCGGTTCGTCTGGCAAAAACGCCTGAGATTTGATATGCAAAGTGTTATTCAGTTTGGGCGGACGTATTTAAATAAAAGAATCATTTTTCTGAGTGGCGGTGATGTGTTGGTGAGGCAACGAGACGGGAGTCGAAAGTTAAACCGTCGCAATCTCGTTAAGAGTTCTTGCCGTGCACGACATCAGAGAACAAATCGTTTGCCAATAGCGTTATACATTTGAATAGCAATTTAGCATGGGGTGAAATTCTAATCAGTTTTTATGACAGCATTTTTGTAATAACGTCATCGTACTCTTTCTCTTCGCTCACTTTCTGTCACCCAAAAAATACGTAATCTTATCGATCGCCTTAAAATGGTCGATAATAATCTAAATTTTTATTATCTTGCGCAATAATTATTATTTTTATTTAACTCAACAACACTCTTAAAAACATAAAATATAATGATTTGTTATCATACTAGCAGAATTTAACTATACTTCTACACCAAGAAAAAGGATTGATGACTGATTCAACCAATAATTGGTTCACTGAACAAATTTTTGTATTTAAACATGCTCAAATCACTCAAATGCTTAAGCCAACTACGGATAATTAGTTGTACTAATGTTGTTGACTCAATCTTCCATAGTAGTTTATCTACGTTACGTTTTTTATAACTAACAAAATTCCTACAATACACATTTTTAACTTGGACCCATATTTATTTTCAAAAATAATGAAATTGTGCTTTTTTATTACATTATTGACAAACGTATATGCAGGCATAGAAGAGAAAAATCATGATGAATATATGAAATGTCCAGTTCAGCTTGTTGTGTTGTCTCTCTTCGTTTGCTGGTCAATTTCATATCCGCTACGTTTTTAGGATATTGAAAAATGAACGGCACAAGGGAACAATACATTCTGGCCGTAGATAGCAATACAAAATGACCAATCCCTCTTCTACGCGCGCTACGTGCTATATAAATATATTGCACGAGAGTCCATTTCTCTGTTCGATATAAAATATATTTTTCGCAAACGAGCGTATCTACTTTTTCCGTTCTAGCTATAATTCTGTACTTCAGGGATCTCTCGTGTCAGTAAACAGTGGAAGTTTTATGTCATAAAAATAAATAACTCAGATATTTCGCCAAAGATATATGTTTGCCCGCATTTACCTTAAAATGATGGTGTTGCAGAAAATAAAAAAGGAAACAAATGAAAAAATATAAAATGTATTACAGAGGTAATAATTAACAGCGTTGCAAAATTCCAACACAGATGCAAAATAAATTTAAAAAAAAAACTACAGAAATTTACAACTGAAAGACAGATTATAAAGATTTCAAAAAATATTTCTCTGCCTAATTAAATAGAAATACTTTAAGCATAGTAAGGTTGACAAAAATACTCACAACTGTAGCGCTGACTACATTACTCACTTCAAAACACCTCAGCACAAATTCCAATACACTGGACACAAGTTTCGATAGCAAAGTTATCATCATCAGCAACTCAGTGTTACTACTGGTGATGATAGTCGCGCTATCGAAACATGCATCCAGTGTAGTAGAATTTGTGATAACGTATTGTGTTTTGAAGTCTGTACCATAGAAAAAGTCATATTGCAAAATTTCGAAAATTGATACAAAACCAGAATTAAAAAGAAAAATATTAGAAAGGTTGATATGACTTTTCACATTTTCTGAAATTTTCTGAAAAAGAAACGTGATAAGAGATACAAAAAAAGTACAATGTCACACATAAATTCCGCATTATATGGGAAATTCTTTTATATTAAATATCCCACTTTTCTTGTTTTCTTTTTTTAATTTATAGTTGCTTATCTTTTTACCAATTTGTCAATCTTCAACACTCTAGTACAACCTTGCTTCCTCTGCATTTTTTTTTCGTTAAGTCTTGAGTTATTGTAATTAACGCAAATCTGTAATCTAATTATTTGTTTTGTTTTAGTAACTTTTTTTATAAGTAAGCCAAAAATAACACACAGGAATCCACATTAAATTTGATACAAACTTGCCTTAGTTTGCACGGTTAACTAAAAAATGTCAGTTATTAGAGTATTAGATACATAAATACAATTAGATGAAATTATGAAGAAATATTAATAAAAAACGCTTTTAATAGCATAATTAAATGCTCTTGTAAACAACGCAACAATAAGATGAGAATGTTGTACCCTGATTATACCTTTGCTTCTTTTACACAAAGTCATATCACTTGCGTCAACACGATAGTTTTTATACAAAAAAAAAAAAAACGAAGGTACAACCATGGCAATCCTCTTCCTAAACCTCTTGCTCCACCTACAGGGACTATACTAAGCTACCTATTCTAAATACTATATGGATTAAATAACAATTGAAATGTTCCAGCTATCAGTTGTTATATACTATATTTACGCCCATGGAACGACTTTAGTTATCTCACAGCGTTCGCCAAGGAATAAGGAAAATCATGGAAAAACACACAAAAACATGGATAGCTAGTAAATTATTGTTATTATCCTTCTGAGTTTGAAACACGTCCTTTCGATTCCGATAACTGTACCGTTTCCAGGTAGTTCCTCGGCTATTCGTAGGACATAAAGCTGACTCCTCTATCAGGAGGGATCGTCGCTATCGTAATGAACTGAAAGCAAATATTCTATCCTATTCTAATATTTAACAATAACTTAATACTAATTACTCTAATCAATGGTAATTAAATTAAAGGTTTATATTTTAAATCTTTATTTTATATATCCCTGCTATGCTAATAATTTAACATCAATTCAGAATATTCATTTATAATGCGCACCACCCTACTATCTTATATCATGTCGTAACCTATCCAATTCCTTAGCAGCATAACTAAAAAATTCTCACCATTCGACCAACTCGTTTTCTCTAATATCTTCCATACGCAACCGTCACTCATCACTGAATAGGCGTTCAAATAAAACATGCTCCGAGGTATCTACCCCACCACATTCACAATGCGAATCATTAACCCCAATTCTACATAAATATGATTTAATATTATCGTTACCCGTCATTAATTCTACCGCCTGGTAAGACAAATTCACCCTCATTTCTCTAAAACGAGTAATGTTACCGATAAATTACCTAGTCCACCTCATATTTAAAATGATATCCCACCTTCCCTGCCGATTATTATCAAGTTTATCGCTATACGTTTTTTTTTACTACGCTAGCCGAAATTAACACATACCTAAATATAGCGCTATCATAAATCTACTTGTAATGTACCCGAAATAACGCACGCCGCGTCTGTCGAAATGGATGAATACCCGTTCGCGGCCCTAACCGTTAACAGTATTTGCGCCCCGATTGATTTCTGATGTATCACATTGTCGGTTTTATAGCGCTCCTGTGAATAGTGCCCGCCGCGTTGCCGTTTAAACCTCACGTGAATCTTACCGATACTCCAATTTTATTATTTCCCTATCTTTCGAGGTAGCATACTGAATATGGTTATTGACTGCTATTGGTTGGAAAAGATGACGATTGCGTACACCGATTCAAAATTTGCTAACTGTCAAGTTGAAATGTTTCCTTACCACAGCTATTACTCATTTGAATGTGCGTTCGTAGGTTACAAAAACCTCGAACACCACAAAAGGACTATTGAGAACTGTTTTGATAAGAGCCGAGCTTATGGTGGAATTCTATGCATATCCATAGCGTTTGTAAATTTATCTGTAAGACTGTAAGCATGTATTATGGGTACTTACCGACAAGTTTACAGGCGCTACAGATAAGCACAGAATCTCACTATTAGTTTCCTATTGGCTACAACGAACTCCGAAAGGGTTCGCACAATTTATTAAAGTTTATTAGCTGTCTCTTTTTGTTTACATGTTCCTTGGTATTATACGATGTGACAATTCACATGCAAATATATACATTAATTATAGTAAACGTTACAAGAAACCTTTAAATCGTGCCAAATATATGTGGCACTGGGTGTGCGCAAAAAATGCCAGTTTTTTATTAGTCAAAGGAGTTGCGAAAATCATTTTTTGAATTGATTTTATTCTCGTATATAAAAATTAAATGTAGAATTGTCTCACACATTTGTCATGGTAAACATAATAATAGAGTACTTGTCTTACTCAGTCACTTTTCCTATAATTTGTTGAAGGTCCGAGCCTATTGTACGCTTACGGGTTTATTTCTTCCCTTTCTGCTGATACTGTAAGTGTAACATATGGAAATAAAAAATATGTGTTATTCTACAGAGAAAATATTCCACACTGCTGAGGCCTAAACATTTCAGAGTAATTACATAGTATTTCATCTCTTTCTATATATAATCGATAACAACAGACAGAAATTGCTATCAAAGTCATGATCATTAATCGGAATAAATGCAGACGGAGCGAAATACGTCGACATTTTCCTCATCAAATAACAATAAATACCGATTATAGGGTAGAACGATTGTAACTCGCTTGAAAAGACAAGACGGGGAGCACACCGCATCCCGCAAGACACTTTGTAGCCGACTTAATATTCTTTCCGGTCCGGAAAAATCATGAATATGTTTCATTTTTATTGGCCATTTATATCCAAATACGTACCAAGATGTGAATTCAGCGCTCTGGGGTTGCTGCAAGCAATTGTAGGTGTAAGCGGCACGTAATATTTAGTGTGGGGTCGAAACCTCCGACTTTAATGTTCCCTTGAATTGTGGCTTGGGATATTTGCATTTTAATAGTTCCCGGTTACTGTTCTCGAAGATTTTCACTTTGGTCGACATTTCACTGTTCCCTTATAATCGAAATACACTTTGGATTTATAGCATATTCGCCTATATCATGATAAGTTCGTATCTACCCAGATATACCTCAAAAAAAGCTTGAATTCCTCATTTACGATTGCTTATAAAAAATTAAGAAAACATTAGAGCAGGACTGACTTTTACTACAATTAATACTGACAATATTCAAGAATAAACGATTACTATAACAAAAATACTCCAAACTGTGGTACTGGTAATGCTGTAAACTTCACAACAGTTCAGTGTTTCTGCTGATGACGATACCTTTGCTTGATTACCAGTTTAGTGCAGTTTGTGGTGAGGGGTCTAGGAGAAGTTTACAAACGATTACTACTTTTCGATAGTATAGTTATACTTCAGAAAGCCAACGCCTTTAAATAGCGATGTAAAAAGATAACTAAGAAAAATTATATTTAATTTGTGAGTGCAGATGTATATTACCATATATAACACACAACTATAAAAATAACTATAATGAATCACAATAACATAACAAACTTTGTGCTTTAACGTTGAAGTTACTAAAAATAATTACCGAAAATTTAAATTCCGTTGTTTGGAGAGACATTTGCTACAGTAGTTAATAAGCTTTGGAATACTTTCTTCAAGCAAAACTGTCGCTTAGATATGAAAGCACTTTGTAGCTCAGCTTTGCCCCAAAACATATTCATTACTATTATATTAGATTTCACTTTTGTATGATTGGTAATGTTAAGCTGTCATTATGTTATCTTACGGTCATAGAGTTGTGTGTATGTATGATGAAAATGTGATATTATACTGCGACTTAAGAGATCTTTTGTGTTCCCTATTCTTGCTGTTTTACAGCTGGCCTTCCAATCCTATTCCTTTCAGAAAGTGCATGGAGTTATGTTACTAGAATCTTACTAAGCTAGGCTAGAGACAGCCATAAGTCAAAGTAGTGCGTTCCATTAGCAAGCAGTTTTTGGAATCATTTGCGGGGTTTGTAAATTAATCATGACTAGCTGCTATCAAATATTGAAATACATTAATTTTCATAATTCGAATTCATTAACTTTATTAATGTTATAGGAATCATTTCTTATTTGGCACTTTGTTAAACTGATTTTTTAAAAAATGAAAAAGGAAAAATATTAGCTAGCTCAAAGGAAAAGATTTTAAATTGAACAAAAAAACTATTAATCTCAGAGCTACCCTCGCGAATTAAAACTTGAATCTAACCACGAAAAGTAAATTGTGAGTGAATGAAATCAGACTTTCTTAATTACCCCAAAAATTGAAAAGGTTTAAAATAAAATAAAAGAACACAATTTTTAACCCAATGACGCTAATTAACAATCAATTTATTTTACAAAATGGGTTAAATTACAAATGTGCAGAAAAAAACCTTGAACTGAAGGTTCTGGCCTAAAATAAAAACTGCACTTAACTCTAAATTAAAATAGGACAATGCTATTTCCTATGCAAAGCAAAAGTTTTGTTTGTTCAGGAAGATTATCTAAAATACACAACCTTTGAATTTTTATCTATTTCTATCTAATGGCATAATGGTTTCCTTCGAAGTTGAGAATCTCTATAGTAATGTACCCATAAATTACACACTAGACAAACTATACAATATATTAAAACATAATGGTCACAATTTTGAATTCAATGATAATTTAGACCACATTAAAAACGTGTTAAAATTAGTTACGCATCAAAACTATTGGCAATTTAACAATGAATTTTATAAAATAGGGGATGGATTACAAACACATATTTAGTTGCTGTCGAACAGAACCACATACTACATAACAATAACCCTTTCCATAAATACATCTCATTATGGATTAGACACTTGGATAACATATTTTGCTTGTCGACAGAGGATATGGATGATATTCAGAAATTCCAAATATGCTTTAAACAACATACACACAAAATAAAAATTGACAACTGAAATAAAAGAAAAAAAAAGAAATTACAGCATGTCCCTTCATGGATTTGTCAAAGGCGTTTGATAGCGTGCATCATCAGGTGTTATTAGCCAAACTTGAACGTATGGGTTTTAGGGGTGTAGCACTTGATCTCATAACATCGTTCTTAATAGAACGCAAACAGTGCGTAACGGCTCATGACGCATCAGGCGCTGGGATTTCTTCACCATGGCAAACCGTAGAATTTGGAGTTCCACAAGGTTCCATCCTTGGGCCTCTTCTCTTCGTATTGTATGTAAATGATTTGCCAGACATCATTGACAATCTTGCTGTTTTATATGCTGATGACACTTCGTGTATTGCTCGACAGCAAACCTGCGAAAAATTAAAAATAAATATGGAATTGAACTTGGAACGTATGGAACGTTGGTTTACAAGCAACAATTTAAAATTAAACACGTCAAAAACTTATATTTTGCCGTTTAATATTCCACCTGATGAATTAACGATAAACCATCAAAATGAAGCTATAAACTGCGTCGATCGCGCTTGCTTTCTTGGGGTTACAATTGACAATCTTCTATCCTGGAGACCCCACATCCAGAATCTTGCAGGAAGTTTGAGTAGCCTGTGTTATGGTCTGCGGGTCGTGTCGCGTAGTGTTGGTATCGAGACTGCCTTAAGCGTCTATTATGCCTGTGTTCAATCTCGACTTAGGTATGGAGTGATCTTCTGGGGAAGTTCCACCGATATTAACAGAATTTTTGTGCTGCAAAAGGCTTGTATTCGTGCAGTTTACCAGCTACATAACAGAGATTCCTGTAAACCTGTTTTTAGAGACAATAGTATACTTACCCTATCATCCATTTACATCTTGGAATCCGTACTTTTTGTCAAAAATAACTATAGTGAGTTTTTCACCAAATATGAGCACACTCATAAATGTAACACGAGAAGTAAATCTAACTACTACATAGCTGCGCCTAGAACACATTTGTCGAAAGTACAGAGACAGGTGGTGTCGCGGTGCACCGAATTATTTAATCATTTACCTCAAGCTGTGAAGCAGTTACCCATTTGTGCTTTTAAAAAACAACTGAGAAAGTATCTTGCCAGCAAAGTATTTTACTCATTGAATGACTTTTTAAGCGTTCCTTGTATATTTTAGGATTGTATTTACATATTTACATATTTATTTATTTATATGTCTAGTTTGTTTTAATTACTGTTTTTTGTATGACGTGTTCTTTGCTATATGCTTTACAGAACAAATATATATTATTATTATTATTATTATTATTATTAATAGAAAATAACAATAGACTGTGGTTTTTGCACTTAGAAATAAATAAAAATGGCTACAGCTTCAAATTTGGCATTCACAGAAAACCTACCACCACTAACAACATCATGCCTTTCAATTCCCATCACCACCACTCATAAAAATTAACTGCTATAAGTTTTTATATACAAAGATTATGCAATATACCGTTGAACTGAACCGAGTTCGATAAGGAATTGAATATAATAAAGCAGATAATTAAAGAAAAAGGTTTTCCCACCAATATTCTTTATAAACTAATAAACAAACAAACAATTAAACAAGGTCCTCTAAAAATTCTCATCAATATACTTATAGATCTTTCACCTTTAACAGATTTGCCAATAAATTAGAAAAAAAATGTTCTACAATTATAATATAAAACCTATTTTTAGTTCCAGAAACACACTTAATAATATGGTATGCAACAAGAAATAAAAAAACAGATAAACTCAAAAGAACGGTTATATATAAATTTCAATGCGAGGATTGTGGTGCAATATATATATAGGGAAAACGGGTAGAAAATTAGAGTAGAAATTAAAAGAGCATAGAACACGTATTACATGAAATGTTTTCCAACACAGAATCAACACGGCACATAAATGCATTGGTGTGAAGGATGTTTCCTTATTACATGTCTGTGACAAGGGTATGAAGTTGAGATTACTTGAGGCCTTCGAGATTGAACAGCATATGAGATACGACAACATAAAATTAATTAATGAACAAATTAACTACCCCATAAAACCTATCTTTACTTTCTTGAATAATTGATTTTAATAATTAGATACTTACTGTACTTCTTGCTTTTAAATTTCTGATTCTATTGTTATATTTTGTAAACTAAAATGTTATTATGTTATACCACAAATTTCTAATATTTTACCGTTTGTTGTCTCCATCATATCTAACGCATATTCGTCCTTGTTTTACTTATTTGTAACTCGGTTTTTACTGTCTATAGGGATGTGACTTGAGTGCGTTGGGCATTTAAATTTATATTGTAGACGCGCATTCAGTCTCATCCTCCATCTATTATTCCACAATATTATTAGTAGATCTTGTTTGAATTTATTAAGTATTTTGTGTTTATGTTCTATGTATTTTTAGTTTGTCTGTACGTTATGTAAGTACCTATTCTTACACTCTTTTAATACACAAAACTTAACTACCTAAGAAAAGTTTCAATTGTTTTTGATATATCATGAAGTTCATTTAAATAAAAATAGCCAAATATAATTAATAATCATTAATATTATTAAAGTGTTTGTAAAATATTAGTATTTATTAAATATTTGTAGAAGTGTTATATGTACATATACACGATTGTTAATTTCGTATATTTTAATCATAGATAGCTCTGATGATGGTCTCTGACCGAAAGCGGTAAGCCGAATAATATATGTACTTGGATTGAGAAGATAACCTTGTTATTATTTTCTTAAAAACAAAATTATATAATTTTAGCTCAACCAAGGGAATTTTTGTTAAAGCTTCAATCTTTTTGGTTTAAATGCGGACATTTTAAACCAGAAACAAATACTTATTTTAACCATTCGTGTTACTTTAGTATCTTTGATATTTGAAACAAATAATACCTAATATAGAGTTTGTTTTTTCTTTGCTATGTTAATTTATATCATATTTGAAACTACAAAAATTGTTAAAATAACATTTTCATTCCCTCAGCGTGGGTAGGATTTTCTACCAATAAATAAAAAGAAAACGAAACATTTCTCGAAAGCACGATAATTCTCTGTGCAGTTACCTATATTATCGTTTGAGATAACTTCATCTATATTAAAATATATTGTAACGAGCGCCAACTTTTCAACTGGCGGTTCCGATAGGCGTCCCTAGATGGCGCTAGCATAGCGGAAGAAGAACTACCTACGACGAATAACAGAGGGCAGCACCGGGTCGAAGATTCGAGAATATTCTCCAGAATCTTCGAGGACGTTCTAGAAGGCCCCCGAACAATCTGGAAGTTCGCGCCAGCTATAAATAACGCGTCGGGTTGGCCAGGAGGCAGTCAATCGATACGAGTTCGATAGTGCGGTCGCGATTGAATTAGTACATGTAATATAAATATCGTTTACATAAATAAAGACATTAGTGGTTAAGTGATATAGTTAATAAGCATTTTAATAGATTTTAATTACCGTAATAGTGTTAATAGAATAAGTGAATTTAAATATATCGCCTGTGTGTTTTTCTAAACCCCGACAACGTTTTAAGAACCGAAAAACGTAACAATTGGTGTCAGGTGTGGGGTATTGGCGATATATTCGTGAATATAAACTGAATTAGTGGACTAATAGTGCGTAATTAGAGACAATGGCAGCGAAATACTGTAAATTAGTGGACTTGAAAGTGGTAGACCTCAAACGGGAATTAGAAGAAAGGGATGAAGATACGAGTGGAAGGAAGGCCGAGCTTCAGTCGAGATTACGAAGAGCAATAGAAGCAGCTGGTGAAGATCCTGAGACATATTTGTTTGAAGTGTCTGGTGGTAATGGCGAACTTCTAAAAGAACTTACAGAAAATCTAGAAGATTAGAAGAGAAAGTTCTAGAAAATTCTCACAACATAGAAGAGAAAGTTATGGAAATTCTCGCAATTTAGAGAGAAAGTTCTAGAAATTCTCAGAAAAATATGGAAAATTCTAGAAAACTGGAAGAAAAAATTGAAAACATGGACGAGAAGAATATAGAAAATTCTAGAAAACTAGAAGAGAAAGTTCTAGAAAAAAATTGAAAACATGGACGAGAAGAATATAGAAAATTCTAGAAAACTAGAAGAGAAAGTGACAGAAAATTCTAGAAAATTGGAAGAAAAAATTATAGAAATTCTCTTAATGTAAAACATGAATTAATGAACAGAATCGACGAAAATCTAGAATGATTGAAGAATTGGACGATCGCATGAAGGTGCTAGAAGAACAAATTCATTCTGGAACCATACGAAACACGAAGAAACTGGAAATTCTACCAATACGGAAGCGCTCAGATGGAACCAAGAAATTCAGTGCCCATCTGTACGGTTCAAAATAAATGTGACCTGCCTACATTCGACGGGAAGACTCCCTTGGAAGACTATTTGACGCTGCTGGATACCACAGCTACGGTATATGGCTGGACGGAAGCTACCAAAGCAGCCATGTTATCAGTAGCTCTGCGCGGCGATGCTTTGAAGGTACTCCAGGTTATTCCTTCGACGGAGCGACAAAATTACCAAACGCTACTTAATCAATTGGAGATGCGTTTCGGTAACAAACATCTGCAGCAAGTATATCGCTCGCAGTTGAAAAATCGCTGTCAGAGGTCGAACGAGACTCTACAGGAGTATGAAGCTGACGTCGTTCGTCTATTAAGAGTGCGTACCCAACGGTACCGGAAGATGTGTGCGAGAGTCTCGCTGTGGAAAAATTCCTGGATGGCCTGCTCGATAAGGATACTCAACAGGCAGTAAAGCTCGCTCGGCCGCAAACGTTGAACCAGGCTTTAGCTCAAGCACTAGATTTTGAAGCCGTGAAGCAATCGGTCAAAGACCTGCTCGCGTCCGTGTTCTAGGGAGTCACGAGGAAGAAGAGCCATTAGAAGGAATTATGGCGAAATTAGATGAAATAATACGAAAAAGATGACGGAATTGATGACGAAAAGGGAATCCGTGCAAACTAGGCAACCAGGAAGACGATGCTGGAATTGTGGAAGGATGGGCACGTACGTAGTCGGTGTCCCGATCCACGAAAACCAAAGCCGACGGAAAACTAAAATGGGCCGACGGGAAGGGGCGATCGTCGACCTATGTAGCTGATGCCCCAGTAACACCAGTGATTGTTGCTTCAGTGGGATGTAGACTAGCAGCCTCGTCGTGTATGGGCATGTAAAGGGAAACCGAGGATTTCCTGCTAGATACTGGTGCAACAATGACAATTCTTCGGCCGGAAGCAGTGGGAAGGACGAACCGGATATAATCCAACCAGGTGGACGCTACGTACGGCAACTGGGCAAACAGTCAACGTGTTGGGGGAGACGAAGCCCACTTCCGTATTGTGATACTGCATTCCAGTATCGTGTAGTAGTTGCAGATATAGAACAAGACGTAATCCTCGGAATGGACATAATGACAGAATTTGTTTCAAACTGAACTTGCAAGCAGGAGTGTTGAAGGTGGCAAAGAAGAAGTTATTCTTAACCATAGCAAGAATATGTCGGCCTGCGTAGTGTTGGCAGAAGAAGTAACTGTGGCGAGCCGCAGTGAAACCATTGTGGAAGCGAGCGTGAGTGGAGATATTCCCAAAGGGCAAGTTTAATGCTGGAACCGGGAGCGATTGGCGGTCAAGGTCGTGAATACTGGTTGCTAAGGCAGTGATACAAGCTGGAGAAAAATTGCCCGTCCGACTGGTGAACGTCAATAGTTATCCAGTAAAGCTGAGGAAGGGCGTACCTTGGGAAGTTGTGCTAGTGTGTCGTCGATTGTCAACAAAGAGGATGGCGTAACAACAACTCCAGATCCGCTTCCTAGATGGTTGAATAACTTCATTGACTTGTCTTGCAAGGATTTGACAACACAACAACGCCATACCGTGAAACAGCTGCTTGGACGCTACCAAGATCTTTTCCAAGCAGAAGACCGGAACACGAGGGGCAGGACTAATGTTGTACGACATCGAATAGACACTGGAGATGCCCAGCCGATCCGCCAAGCCCCAGAAGATTGCCATTGGCGAAACGAGCCGAAGCAGAACAAATTATACAGGATATGGAGCAGGATGGCGTAATTGAACCATCGAACAGTCCATGGGCTTCTCCAGTGGTACTGGTGAAGAAGAAGGATGGTTCAACTAGGTTCTGCGTAGATTATCGACAACTAAATAATGTAACCAAGAAGGACAGTTATCCTTTGCCCAGAATCGATGACACTTTAGATACCCTAGGTGGGTGTAAGGTATTTTCGACCCTCGACCTGAAGAGTGGTTATTGGCAAGTCGAAGTAGAGGCAAAGGATAAGGAGAAGACGGCGTTTACGATCGGGACAGGATTGTGGCAATTTAACGTCATGCCATTGGGTTATGTAATGCTCCCGCGACGTTTGAAAGATTGATGGAAAACGTACTGAAGGACTATCCTGGGAAACTTGCTTGGTATACCTCGACGATATAATTGTCTTAGGAAAATCTTTTGAGGACATTTGAAGAATTTGGAGCAAGTATTTCAGCGATTGAAAGGAGCGAATTGAAGCTTAACCCCAAAAAGTGCAACCTGTTCCGGAAGCAAGTGCACTACCTCGGCCACGTAGTATCAGAGGATGGAGTGTCGGTTGACCCAGGGAAGATAGAAGCGGTCAAGTCTTGGCCGGTTCCGAAGGACAAGCATCAAATAAGAAGTTTTCTTGGGCTATGCACTTATTACCGACGATTCGTTCCTGGATTTGCTAACATCGCCAAGCCTCTCACGAGACTAACTGAAGAGGGCAGAGACTACGTCTGGGAGAAGAGCTGCCAGGATGCCTTTGAAGAATTGAAACAGAGGCTGACCACTGCGCCCATCTTGTGCTATCCACAGGCTGAAGGAAAATTCATTTTGGATACTGATGCCAGCAACGTGGGCATCGGAGGCGTGTTGTCCCAAGTTCAAGATGGCCACGAAAAAGTGCTCGGTTACTTCAGCAAAGTGCTGTCGAAACCGGAACGCAACATTGTGTGACCAGGAGAGAGCTGTTGGCCGTAGTTAAGTCTATAGAGCACTTTCACAAATATCTCTATGGCAGGAAGTTCCTGTTAAGAACCGACCATGCGGCATTGATGTGGTTGCTACGCTTCAAGAATCCGGAAGGGCAGGTTGCCAGATGGATAGAGCGTCTTGAAGAGTATGACTTTGATTCGGAACATCGGCCTGGAACCAGTCATCGAAACGCTGACGCACTATCGAGGAGACCCTGTTCCAAGGATTGTACGCACTGCTGTCGTGCCGAAGAGAAAAATGAAGCAACCTGCTTGAGGACTACTGTCATAGATGATAGATGGACTGAAGACCAAATCCGAGCTGACCAGGAGTCTGACGAAGTTTTGAAGCGTGTGATGGAGTGGAAGATGCAAGAAGCGCGGCCTAACTGGGAAACGGTAGCACCATATTCGCGAGAGCTAAAATCGTATTGGGCTCAGTGGGGCTCTTTGGTAATGGAAAATGGTCTTCTCAACGAGTGTTAGAAGACGAAGCTGGGACCAATAGCAACTTCAGATTGTGGTTCCGAAAGCAAGAATTCCCGAAGTTTTAAAACTTCTTCATGATGGAACATCGGGAGGGCATCTTGGAGTCCGGAAGACTATAGAGAAGGTCAGAGAGCGATTCTATTGGTTAATTGCAAGAATGACGTGAAAGACTGGTGCCGGAGATGTACAACTTGCGCCGCTGCCAATGGACCTTCCCAAAGGAAGAGGCCCCTATGAGGCAATACAACGTTGGCAGTCCTTTTGAAAGGATTGCGATTGATGTTGCCGGACCATTTCCCACGACGGAATTTGGAATAAATACATCTTGGTTGCAGTAGACTACTTCAGCAAATGGGTGGAAGCTTACGCATTACCAAATCAGGAAGCTGTAACAGTTGCTGAGACTTTAGTTAAAGAACTTTCAGTCGGTTTGGTGTGCCGCTTGAACTTCACTCCGACCAGGGACGGAATTTTGAATCAGCGTGTTTCAAGAGATGTGCAAAATATTGGGTATTCGCAAGACCCGAACAACTGCCTTGCACCCGCAATCAGATGGCATGGTGGAGCGCATGACAGGACAGTTATCAAGTATCTATCAAAAGTTGTCGCAGACCACCAGCGAGATTGGGACCAGCAGCTACATCTATTCTTGCTGGCGTATAGAGCATCGGTCCACGAAACCACTGGCCAAAGTCCATCTAGTGTGCTTTTTGGACGAGAGCTGCGCTTACCATGCGATCTTAAGTTCGGCTTTAAACCGAATGAAGAAGTAGTTGGAGATGACTACGTTTCGAACTTACGGAGGCGAATGGATGATATTCACGATCGGGTGAGGGCGAATATCCATGAAGCAAGCGACCGCATGAAGGAACACTACGACATCAAAGCGAATGAAGGCGGATATCAGTCTGGAGACCTGGTCTGGCTGTTCAATCCTCAGCGACGTCGAGGCTTCTCACCTAAGCTGCAACGATCGTGGGACGGGCCTTACGAAGTGATAAAGCGAATTAATGACGTCATCTATCGCATCAGAAAGAAACCCAATGGTAAAGCAAGAGTGGTGCATTTTAATCGCCTAGCTCCTATCTTGGGACAATCAAGAGGACGAGCAGATGGTCCGAGTTTGTAGACTCCCGAAGAAAACTCAGCTATGAGGAGTTCATGGACAAGTATGGAATGGCCGCAAAGTGCGTCATGGTGTAACAACGGAGGTTCAGGAGGATTTGTTTTTGGCTCCTGAAGGGTGCGCGTTAGCACATTGTGTTGCCCAAGATTTAAGAATGGGCAAGGGGATAGCTACGTCTTCAAGAAGAAATTGGTGGTGTCCAAGATCTCCGAAGCCAGAACCCTGAGGTGGGCAAGGCTCTCCACTTGCCAAGAAAGAAACGGCCTTTATTCTACTTGGTGACCAAAGAAGCCTCAGTTGGCAAGCCAACCTACCGGACGATGTGGGACAGCCTGATAAGTTTAAGAGAGCAGCTGTTGGAGCTGGAGATCATAAGATCAGGGTGCCAAAATAGGCTGTGGATTGGATGGCTTGGACTGGAGGGTCGTAAGGAACATGCTCGAAGAAATTTTCCGATATACTGGAATAGAGTTCCTAGTATGCAGCTACAACCCGCGGTCAGCAGAAGGGAGGCGACGGACGGTAGCGTGCTATTTCTTCCGGACCTCGTCGTGTAGGAATGGAGAGAACTGTTCGTATCTTCATGGAGGTGATAGTTCCTGTTCCGGGACGGAACAGATCTAAGGAGGGAGCAGTGTAACGAGCGCCAACTTTTCAACTGGCGGTTCCGATAGGCGTCCCTAGATGGCGCTAGCATAGCGGAAGAAGAACTACCTACGACGAATAACAGAGGGCAGCACCGGGTCGAAGATTCGAGAATATTCTCCAGAATCTTCGAGGACGTTCTAGAAGGCCCCCGAACAATCTGGAAGTTCGCGCCAGCTATAAATAACGCGTCGGGTTGGCCAGGAGGCAGTCAATCGATACGAGTTCGATAGTGGGTCGCGATTGAATTAGTACATGTAATATAAATATCGTTTACATAAATAAAGACATTAGTGGGTTAAGTGATATAGTTAATAAGCATTTTTAATCGATTTTAATTACCGTAATAGTTGTTAATAGATAAGTGAATTTAATATATCGCCTGTGTGTTTTCTAAACCCCGACAACGTTTTAAGAACCGAAAAACGTAACAATATTATCCTTATAAATTTTTAATTAATATTTGTGTTATGTTCCTAATTGGAATTGTTATTTATGTGTATAAATGTTGATATTTATTTTAATATTCAAAAATAAATTGATTATTAAATTCATTATTCACGAATATATAATAATATTTAACTTTAAATCGAGAATGTGTTCGTATACATTTACTAATTTCCATTTATTATTCATAAATGGACGGCCCGCTGTTGATGATGATGATGTATGTTTGCCAGTGCACATGCACACGTAGATAATATGCCAATTTACGTTTCAGACTTGTTTTCTTGTTCGCATCTTATACTCTCTCGAGATACGGAGAGCATCACATTGTAAAAACAATCTGTACTTAATTATACGTCGTATTTGCATAGTACTAATGAGGAACAACCGAAAATGCGAGTAAATCATTGGTGTGTTAATTGCTACGAAGTGTAGTCGTGGCGAAGCTGCCACAATACTTATTACACGCACATAAATATCCCAGAAATGAGACTGTTGACACATCGTATTTACAGAACTTGTTTTATAGTCTACGCACAGTATTAATATCGGGGTGAACGTGAGTACGTATGTTGCGCACATAAGGGTCCGTATACCTATACAGTCATATACTTCGTTAAAAATTTCAGAAACGAGCGTTTGAGAATCGTAAAGCAAGGAGAATGAATACGTGCTCTCGTATTGATTTAAATTTGTAGAACATAAATGTCATGCAACACAAACGTATTTCAACAAACTACAAGTAAATTTTATTAGGACAAAATGAAGGAATCGCTGACTAACATATAATTACATAATTACTTTTGAATTACTTTGAAGGTTTTATGCTCTATTAATCATAAGTATTATAAGTCTTTACGTCTCTTAGGTGAACTTTATTTATTTTTGAGTGTTGCATTGTGATTTTATTTGTTTATTACCACTTGAACACTAAGGAAATTACTTATGGCACTTATGCTTAACTTGCTTGTAAGAACCAATAACTCCAATTGACAATAACCAATTTCAAAATGTGATCAAAATTTCACTGTATTATATTTTTTATATATGTGACTCCAATTCATTAATACTAATGAATTATCCATTTTATTGCGAAAAAAAATCAAATACCGATCACACTGCCATAAAAGGAAAATTGATATTAAATGATTCGATCAAAGATAACAAATAGTTTATGAAATACCTTGAAAGGTAAAGCAATTACTAGTGGCGGTTTCTGTATAGGAGCACATGAGCACGTGAACCCCCTAAACAAAAATTCGATTACAAACTAATAAAATCCATTACTCGATCTTAATATATTTGTGAAATGTAACGCAGCGAAACGAGTAAACGACGCGACGTTCGTTTCTCTACATACGTGGCGAGCAAGTGACGGACGACGGAGCAAGTGCGCCGAGTAGGCGGGACTACGGTTGATTTTGTCGATGCCTAGCCGCATAAAGGACGTAGCGGTGGTGGGGAGGGATACGGCAGAGTCCATATGAACTGTGCACAAACTGAGTGTGCTCCTGTACTCGGTTTCGTTGCGTTCTCGGGTCACATTAATAAATCGATCGACATCAACGTTCAGATATCGTGTTTTACGGATAAACTATATTATATATATTTTGTTTATGAATTACTCACTCACAGGTCGTAACTACCATAAGATCTAATGCTGTTTGTTGGTGACAGCTTTATAATGAAACCAAGATTGCGTAATTATTTTACTTTATTAAATAACATACGTTTAAACCCACGCACATAAAATCACAAGCTTAAACTCGTAAATCTTTAACTGTTCCCAAAAAACGTACATTTCCCTCAAAGATACAAATAATAATAAGTTGATTAATTTTAGAAAAACAAAAATAAATTGATAACAGCGCAGCCGCAGTTAAAAACTACGCCGCGTCGTTAAATCCCTCTGCAAAAAGTCGACAAAGCAAAGCCGCTGCTAATGCGCTTTGGTGCAGCCGACAAACAAAAAAGAAAATATATAGTACGTAAAAAAGTAATGAAATGGAATATACAGTACGTAAAAAAGATAATGAAATGCACACAAAACAAACAAATTAGTATTGTAAGTAAACACTAAACAATATATAAATAAGAATTATGGATGCGAACAGTTTTACTGTGCAATATTTGAAAGACAATTTTAGTTCGTTTAGTTATGTACAAAAAATTCAAGTTAAAAGTGTGGACAGACCAAAACCAGAACTTAATTTGATGCAAACTACAAAGGGCAAATCTAGAGACTTTACAAGAAAATTCAAAAAGGACATGTACGAAAAAATGGTTGGATTTTAGTTAAAATTTGCATGTTCTTGATTTTGTGAACACCCTACGCTTCCGACCACGAGCCGCCACTGAAACTTACACAATCGTAAAAGTTTAGAGTAAAAAGATCTAAAATAGTCATCTAAGAATGTAATTTTACCAAGACAAGCAAAATAAACTCCGTAGGTATTTACTATACCAGAATATGTAGTACGTATGTGGCTCACTCTAAGATAATTAGAATTAACCACCAATATTTAAGTTACAGTATCGGAACAAAATTCTACCGAGCAATTCAAAACCTTTTCTAAGTACCTGCACGGATGTTTAAGATATGTTTAGAGCCGTATGGAAAACTTTCTTAGTAGTTTTATAGGAACAAAGTGTAATTTATAAAGGGTTCTGCATCAATACAATAGAGAAATATCAGCTAGTTTTTCATCAATTTTAAACACTTAAAGAATATTTATATTTCGATTACCGTAACATAATAACTTTGAAGTTAATGACCGCCATAGTTTAGTAGCTAGATTAGATTAGATTAGATTAGGATTGGGGTGGCCTATGGAGCTGTTTCACTGTGACTATTTCATATGTATTGTGAGCCCCTTTTTTCTAGAGGGCGCTCTCTTAGTTAGGCCTATCAACTTTGAGAGCAGCTTCTTTGTGTAGCTACTAGCTGAGGCGTCTGCACGTCCATTACTAGAAACCTTGTCCTCGCCAGGCCTTCACATTGGCACAGCACATGAACTGATGTTTCCTCCTCCTCTTGGCAAAAAGGTTGCGTAATCTGCCAGGCCTATGCTGTACATCGGCCTATTTAGTCTACAGTAACCAATCAGCAGACCTACGATCATTTTGACAGTCTCCCTTATTCAGTAGATTTCTAGTAAATTCAGGCTTCTGTTTATTTAGGAACCTTTTGCCCGGTGATTTTTGCCACCACTCTCTGGACTGATTATATTTTCATTCATTCATGGATTTGTTAATTTGCGATTTGACAAACCTCGCCTGGCCAACTCGTCCGCCGCATCATTTCCTCTCACGACCGAGTGGCTAGGTACTCAGGCCAAGGTTAATTTCCTTTGGGTACCAACCTCATTTAAAGTGCTTACACAGTTCCAAATCAGCTTAGAATCCACGCTTATGGAATTAATTGCGTTAAGTGTGGACTGACTGTCAGAGAAAATAGCGACGCTTTTACCTGGCTCGGTACAACTTTCTATTTCCCGTACGCAGTGGTGTATTACAACAACACCAAAGCTTGAAACACCGTCATGTCTTTGCTGAAGCCTAACGAAAGAGCCTTTTTCGGCTTCTTAGCGTTTATTCCAGCTGCAACGCCGCACAGTGATCCAGGGCCGGCAGAAAATCACTTTTGACAAGTATGAAATCTAATGATATATTTGCCGTAAATAGTTAGTTAAATGTTCAAACTTCATGAAAAATGCTATTTTGCAATATTTATTCGTAGCAAACTATGCAATATCCCCGCTCAAATTTGGCATAAGTAAAAATTCTGAAATAACCGCATATTTTTGTTAGAATTAATAATGCTGTATTTTAATAAGTTGTTATCTAAATTGAATATAACTTCTGGAGCATGTTCTATGGTCCTTATAGCTTATGTGACTGCTAAAAAAATGATTTAATATGTAAAATGCTTGATTTTATCAACAGTTTTCTAAATATTACATTTATACATGAAAAAAAAGTTCAGGTAAACTTTTAGTGGTCATCGGCAATTATCGACAAGCAGATTTTTACATGTACACGATCTCTAATGCCTCTAGTATAATGTCCAAAAAAAATCAGCTGCTCCTTTTTGCTCCTCTCCGAGAAAATCACATTTGCATGTGTAATAAAGTTAGCATTCGCCATTGTAATATGCAGCCGACAATGTATCTCGATATATGTATAGCTACATTTATATTTATGTGCGTTTATGTCAATGTGAATGTATGTATATGCCTGCACTTGTATAAAGGTATCTTGGTCTATTGATTTTTAATTTTTAAAGTTTTAGTATTTATGTGTTGGAAATAAAAGCCATATTTATTCTAAGAATGTGTATATGGTTTTTTTTTTTTTCAGATTTACAGTAATCCTTAAACGGAAATGTAGATTTAGTTTGAAGATATATAGCCTTTCTTTCGTACTACAAAAAAAATCGTTTTTTTTCTAATTTGGTAAAATAAATGGTAAAATGTTTTTAAATTATTTTGCAATGCATATTTTAGCTCATTCTTTGTCTATATTTCCAGGGCTGCTAGTGTATACTATATATTTGGTGCCACAGCCTTTGATTAAACCTTAAGTATTATAATTATTATTAGTACACTACACGCGCGTATAAAGTTTATGGAATGCATATTACATATATCATATAGAATACCGATACAAAAATGGTCTGCTGTAAAACTAGAATAAAAAACAATGACAGATAATACAAAGAAAATGATCCAAGACCAGTTTAAGAAGAAAATGGGGATTAAAGTAGATTTTGTGCAGCAAAGTTCAGGAACGAGCAATAATGCCAATACCGCTAAAGGCTTTTTCAAAAACCTCAAATGACTGCAGATATAACAGGGGTTCATGTAGAACTAATTGAAAGATGTAGCGTAATTTTGCAAGTAATAGCAAGTAGTGCAGTAATTGATTCCGATAAATTAAAAAGTACGCGCGTGACACTGCAGAATTATATGTAGCTAGGTATAATTGGTACTATATGCCTGTAACCGTGCATAAAGTTTTAATTCATGGCAAAGATATAATAGACAGAGCTGCTTTACCTGTAGGATTATTGTCAGAGAGCATAAGAATCCCAAAATAAAAATTATAAAAAGTGTAGAGCCCACCATTCGCGAAAATTTTCTCGTAAAGCAACAAATGAGGACATTATGCATATGCTGCTGCTAACATCTTATCCGCTTATTTCAAATGTGAGACGTTTGGCTCTTAAAAAAATTTTTGAATTTCACGATGACGCTAAAGATTTACTTCGAAATGATTTATATAGGTTATATCCTCAAATTACTCTCTATGGATGTACTTATGAATATCCAGTTGGTCTGGTATTGTGCTATTATTTTTAAAATGTTTGAATATGTGTTCAGTGGTTTTTAAACTGCTTAAGGTGCTTTTGTCATTTTTTCTTGTTTTTTATACAGAAAATCATTAAGTTAATTACTGCACTGATGTAGGTATGTGAATCCTATCAGATTTGTTTTAATTTTTAAAAATCTTTGCTTAATTACAATAACATTTATGTGTTTTGAAGTACATAAAAAATTAAATTGATACATTCTAAATATGCTATATACACATATACTTACATCCGCACGAATAATATACACATATACGTATGTGTATGCACATATGCTTTGTTTTCTTTTATAATGATCTTAACGGCTATTTGGTTAAGAATGATGAGCAAATAGCGAATGTAGTACCTACTCTTGGGACGCAATAGCAGCGTCTCTTATTTTGGACTACATACTTTCTGACTTAAACCATACTCTCTTATTCAGTATCACTTATCTCACACACAATCATCATGAACCATTTAAAAGTTATATAGTAATAATAATATTTTTGCAAAGAGTAGACACCGCTAAATAAACTTCAAACTCAAAAGTTAATTACAAATCATATTCTCGTATTACTCTCTATATCAATTAGGTGAAATCTTAGTAAGTGTTGTATGTGGAATTCTGGTTCTTATATTGTTTTTTTTTACTGTAGAATCTGTGTTTTAATTATTATGTTATATAGCGGCTAAAGCTTTGGGCTTATATATATTCAATTATTTTTTAAATTTCTCTGCTATTAGTAATTAGTTCAGTTGTATATTATTAAAAAATATCTAACCAATTCTGTTTTTTTATAATAATGTTAAAACATTTTTAAGCATGGCAAGCGGTTATAATAATTCTTCTGAATATTTTCTCATTTTCTGAGTATTTTCCCGTTTTGTATTATTATCATTGCTATTATTATTCTTAATATTATTATACATGTGTATATTTAACTAAAATAGTTGAAAAAAAAAACATTAATGAATAGAAACTGCAATGCCTTACATTATTTGAATAATTTAGGTATTTCCGCTAATAATTACGTCGTGATTTTTGCTTAATCTTTTTTTCTTTTATGCAATTCAAATCGCCTGTATTTATTCTCATTACCCTGAAAAACAAAATATTAAAAAATTCCAATTCTATCAAAAGTTACAGATTTATTTTCGCAGAAGCACGTTTCTGAACTACGCCTAGTTCCTTTTAGAGCCGTCCCTATACCAGTTTGAGTCCGCTCTTACTGGGATACCTGTCTCCCAGTCCTTGTTATCTGTTATTGTAACTTGATATTTTCTATCTAGGTTAAGTTTTGTAGCTAACGATAATATTTCTGTAGTTCAAATTCAACTAGATATCATTGATTTTTGTATGGTTTACTATATGAGAATTTGAAATTATACTTAAATTTTCGTACAATAATGCCCTATTCGCAGTTAGTTCGACTGTTGCAAATAGAAGACACCCTTCTGTTGAATTAGCGGAGTTTTTAAATATTTTTTTACGTATTTAAATGACTGAATTTACAACTTCCCAAGCAAGGTTTGAATAGACTGCCTTTATAAAACTTTGTTACATTAGATGAAACAATATACTGCTGTGGACACCTTGCATTCGCGAGAGTTTTTTTTTTAGTTGCACAGATGTTCATGTTTACTCCGATTTGCCTTTATCAATGTTTTGTGGGAGTTTCCACAAATTCATTTGTTTATTTTTAAATAAGATTTAGTTATTGAATGGATTATATGATTTATTTATTTAAATGTTCAGTTGTTTAAATTAATTTCACTCTTTAATATGTTTTGCATTCACTGGTTTTGTTTATGTTATTATGTTTTGAGATTTCGTCCGGTGGCGGGTTGATCTCCGTGCGACTTCGCTGTACGCAGCGGTCGAGTTTGTCACTCAGTTCCGAGATTGACACAAGCGTGAGTAGACGTAAATTTTTATATTCTTTGCTGCCATTTTGTGATTTCATTTGATATAGAGATTTGTTTCGTTTAATTTGAATTTTATTTCGTACATCAAGGAACTCGCGTAATAATAATTGTTATTGTATTGTTGTGTAAACAATTTAGATATAAGATCATTTATTATATTTGGTTCTGGAAGATATTTTAGTTAAAAGAGTTAATTTTTCGTTTTTTAATTTTGCTGATTTGTATTTATTTTTTAATCACCTCGGGTTGGGTGAATAGAAGCTTTGTGCTTGTATGTAAGTTTTTCTTTTGTTAATTTACTTGAATTGTCCACGTTTAATTTAGTTTGTTTTAATTTTGAAACCACGTGGATTGTTTGATATAAAAGGACTATCTTCCTGAATTAAATTTTTTTTTTTGCTTTGATAGAGGATTTAGCATTGTCCTTTTGTAATTTGCAATCTCGAGCAATTTTTTTTATTTAAACCAGGACTCTCTGTCCAGGGTTTTTGTTTTCTGCATAATTGTAATTAACAATTTTTTTTTCTTTTTTTTATATAATAAATTATTGATTGTTATTAACGTCATTCTAAATTCTGTTCTTTTATTTTTGATTAAACCTTTTCAATTTTTGGGGTATTCAAGAAGGTCAAATTTCTAAAAGTAAAAAGTGGGTGAACTTTTTACTTCTCGGGGTTAAATTCAAGTTTAATTTGCGAGGGTAATCCTGAGATTAATTGTTCCTTTGCGCCCTTTTATTTTTATCCGTTGAGCTAATTTAATTTTTCATTTTTATTAATTCATTTTGCATTTTCTTTGGTACATTCAGTACACAGCAATACGTACTTGTGATTAAAAAGTCGATTATTATTTTGAAATAGGAGTGTTAACCCTTTTTTAATAAATTATAACGGCTTTGTCTTTTAAAACTTTCTTTTTGTTACACAATTAATGTATCTTTGTAAATACACATAAAAATAATATCACTAACGTTTTACAAGTCACATTAAACAACCTAAGAAGGGGCTTTGGTAACGTTAAAAAAACTATCGACTCGCTAACAAGCAGCTGAGGAGGCAACTCCGCGGGTGATTTGGTGAATCCATAAGCATATCGTGCCACCTAGTAGATAAAGATCACTACTGACAATTTTTAAAATAAATAACAAAGACGCTGCTGGGGTGTAATAAAACAATTTACATCCCAATAACATTTTGTTAAAATGAAAAATATTGCATTTACATTAAATCAAAATTATCAGATTTATATTGCACTTTTATATAGCAGTTAAAATTATAAAACAAATACATAGTCCGGTCATTTAGCTATAGCCGGGAATATTCATTTTTAATTTTAATATACTATTCCATACCCTTACATATTAAATATTCTGCTAATTTTGAATTAAATATAAGTGCTTTATTTTTCAGTTCAATAGAATGTTAACAAGATATTAATAGCTTTATTACATTCTAGTGACCTTTAGCCTATGTGGCACGAGAGCACAGTGGATTTACCGAATCACCTGTCGAGACACTTTTCAGCTGTCTACTAACGAATCGGTAGTTTATGTATTAATGTGATATAAAATGTTAATACTAATTTCAATGTGTATTTACAAAGTTTTGAAAGAACAGGGGTGTGCTAATTTACTAAGAAACAAACAACACTCTGGTTTTAGGTTTATAGGTGCGTCTATTTATTGACTATTATAAACAGCTTTATAAAATCGGTGTATTTGTAAGCTTGCACATTGCAAATTCGTTCATTTAAGTACGCCAAGAAGCTCTGAAGTTACCGCTTATATCGATATCAGTAGAGTCCTCTATTGAGCAATAGGTAAACTAACTTTTAAAAGAGAGAATCATCACTAATCACCGCACGACTCGATCAACCAATCAACGGGCAGTGGGCCAAGATACGGCTGGCCCCACTTCAACGTAATTTTTCCGACCACCCCTTCTTCTGCTAGCTCCCCGCGAACACCAACAAACTGGCCGAAACCAGAGCCAATTTGGAAGTGACTCATCACTCGCCGCTTGTCTGCATCAATAAAGCATGTTTCGCTGCATCAAATCATTGGAATCGCAACGTTCGTTCTATACTTATATGTGTGTAGGTGTATTTATCGGTATTTTTACAGAAGATAAAAGGTTTTATGATTAATTTGTGGTTTGCAATGGTGAGGCCATTGCTCCGTGGTTCTTTAGAGGGAGCCGCCACTGGATAAAACATGAATCTGTCATTACACCCCATAGTGGCAGTCAGCTGAGTGGAAAGCAACTGGTAAAAGTCGGCGGCAAAGTTTTGGCCAGTATTTTTTAGAGTGCGCATGCCGTAATATTCATCGAGTAACTACCTGGAAGAAAAGACACACCATCAATAACAAATATTCGCCGCATATGGACCGATTGTAGTATGAAGTCATGATTAAGAACCGGCCTCATCTGGTGTAGAACCGTGTCACAAATCGATGGTTACGACGGCAAAACTGCACGAATTGAGCTTCCAATTGCTTCAACGCTCACCGTATTCACCTGATCTGGCCTCCAACCACCACTACCTGTTTATTACAAGTCACAACAGTATGCTTCAGGCAAAGAGATTTGGTACAAGTGATGAAGGCATATCGGCAACTCAATGGGTTTGAGGTCTCGACAATTCGTTCTATACCAAAGGCATTGAAATGCAAAAGAGACGTTAAAATCAGTATATCAGTCTTAAAAAAAACTATTTTGATACACAAAAAGTTTTAGTTTGACCCTAGGGTTTTTTGGCCGACAAGTTATTCGCTAAGTTTCATTACTTTTTAAATTTCTATAATCCTATAAGCGTTAAGTTGAAGCACAACGCATTTTGAAAAATCTTTAAATACAGTATCTATATCTATTGCACTTACACGTTCTATTTTTTGCACTGGAGTTATATTGAGAAATAATTGTGTATTACAAATCTATATATAGTCAAGAATTAATATTGAAACTTTAAAAGTTTATATTTAGATTAGCTTTTAAAAAATCCAAGAAAAATAAGAGACTAAACAATAACAAACTTTTAATTTTCTATTCCTATTTCTATAAAGCAATATGATGATAACATTATTTTAATATGGAATGTATTCGGCGATATATTTCACATACCTATTTCAATATTAAACAATACATTTATGCGCGTATACGCTATTATGTAAAATTTATTTAATCTCAACAATTAGGGAATTATTTTGGCAACTCAGTTGAGATACGTTTTTTTAGAGAAGTTACCCTCAAATGAATGGAACCACGCTATACTTCACTTGACGTATGGTGTGATATAAATGGACGATTAGCATAACTAAAGCGGCTTCTTCGTAAGTTGAAGCAGGCATGTACAATCATTGGGCCCAGTCGAGCGAAACATTGTATCCCCCATCGTCAACGAGAATTACTTGGGCCAGTTAGGCTAATCTACCGTTCTCTATATATAACGTCGAATTTATTGTTAATTGAACTGTTAGCATGATGCAGTTAACGCCATAGAAAGAGGGCGGTAAATTGCGACCTAAAAAGGAACAAAAATGTGATTATTGACTTTCATAAGAATAAATTCTTTTAAGCATCGCACTTAGCCTTTAAACTTTAATTTTGAGCATAACATTAAGTGTGAAGTAGTTTATTGTTCCAGATTAACATACCGTATTAGTAAATTATGGAATGTTCTTGTTACAGGAATCATTATAATCCATAAATCCTCAGAATTTTTGCAAATTATGTAATTTGTTTATTTGCCGCAAATAGGTATTTTTTTACATTCGACTACTCCAGGTAATATTCCCAGTCTAAACAAAATATACCATTAAATCAGACAGCAAACAAAAGGGTCAAAGGAATACGAAGCGAAGTATAACCGGCAACAGGCTCTGACAATAATACTGACTGTTCTTGTCAACAACAACTGTTGTAGATTTATGCCAACAATGAGTGTTTGAATTCGAAAGACTTTTAAAAGCAGACTTTGAAACAAGCCCAACCTATTGCAAATTATATACTTTCTGATTCAGTTAAAGCCGCCTGTGATCTAACTAAAATGTGCTTTTACGATGTTAAAGTAAATACGAAATTAGCAAAATTTATTAAATTAAAAATTTTAAATTATAAAGTTGTAAAACGTTTTCTTTAAAGTATTGTTTTAAATATTATGACTTTGTTTCATTATTGTATAACTCTGGATTGACGTTTGCACCTGAAGATGGCATGCTGACCGAAACCTGTTGTGTAAGTTAGTTTAAATTTGGACATTTATTAAAAATTTATTTTGTTGATTATCAGGTTTTCTTGCAAATCCTTTATTTTTTGCATTTCTTTAATTAAATAAGTGAACTTTGACGTCATGTATGTACAGTCACCGTCATTAATATTTAACACTATCAAAGCATCTCTCCGTTCGTTCGAGTGCTAAATAATAATGACGGCGACTGCCTTCTTGTCTCATTTAATCAGAGCACATTAATTGGGGCACCAAGCCCTATATAGATCTTAAGACTTTAAAGGTCTATTTTCTTCATTATTCCCTTCTTTGAGCTTTTGTGGTTTGTGTGTATTGTGCTACACATTCAACAATACATATCATTGCCTAAATAGTTTCATTTTATTTAAAGTTATTCATTTAATCGTTTATCGTATGTAGGATCTCGCAATCAAATGACTAAAATTAAGGTAAAGGTACCTGATATAATTCTGAGCAAAATATCTTAATAAACCTTGGTCCGCAAATCACTCATTTCGCATTGATGGCTTTGATATGGATACTATTGCTTTCTCGAAAAGCATAGAAGGCACAGAGTCGCTTAAATGAGGAAGAGCTTAATAAAATGCATTAAAAAGAAAAAAACAATTTCAAACGCTTCCACATACTTAAAAAGGGAAAAATTCATGCCTAAACGTAATCTCGAACATACCGCACGCGCCATCCCAAATACGAACAGTATACACATCGTTGTATGTATGAAGCGCATGCTTCTGTTCGTAGTAGATGTGGCTTCTGCTGTATACAGGCTGAGTTTTTTTATATGGCAACATTCATTTATTAAACCACTTTTGTGAAACCTCGTAGTAGATGCCCTCGTTCATGCTCTGAACACATCTGGCTTCTACACAATTGCATATACTCACGATATTACGGTCCTCATTGATGGAAAATTTGTGAGCGTGCTCTGGAATTTGATGCAGACTGCTGTAAGGTCTATCGAAAATTGGTGTAGAGAACGTAGCCTTTCTGTAAACCCGGATAAAACAGAGATTTTACTACTACTTTACTAACAAAAGGTAGGTGGAAAATTCACCCACACAATTGTTTGGCACTGCTCTCGGTTTCTCGGATGAGGTCAAATATCTGGGTATTACATTTGACAAAAAACTAAGCTGGAGCAAACATGTCAAAACGAAAGCCGAGAAAGCATGTAAGGCCTTTTGGTAGTCTCGTCGCGTGCTGGGTAGAACTTGGAGGCTCCCCTCGAAAATTACTTGGGGTTATGTACCCATGCTAACTTATGGCGCCCTCGTCTGGTGGTCAAGGGAGAGACAAGTGGTAGCCAGGAATGACCTGATGCATGTGAAGCGCATCGCATGTCTTAGCATTACATGAACAATGCGCACGACATTGACGGTGACAATAGAATCCTTCTTATATGTCCCTGAGACAGCGTTTAGAGCGGGTATAAGGTTGCGATTTCGACATCTTCTGATCGAAGAAGAGGGAGCCCGCGGTCACGTTAGCATCATGTACGAGGGGATCGCTAATGCGCCTCTTCTTGGTGCCGCGAAGGACTGTGTACCTTCCGTGTTCCTGTCGTCGACACTACAGCATTCCATCGCCATCTATACAGATGGATCGAAGATAAAAACAGGCGCGGGTGCGGGAGTTTTCTCTCCGGACCTTAAGCTCAACCTACAGCTGGCACCAGGTAAATTAGCTACGGTTTTACCGAGATTTTGGCAATCCTGCATGGTGCTGAAGAAATTTTGGCAAGGAGTATTAAGGGACGACGTATTGTCCTTTATAGTGACAGCCAACCTGTCTTAAAGCCCTAATATCTGAAAGTATAATCTTTGAATTGCACCTTTCTTATCATCTTATGAATTGGGTAAATAAGTCCACTACTTCAATCCTCAAGTATTATTACTTCCCTTCGCAGTTTTCATATCAAGTGGCTTAATTTTTGTTGCAATTTCTGTCTTTCTCGTTTTAACACTTTTGCAGACCACTTTCTTCTACACTTTTATTGCCTTTTTTTATTTCTTTCATAACTTCAAATATTTCTTCTTCTATAGTAAAAAGTAAAAAAATATTTTTTGTGTCTGAACCACTGAACCACTAATTTTACATTACTTTAAATCGGAGAAATACCATTCTCTAGTCTAGGCCAGCAAAAAAGTTACTGACGATTGATAAGACTATATTCGGATTGTTAAAACTTCTATGGTAGATGACAAATTGTTCTTAAAACCATTTCTTAGATAAGTCATATTATTTCAAATACGTATAGGAAGATTTCGCGGGTAATAAGTTGTCAGTAAGCTAATGTGCAACCTTTTAGTAGTATGAGCGGGTATCTCCAAAGCACCTACTTTTAACGTTTAACTCCTCAACGTCCATTTTGCTATTATTTCTAACAAAATTAGGATTTGTTGGTCCAAGAAATAACCCAAAAACTCTTTTGCGAGTATTTCGCACACACCGCACTCACACTTGCGAAACTATAGTTTCCAGCTGATGGTACAAATTACTATTGATATACCTGTATTATTAATCTTGAATAAAGATACGAATACAGAAATTTCATTTATTCAGATTACTTAAATAGGTATTGCGGTTTCTTTCTTCTCCTCTATCTTACCGGCCTTTCTCACAGTACGAGGTATACTCGTTTTGTACTTTTTCTTCTCTTTTACGGACAACACATCAAAGGCTATTAAATAAAAATAATTACATGCGAACACAATTAGCCGGCCATTTTATATATGTTATTAACAATGGAACCAATAGCACATTGAAGATTGAAAGTTCAAGAAAGACGTCCTGCTGAGTCTAGCCACTGATGCCGAAACCATCGGTCAAATCAAACCGTGCTGATGGAGTTATGCGTGCATCTGTGTTCGTACATCAACACATACACACATAACATACGTACATACCTACATATACATTTATATAACAGACTGAGAGTATATAGATTGTGCCGTGGTGGACGAACGAGGTCTGCCCTTTCACAAAAAAGTGAAGCCCATACCATTGTGCGATCGGTCTGACACAACACACAATCCATTAATTACAAAAATCAAGAGCTCCGATTGTCGGCCTCAGCTTGCTTTGATGGCTATCCACTTCACATGAGCTTACATATTGTGTTTACGGTGACGTATTAAAGGGGAGAAAATTGACGAAAGAAGAAATTATACGCTATACATAAAAACGTTAAAAGTAAACGCAACTTCCGAGCTACTCAGCTATTTTAACGATTACGATCTCTGATATTTTATACTAAAAATAACCTATTATATTTTGTCGTCATATTTATAAATATAAATAATACCGCTACAAAGCATAAATTTTGGTATAACTGTAGTAGTATAAAATATTTTTTTTAACTGAAATGCATACTTTAATTCGATGGCAATTTTTTGAACTAACTATATTTCCATTAGGTGCCCTAATAAATAATATACCATTAAGTCCACAATCCAAGAACTTAAAGCCCGTTATCATATCGATTTAGTAAAAGCAAACAGACAAACGGAACGAAACGGGGCGTGTGAATTGAAATGATGTTCTTGCTCTTCCATCTCGGTATTAGCTGGGTAAATATCTTAGGGAAATCGAAGTGGCCCTCGGCGCCCGTAGTGTTTTGCTTGTTGCTTGGCTTTTGTTTTAAGAACGGAACGGATTGAATGCTTAGCAGCGGAATCCATAAACCACCGGAAGTGTTAAGCTCCCATTTAGTCTAAGTCTGATTCCATTATCAGATGCCCCTTTAACGATCTTAACCCCTTTTCCTTAGTTTATTCTCGCTATGTCTCTTTATTGCAAGTACCGCTCCTGCACAGTCAACAGATCAAGAATATAATATTAATGATAATGTTTTAATTGTTTTTAAAAGGATGTTTGAATTTCCTTCTACTTATAAACTTCCACCCCACTAATTTTATCTACATTTTCATCGAATCTAACAGGACTAATAGTCTCAATTTTCTGCTAAATTGAATGGTGCAAACACAAGTTTTTCGGGAGAGTAAGGCTTATATATTTTTTCAACCTTTATTTTATAAACTTCGTTTTGCAGCAGGGGTATTATTTTTAAATGTAAACCCAATTACGCGTTTATATATACATATATATATCTCACATCTATACACCATTACAATATTCATTAATACATTTAGTTTTTTTTTCTGTTTTCAATCAACAATAGCTTCGAATCCATTTTCGACGATATGTTTTTTATTTAAACAATGTATCCATGAAATGGTTCTCCCTATTTGACGCAAGTCTCAGATTCTCGAAAAAAAATAACCAGAAAAGTTCATTTTGAGAGGCGTTGCAATTTACGTTTCCTTAAATCAGTTAGTTGCTCTTGCATAATTTCTTACAAGTTTTCTGCATAAAAGTTTCCCAATACTTTTTACAAATATATTCAAACAGATCCCTGGTGAATTCTTTTTTCAATACTTAATGTTACAACGTTGCGTTGTCTAATCTGGGAACTAACAAAAACTCTATTTTTTATCTCGCCGTCACTAAGATTAGAAAACTTCTTTTAAATAAGTGATTCCTTTAGTTTTTCTGTTCATGTTCTCATCTTGACTAGTTCTTGTTTCACTGCCACTCATACAAAAATCCAAGCGGCATAAAAATAATAAATAAATAAATAAATAAGATACTTTTTTATATACCATAAACAACAGTTCTTGAAATAGGTCGTAAATATTTCTATAATACTGGTTTAATATATGATTTTCTAATATTTATTTTATATATACTCTCGGATATATAATTTCAAATCGTTCTCTTTTTTTATACCAACAGCTAAAGGTCAATATCGATACCAGAACTCAATAACCAAATTAGAAATTTTGGTGTTACATACTTTTTTTAATGCTTCGGGATGTTTAACTCTGTTCAATCTTTAAGTAGTAGTATAGATATTCAGCACTTTTTAGTTGTTGCTATAATGTTGAAAGAAAAACGGGAGATTTTCCTGTTAATTAAAACGACTTTTTTTGTAATATGGACTTTTTATATACACATTGCTGGTTTGTATTACATAATAATATACATTTCGACTTATACAAAAGTCTTCGCACGTTTGTAATGCGAACTAAACCGTGGTCAGCAACTAGTCTTTATATGCTTAATGAAATAATTTATTTCTGTCAAATGAGCAGTCAATATTCACGCTTCCATCTTGGGCTGATCATTTTGTAAAAACGGGACACACCTTTGCTTTGTCCAACGTACATTTATTAAAGAGTAATGTAAATGGGAATTTAGATATGTTCGAATCTATATTTATGAAGAAATACGAAAATTACTTAATTAATAATGACATAACTCAAATAAATAACATTTTACTAAAATTTATAAAACCTGTCTCTTAGATGTAAATGTTTTCATCGCATCTACGTGTATTTGTAACATTTGTAGTTTTTTCGTTGGCTTTATTTTATTTACTTTAATTTTCACCTGTTGTATGTCGTGTCTTAGTTTTAGTATATACCGATGATGTGTGCAGTGCACACAAAATGTACAGCTATATTAAACTAATAAAACGTATTCCTGTGTACAGATGATACCAGCATAAATGCAAAATGAATTTGAAAAAAAAAATTAAATCAACTAGCTCAGTGGATAAAAATAAAGGGCGCAAAAGAGTACCTAACTTCAGGGTTACCCTCACAATAAAACCTATCATGAAAAGTAAAATGTGGGCGTTAGAAAAATTTGACTTTCTTTAATTACTTCGAAAATTGAAAGGGTTGATTCAAAAATAAAAGAACAGAAATTTTGAATGACGTTAACAATCATTAATTTTAATTTTATAAAAAAAAAGAAAAAAAAACATTTAATTACAATTAACACAGGAAAAATCAAACCTTGGACTGCCCAAAATCAAAACCTGCTTGAATCTAATTTACTAAAGGACAAAGCAAGTCCTTCAAACTAACAAAAGACAAATTTGTTCTAGAAGAAAATCCCATTTCACAAAAAATCCACGTGGTCTCAAAATTACAACACACTAAATTAATTTAAACGTGGACAAACAAGTGTAAATTTAAAATTGAAATTTAATCACAAGCACAAAGCTTCTTTTCACCTAATCCGAGGTGATTAACAAAGAAAACTAAAAAACGGAAAATTTAAACTCTTTACACAACAAAAAAAACAGACTTCTAGAACAAAATATATAATAACAGATCCTATAACCAACTTGTGTACACAAAAATTACAATAACTCTTATTATATAACAGAGTTCCTTGATTAATGAGATAACTTTCAATTAACCGAACAAAATTTTAATGTAAAAATGAAATACCAAAAATGCAGCAATAAAATAAAATAACATGAACTTACTTCTCGGCATCAATCAAGTAACTGAGGGCCTCCGGGTAGCACGGTCGCATATATATATATATAAAATTTACAATTGCGTGCCAAAGCAGCGCATGAATCGCAAAGAAAATACTAGCATATAAACTATAAAATATGCAATACTGAAGAATGCAAAATGTACAATTGAATGAAATTAATATACACAAGTGAACAATTACATTAAACTTTACAAACAATTCTATTAACAAAATCTTTTCAAAATAAAATATTAAAACTGTGGAAACTCTCTCGCGACATTAATAAAGATGATTTGGGATTAATAAAAATTCAAATTTGAATTTTCCAAACCCGGGGTGCCTGACCACAGCAGTATGTTTTATTGGTTTTATATAATATAATATAAAAAAATTCGCTTTGCGACTAATATGGATTATGTTAGAGTCAAAGTTGTATTTTTTCATAAGGAAGAAATATGCATATGCACTATTTGTGTGAAATATTTGTTTCTGAGTGTCTGATAAATATTTCTTCCAAGCTATTTAAAAGAATAATTTATTTGAATGATACATATTTGTTAATGACAAAGAAATCTTTTTCTCAGTACAGTGTAACCTCTGCAGTCCGGATATACGATCATTAGGACACTCCAGTAATACGTACGCCGTCACCATTTGGACATTTTATGTATAAATCTCTCCTAAGTCAGCACATGAACACGCCTAATGGTTTCTTTGGAAGCACGTTACTGTAACTTTGGCAGAAAAATGTGAGATTTTATAAGAACCAAAAAGTGGAAAAAAGTGTGCGATTTGTGGTTATAAAATTCAATATCGCAAAATCCACAATAGTGGACATAAAAAGAAAATAAATAAAATATTTCTTAGCTCCATCATACGATCCGTAAGAAAAAAAAAATATGTTTTTAGAAGAAGAAGACGATCTCATGCTTGCCGAAATTAGACAAAAAGTGTAGCAATTTCGTGACTGAAATACAAGATACGGTAAAGAGTATCAATCCAATGGGTACTAACAAAATACTGCTGGGTCTTGGAAGAACATGAAGATATACCAAGCTATAACCGAACAGAATATTATTGAAGAAGTCACAAATGTTGATAAATACTGTGATTAAGATGACACAGGTGATTTTATAGCAGCATCTAGTGTACATCACGCTGAAGAGTTCCCTCTGCAAGCTGCATTTACGCCTATTAAAAGGAATGAACTAAAAGCGTAACAAGGTTAAAGCGGACGATTCAATCATTTTTTAAATAAATGTATGTATATGTACCTTAAAGTTAGTGTGTCTGATAAATACACTGTATTTTTTGTAATGTCCATGTTCTTTTATAAAATTACATAAAGGATTTTTAAATAAAATCACTAGTTTTTTTTTAAAATGCGGCTAATGTGGATAACTTCGATGATTTGGACAGGGCCTAAACTTTATGTGTCCGAATTATCGAGAACGTACTGCATATTACCTTAACAAGACATTGGCAAATAATTACAAAAATTAATTTCTTTATTAATCGTTTTACCGGTATAGAGAATTAGCACTTTTACATAGCAAATTACAAGATGTTTCCAAATATTGTAAAATGCATATTTAATTTAAAAGGCTATTAAAGTTGACATTATTCTAAAAACGCATCATTGATTTGTTTTATCGTAATTATATTTTTATCAACACTGAGAACACTGTATCTTTGATAGTTTAACCTAATTTGTAGTTGGAGGAATCAGTTGTGCAAATGCATTAATATTCTCGGTGAAATTTAGAAAAGTAAAATAACTAAACTATCAAATATTATGATGTACATATTTGACAGTCTTATTATTATTAAAAGTATTTGTTATTCCTATAAATATTGTACAAACCTCCTAGTGACAGGTATAATCAAAAACAGACCATTTATTCACGGAATGTGTTTCCACGCACTTAACTCGTAAATAACTATATTTTGTTATAGCGATATGTAGATAAATATTGCATCATTAAAGGTTGATTCACACTATCGGTCAAATCCCGATCAGGTCACGATCAGATCAAATATTGTTACATGCATTTCAAACAATACAAAATGCATGTAACAATATTTGATCTGACCGTGACCTGACCGGAACCTGACTCATAGTATGAATCGGCCTTAATTGAGTGGTACCTAACCCACTGAAACAGTGTTTTAAGATTTTTACACGCAGACAGAGACTCTACACTATAATTGATTAATATATTTCCGAAGTATTGCTAAATTAAAAAAAACTGACCTAATGAATGAATGAATATGTATAATAGCTTAAGCCCGTTGTTACTTCTAATTTTACTTGTAATTATTTTTAACACATAAATCAAATATATTATAATAATCGCTCATCGTTCGTATTAGGCTTTAGGTACGCTTTGCTGTCGTGCCTAGATCGTTAAAATTGCTTTACCAATACTCAAACGTATTAATTAGATTAATCAAATTGAAGCGATCTCTTATTTAAGTATATTAAGCAGAGATGTATCAACACAACATCTTGTTCAAAGGAACTTAATATATAAGGTCGTTTAATCGTGCGAGTAAAACGTTAATGGTCTCAGGAAAAAAAATATGTGGAAATGCCTCATGTACGCAGTAAAATTCGAATTTATAAAATAGATAATATGAAACGATATAGCAACCAGCCCGCAAATGCCGAATTATATATAATTATGTGTTTAGTAGTAACCTTTATCTACACAAACGGTCTGGCAATGTAATAGCACCAATAACAGCTTGGGTCTTCTAACTCCATACAACAGGGAAGAAACGCCGAGCCGAAATACAACTGCGGACATCTGTGATACAATAATTGATAAGCCATACTGAAATCGTCATATTAAACAGAAACCCAATTTAGTTTTTGTGTAAAAAAAATGGTGCTGCTCAACGTGTGTGTGCTGGTAAGCTTAAATGGGAATGAATAGATAGAATTTTCTTTTTAGTGAAGCGAAGGTAACGAGCTCTAATGACGGGTTATTTGCCACGCCGATAATAGCAGACGATTGCCGTTGAATTATTATTTGTGGAATAAAATATCTATTGATTAGACGTGCATAAGATTAAGAAAGTCTTTGGAATGCTACTCTCACGTTTCTTACATTTGAACGTAGATGCCTTAATTAACAACAAAAACTTTATATTCATTTATTATTGTTGTAGCACTCACGGTAACCGTTCCTAAAAGTAGAAAGCAATACTTTTGCTAGTAATTTGATGTCTTTTTTAAAGCTGAATATAGACTCGAAGATTATAGATGTGTGTTTTAATTTTTTTAATCAAGCGATTGTTAAGAAACGAGAAGTGTCTATTAGCAATTTTTTTCTATGCTACATTCAAACTACATAAACAGCCAGGAACGGATTTATCTAATTCCAATATCCAAAGTGCTCACAACTTTTGTTTCAAAAACTTAACGCGTAATTCAGGGGAAGTCCCGCACTGGGATACATACAAATGGCAAGGAGGCTGATCAGCGCCACAAAACCTGGCAAAACGGGACAGAATAGAGCAAAATATAGTATAACATGGTGCTGATAATATTATCTACAGCGACGAATAAAAGTTTGATGTCTACGTAGGTGATTTTCGGAAAAGAATGATTCGATATGAAGTTTTTCATAAAGACTGGTGGTAGTAAGTATGGTAAAATTTTCCGGGAAGTTATGATATGGGGATGCATGACTAGTAGAAGGTTTGGCAAATAAGAGTTCATTGGGGTGCTGTAAAAGCAGAAAGATGCCTGCATGTTTTATTAAGAGTGCAATCACAGAACAAAGCTTTCGGGATGAAACTTTTATATTTCAGTAAGTCGGTACACAGTGCCTCACTGCAAGGACAACGAAAAAGTGATTGAGCGCCCATAATTTAGAAGTCTTATTATGGACGTCAAGTAACCTCGACTTAATATTATTGAAACTCTATAGAATCAGATGAAGAAGTCTTTGCGTAACAATCCTCAACGTATAGTTTCGACGTTGAAAGCAAAAATTACACTAATTTGGCACTCTTTCATCCTCAAATATTGCAAGACTTCAGTAGATTCTATGGCAAAACGCATACTATTACCGCAAGAGGTGATATTAATCTAATTAAGTGCGCTCGAATATTTATTCATCGGTAAATTTGTTACATTTTTGTTATTTTTTTCTGTAGTTTATATAAAACAAAAAAAGTAACTAATTACCATTAGACTTTATCTTAAGTATAGAGTATGTAGCATATTTTCGAAACAAAAAGAAACGAAAAAACAGTTTATGATATATATAAATATATTATTTAACATTACACATAGTTGCTGAGTACTTATACTCTAGATCCATAGATGACCATTACTTTATGGCAGTCTGATATAACCTTAATCTTCGATTATATTGCCGTACCACCTCTTCTATGTCAATGACTTAACTCTTTATCGCACTGCATTTCAATAGATTTATCTGTACGGTAAGTACACTTTTAATATGACTCTCTGCTATTTTTTTTTCAGTGCCTTCATTTGGAGAGATGATGATGAATTAGTAGGATTTCGTTTCTTCCAAAAGTAGCCTTGAAACCACATTTGGAATTACACTTATATCCCTCCATATTGGTACTATTAGCGTAACTAGCCCTAAGCTCCATTATTGTGGAAGAGAGTGCATCTGTCGCAGAGATATGACGTAATTGGTCATTTAATGAAGTGCTGACACATTATGTAATTGACAAAGTATTACATTAGATGTCCAACAATGTTAGACATTACTAGAAATATTTATTCAATGTGGATTCTTAGTGAATTGTTACACAAAGAGGCTGCTTTAGACACCTAATTCTATATGTTCTATATGTACCCACGGTCTTTACAAAGTACATTCTCAAAAGGGCGATCAACCATGTGGTTGCATAGCTTGTGACTATCGATAAAAATCAGTTTTACGAAAAATTACAACGTTACTGTAGTGAAAAACCAGCTAAAAGCCATACACAAAGGATATAATTAGTATAATTACTTCAGTTTTAAATAAAATAGTAACAGCTAAAAGTAAAACGTAAGTCGTTATTCAGTAAACAAATCCAGTCTCAAAGGCTGTTATGCCTGCACTAAAGTTGATTATATTCTGAAGCGAAATGAAAAATTAAACTTACATTTACTTTATAGGGCACGAAGAGAAAGACCAGAGTATTTTCTACTCAGTATTTACGATGTACTTATTGTTTGAAACTAACCGTATTTAATTGAAAAAACAGAACACGGAAAATGACATTGTGTATGTAGTGGCTTATGAAGATCTATGCAACAAATTGTATAATTCTCACGTAAATAAAACTGGTTGCGACGACAGGATCGAAATGGAGACAACTTTAAGTATAGTTTTGCTAGACCTGCTATTGAGCTATTTAAAATCATGTAATGAGAAGAAACATGGCAGAAGAAATGTTGTTGTTCGCCCAATTGTTTCCCAGCCCTTTAACGAAAGAGGTCAGGTAGATCTGTTTGATTTTCTCTCAACTCCTGGCGGATGGATATTAAATTATCAAAACCATTCAACTAAATTTCATGCTTACGGCCACTGGAAACAAAAAGGATAGAAGAAGTGACTAATCAACTGTTGAGAATTTTTCTTCTCATTGAGACACGAATTCGTAAACCATATTATCACAAATCTAAAACAAATGTAGTCGAAACGCTTAATTGTGCACGGAAAGACCTATACATCTCAAGGTCAATGAAATATAGAAAAGTCTAATAAAGATATATAAAACATGTTACGTGCGTGGGTGACCGACAATAACTCAAAAAAGTGGTTGGTAGCACTGCAACTTGTTCAACGGTACAAAAACATTTTTTGGACATTCGCCGTGCAAAACTTTGTTTGGATGTGATCCTAAAATAGGACTTTCTTCAAGTAATATTTCTGTATCACTTGTCAAAACATTACGAACAGAAGAGAAACTACAGAATATCTTATGCTATGGTTTAGTTTTAGAAGAATCCGAATACGTCGATGAATATTTAGATAACTCTTTCGCTCAAGATTCGCACCTTACTGTGGAAACAATCTAGAATATTGCAGAAGCAACCGCTTTGTGTGAACAGGAATGCGTTTCTTGGAATAATGCCCTACACAATAATGATAACAAAACACCTGAAAAATATCGATAAACTCCTTAACAAAGTAAAGTCCTTTCTACACCCTTGCTGCATATGTAATCAAGAAATTACAGCAGGACAAGTGCAATGCTATAGGTGCCCAAGAAAATACCATATTATTTGTTTCCCTATTTCTCCTAGCAACCTAGAAGTTACTAATACTATGTGTAATTTATGCGCATCTAGTGATACAATTAACAAGGGGTTGTCAAGGCTACCGTAAGTGCACGTGCAAACCAGGAAAAGGACTGTGTACAGTAGCAGTTTGTTAGTATATGTGACATATTCGAGTATTTTCTTTTTATTTTAAGTAGGCACTTTTTATACAACAGCAAACAACGTTGCATTTCATAAAATGTTTTAACTAATTTTGCAGCTCATGAAATGCCTAACATTTTTAGCCATTTAATGAAATATTTTTCTATTTAACTATATGCTAGCATTTCGTAAACCGTATAGTTCATGACTGCAGACTTTATCTGTCGCAGAATTCATGAGAGTCTAGACATATCATGAAGTAATTATGTAATTTACCAATTACATTATATGGCTGCGACATAGCCAATCCTTTTTGTAAAAAGGCTGCAATTTTACCGCCCTCTCCGGGGGATTTACAGAATCCGAATGAATAAATGTAATGTGACTTTTGCCTGATCATGAGGATAATATAGTTCTCTGCTAATCCGAATGCCGTAGCCGATATCCTAATAATAAAATACTAATTTGGAAAATGTGTTAATAGGTTGAGACTTTCCTTTCCTGTTCATTTAAGAGACCTGTAAAACTTGACAGGTCTTTCTAAATAATTTTCTGGAGTCTTCTACATCCTCGCGGAAAGGCTTTCCATGTGCTCCCATTTGAACTTCGTCAGTAATTTATTGTGTTCTGTTGGGCCGCTTTGTATTTCCACCAACAACCAGAACTTTCTTGCTCTTGCATTTTACAACCTTAGATCCCTATTTCACCAAGACACACATGACATTGTTTTGTTTCTTTATAAATTGATACAAGTAAAATCCATATTTGCCGGTGTTACAAGAAGACGTGCATCCCACGGAGAAGTTCTCGATGCTTCATCCGATTGGTTTTCTGGGGTGTTCTATACTCACCTGAATGAACAATCGGTGCTTCTAAGTGGATACGAATGTGTCTGCGATCCTCAATGAACCCCTCTGATATTCTGTAAACAAGAAAGCAATACTATTAAAGTGTTCCAAAAATAACCGGTGGTAGCTATCTATAGAACGATAATGCATGGGACACACCATTTTTGAAACAAAATAATCTTCACCTTTAGTTTTTTTTTGTTGGGATATATCGCAAAACTCATAGCTATCTCTAAGCTTTCTACACTCAACAACAACGTAGAATAAATAAATAGAAATTCAAAATAAAACATCAGAACGGCAGTTCTAAGTAAAAATCAATACACGTTTACGTTAATAGAATTAACACAATCTTCGATCATTTCCTATATAATTGTCCTAAAATACAATTTATTTCCAATATAAATTAAACAGAATTGTGTTTTGAATACAGCGGTAAATAAATTAAAAGGGTTCGCATTTTGCATGGCAGGAAACGAAACGGAAGCAGCGCACTATATCTCTTCGAATATGTGTTTTCCCTAGCAGCATCATGTTTTTAATTGAGCGGTAACTCAATTAATACACCATTTTACCCGTTAAGTTTATTATTTTCTTCATTAGTTTGGACAGCTATTGTTTATGCATATACAGTGTGTCCCAAAAAGTTTTATACAAATGGAGAAAATGTTTATCTTACATTTCACAAAAAAAATATCCTTGATAAAAAGCTCTGCATGACTTGTAGATTCATAATTAAGTACAAAATTTTTAAAACATTGGCTGGAATACAGGGAAAATCAAAATCATGATTTGGAGTGAGAGTGAAATACGTTCAAACTGTAGTAGAGAGCAAAATGTTCATTGAAATTGTTATTAAGTAGCAAAAATTATGCCCACTTGTAGGTTAAAATTAAAGAATGTCAGCAATTGGAATTAAAGCGCAGTATGAAACAGCGTAAGATCCCGTACATAATAAGCGCCTGATTGTGTTTATTACACACGTTCTTGATAGAGTGCGTTGGAATATCTAGTAACTGCCAACAAATGTCAATATTACATCAGTGTGTGTTTGCAATAATTAGAGAAATGCCAGTAAAACTGAGTACTGACGATAAAATTGAAATTGTTCTTACTATTGGAGAAAATTATTAAAACATGTAAGGAAGCAACAGAAATTTTTAATAATCGACACCCGATAAAATAATACTTTCACAACTGTCAGATAGTAATAAATAAATTCAAGAGTTCTGAAAGTGTTGAAAATAAATTTAGAAAGAAACATCGGGCATTGATTCGAAATGAAGATATTGAAACTGATGTGATGCTATCGGTCGTGGAAAATCCAAAATATTCACTTCGAAAAAGATCCAATTTATTAAATGTAAGTAAAAATACAGTTGCACGAATTTTAAGGTCAAATAAATTTAAACCATACAAACCACAATTTACCCATACTTTAAAAGAAAGAGATTTTGAACGAAGGTTCGACTTTTGTGCTCGTATCCAAGGAGAATTGGAAAATAACAGATTTATGACACGACATGTACTGTGTCTCCGACGAAGCAACGTTTACGTCTAATGGTACAGTAAGTTCGCAAAATTGTCGATGGTGGAGCGATGTTAATCCAATTTCCATGTCAAACCAGAGATCAATATTCATTTAAAACTAATTGATGGTGTTGGCATTTACAAAGACAGAACTGTTGGACCATTCTTTTTCCGAAATAATATGAATGGAGAAAGATACGTACAATTTTTAAATAATCAGTTGTCTGACTTTCTTGATGAACTGCCACTAAATGAACGAGGAAAAATGTGGTACCAACAGGATGGAGCACCATGTCACTGTAACAGAAATATTCGAGATTTTCTCCTCCATACTTTAAACGGTAAAGTGATCGGAAGGTAATGGAGTTTCTTGGCCCAAGGTCGCCGGACATTACTCCTCTAGACATTTTTTGTGGGCTACTTAAAAGAAAGGTATACCTTCAGAGGCCATTTCAAGATGTTGATCATCTTGAAAAGACTCATTAGAGAAAACATGTGAAGCTACAACTCCAGATGTGATTAGAAATGTCATACAACCAATTTAATCAACGAACAATCACTTGTTTAGAAAGAGACGGTGGATGCTTTGAAGTTCCATAGTATTTTCGTAATTTTACATGTTCCCAAGAAAATTTATTAGTAATTGCGTATTTTTCATTGTTGATAAATTGATAAAGAGGTTATCAATTATTTATCATGTCTTATTTATTTATTCAATAAATAATCTAATTAATAATTATCTTGTAATTTTTATCTGGAAAAATCACAAATCTACAAGTGGGCATAATTTTTTGCTACTTAATAACAATTTCAATGAACATTTTGCTCTCCACTACGGTTTGAACGTATTTTACTCTCACTCCAAATCATGATTTTGATTTTCCTTGTATTTCAGCCAATGTTTCAAAAATTTTGTACTTCATTATAGATCTACAAGTCATGCAGAGCTTTTTATCAAGAATATTTTTTTTTGTGAAATGTAAGATAAACTTTTTCTCCATTTGTATAAAACTTTTTGGGACACACTGTATGTTGCGCGTTTCATAATGGCAAGTTCGAAGTCCTTTTTTTGGTGAATTTACCTATTTTAGATGTGAATATAAAAACGTAATAAAATGGTTTCATAACTTAATCATTTGTTTCTATTTATTTATTTCTTTGTATAAAGCAAATATAGTTTAAGATGCTATAGAAACAAGGAAGAAAGCTAGAAATTTATAGTATGGGAGGAAACGTATTGCTATGGATTGGCAACCCATGTTTGCTGAGTGTATTTTGAGTTGCATATTTTGATTTGCTTAATACAGCTGTTTCAATTTACCGAGAATTTTTCACAATAATGTTTAGTTTGTTTAAATTTAGTTAAAAGTTTATTGTTTCATTTATTTAATTAAGTGTTAAGTTTTTTTAAATTAATTCCATTCATTTATTTGTCTAACGTTCGCTAGTTTGATTTAATGCTTATTCTACTAGATTTTGTCGGTGAATTTGCATTTGCGTTGTAAGTTTTTAAGAGAGGGATTTTCGTAAGAAAAACGATTGTAGAGTTTTGTCAGGCAGTTCCCTGTTCGACTATTAATGTGAGTAGACGTATTTTTCAATAATTGTTGCCATTTTGTAATTCATTTGATATTGAGATTTGATTTCTGTTAAAAATTTAGTCCATCAAAGAATTCATTTTATAATAATTGTTAATATATTGACGTGTACACGTTGCAGATATAAGCTCATTTATTATTTTTGTTCGACAAGATACATTTTAGTTATTTTTTTTTTTCATTTTATTTTAAAATGTTAATTTTTCTGTTTCATTTTTATTTTATCAATCACCTCGTTTGGGTGAGTAGAAGCATTGTTCTTGCTGTTAGTTATTTCTAGTAATTTTATAGAAATTGCCCACGCTCAGTTTATTTTAATTTGAAACCACGTGGATTGAATTTGAAAGATCTTCCTGAACAAACAAATCTCTTTGCTTTGCATAAGAAATAGCATTGTCCTATTGTAATTTGGAATCTAGTGCAATTTTAAATTAAGGCCAGAACCTTTAGTTCACGGTTTTTTTTTCTGCACTATCTGTAATTAAACCCTTTTTATAATAAATTTCATTGTTAATTAGCTTCTTTGGGTTGAAAAATTCTGTTCTTTTATTTTTATTAAACCTTTTCAATTTTTCTGGTATTTAAGAAAATCAGATTTCATTCACTCACAATTTACTTTTCGTGGTTAGATTCAAGTTTTAATTCGCGAGGGTCTCTGAGGTTAATAGTTCTTTTGCGTTCTTTAAAAATTTTATCCGTTGAGCTAGCTATTTTTATTTCCTTTTTCATTTTAAAATTTAGTTTGCATTTTGAAGTCAATCAGTACACAGCAGTATGTTACCGATAACAATAAAATATAATATAACACATTGGCAGCTCGTGACGATATTTAGTGGTGGGGCCAATCACTTGCCAACTCCAACACCCTCTCCTCTCCCGAGCCATTTTTATTGATTTTGCAAAGTTTTAAATCAGTATATCTCAGCTTGCAGTAGTTTATTGCCTCATTTATTGCTGAGGACCATTACTTACAATCACGATTTAAGGATTAAATATGGCACGATCATTTATTTTTTTATTATTATATAATATTGTAAGCCTAAAGTGAAGTTTTAAACCGAAGATTATTGTGTCTAGCGGTTTAACACGCGATTGTAATAAGGCCTAACTAAAAAATACGACAAAATAAATTAAGTAGAAAATTTGGAAGCAATTTAAAATGAAAAATAGGGTAATTCTTATCGTGAATACTTATCCACCTAAATATAAATATTAACGTATTTCTTCAGAATTGCATATATTTAGTTTTTAAACTACACGTTCGTACATGGGTCACTTGTTTACATTCCCCCACCTAACTAACATAAAATTATTCAGGTGTTTTTGTGATTTTATATCGACGAAAACATAACACAGAGCACATGAGTTATTTAAGCAAAGATCGTCGAGTAAAATATAATGAATATTCAAAGTGTATAAGCTAACGTATTTCTTACAAATAATGGGAACCACAATTTTTATTTTCTTTATTTGTTTATCCAAGCAAATGGCTGTTTTTTTTTTACTTAAAATACTTAGATGATTTATTTTTCAGGAATAACTCCCTTATTATAGTTAGATATTATTTCATTTTTATAATTTCTACCCTAAGAAAGATAAGAATGGTAGTTATCTTTGAATTGAAAATACCTATAGTTATTAATTTGCGATGGTCATCCTAGAATAATACTACACTTTAGTACTA